>JABFAI010000135.1:0-456193 GCA_013266175.1 Fusarium gaditjirri | reverse complement strand
GGGCTCCTCCGGGGATTGAACCCGGGACCTCTCGCACCCAAAGCGAGAATCATACCTCTAGACCAAGAAGCCGATTTTAGTAATTAGATATTATTAACAGTCTTAAAGCAGCTTATATATTTAATTTAGTCTTTTCTCTAATAATATCTATTATACTTCTACTAAGAGAGTAATTATTATTATTTCTAAGTTACTATATAGAGCTCGTTCTTTTATCACTTAATATTAATCTTATATATTCTATTTTAAATAAGGTCTTTATAAATATCTAGATAATTACTAATACCAGTAACAGTAATGCCGACATAGATGTTCCAGCCCGCTCTGGTATTTAGACATGACCTCAATATCACCAAGCCTAATCACTACTTGCTCATAAACTTGACAAGCATGACTACAGAGATTGCGATATTGATGCAGAACAGTGAGGTACAAAGAACAGTAGTTCTGTTAAGTTGGCTCTCGAGCTTGCTCATCTCGTTCTGTTGTATAATATGGTGGTCCTCAAATGCCTGCATTCGCTCTGCAGGGACACGAAGCTTTCTCTGAACAACAAGAGCGCCGCTCTCGCAGTCACTCTCTGTATCAATCCCATATGTTACCAAGTCCATGCTTCTGCTGGGCAGAGATTCATTGACAGTGGCTCCTTGTTGAGGTCGAGTTGCATGGTTGGAAGCTAGCCACTGAGGCGCAGCATCGAAATACGATAATTCCTGGCGAGACATGCTGAATGATTTTCAGGGTTACTGACTGCGGAAATACTGCAGTGTAGTAGGAGGTGAAGCTATACCACGATAAGTCGAGAAGGAAACCACAGCTGTGCAAGTCCAAAAAAGATATACTTCTCACGGCGGCCTTAATATACCAGGGTCTAGATAGCGTTCAAGACCTCTTTGTCCGAGACTTATGTTCTAGGAGGTGAAGCATAGAACATATTCCCTGTTCTAGTTTATCGTTTTCAGGCAAAACTCTCATTTAATTTCAAAGGGCCAGTTCTCAAAGGCGACGCCGGTGAACAATGAAAAAACCTTGAGGGTTTGACCAAGTATCAATAATAATATCGACCTATACACCAAAAGATCAACTCCATCAATAATATAAAAGAAATGAGATACGGCCTCTATGATCTCCTGGATACCGTATCTAGATAGAAAATTCATATTGACTGGCGCTGACTTTTATTTCCACATTGCTGAATAACGACTCGTACATTGACCGTGTTCAGCCTGTGTATCTCTTTGGTATGCGTCTTGTGTAATGCGACAGGGCAAGCCAATAGAAAACTTCCTTTGTATCAGCGCGGAAAAGCCAGAACATACAGCCAATCATTAGATATTCAGAGAACAAAGGATCAGAAAAGGTGTACCGAAAGTTAGGGCAGAACAAAACGCGACAGCCTTTAGGTTGTCCGTAGCCGTAACGTCCAGCTTCATGATGATAGTTGGGGCAGCGGGCATTGGTGTCCACAACCGGCAGGCATCAGCATTTCCGGTGTACCGGTAAGGAACTACCAGAAAAAATGGTGGGGGTTCGTAGTCAACAGTAGGCAAGCCTGGGAAATAATCGGTGAGTCGTGGCTGATATGCCAAGCAGACGATAGGGTGAGAAAGTCACCATTTGGGAAAAGCTACATTCAACAGATGGATCAGGGCCAAAGCAATTATGGTCACTGGGCATTAGGACAACCACAAACCTTACCCCTCAGATACTTCGTGTTGTACAACATCAAAGGTAAGAGACAAAACATTCCGTCAGCTGGTTCCATGGAGGGCTGTAGCAGAGAACAAGTCGTGCAAGGTTGACGTGCGCTTTGGAAGCAATGCAGGCATGACAGAAAACTACCTCTATGAGTCTATGTCCATAATTTCCTCGTCTTATTCATGGAATGAACCTACCGTCAGCTTGAGCACACGTCGCAGGAAATATTACCCCCACCTACGGTTACACAAGATCTACAGCGATGAGACTTGGTATCGGAGATTAACAGACCGGGAATGGATGACGGAATCGACCGGGCCGCAGATAGGCTAATTCGGATGCAAGGGATCCCAAGTATTCTCGCAGTCCAAGCACGGCATGGTCGGCGTAAGGGATAGATTAGAGCTGAGCTGACGGTCTTGCTTTTTGTAAGACGGCCCCTCCGTATCCAGGCGCATATGTGTCTTTTTTCTGGCATCTGCAAATACCAGTCTAGAATTTGAGACACTCGGACGGCATGTGATCGATATGTCTCAGGCCATTTGAAGAAAGGAACCGGACGGAGCGCTGTTTCGGGTATTCCTTAGGGCATTCGGATATGAGACATAAATAAGGGGGCACAGCAATAGGAGGATAAAACGGCGCCTCAGCCCTGATTGATCGCATCGTCATCTCCATCTATATCCATTACACAACTTGCTCTATACAAACCTACCTTTCTTTTCTAAAGATGCCTTCAACAACTCTTGTCGACAGCAAGGTGCCTGGCGTTCGATGCCCTACTTGCGCCGCGGAAGGAAAGGAAGTCTGGGTTATTCCAGGTCGCTACTGTGGATTCTGCGGAACTGCTTGCATTGGTAAGTACTTATTGGCTTATACGTATACAGGTTCAGCTAATGTCGTCGACAGATTGATGGAACAGGCTAGTGACGTCCGACGTCAGTCAGCAATGAAGCATAAATGACAGTTGACTCTAAAAGCGTTACAGGACTGCATACTTCTCTTCCTTATGAGAATTGAGCTTTCCTTTGAACCCTGGATGATGTGACACCTCAATGATGAGAGCTTTGTTTATTACTGGCTATACATAATCTGTGTAATGGATAGAGCTTTGGCGTTTCCCAAAGATATGCTCAACTGGCCTCAATATATCAGAATATTATTTCATTTCCCTGCTCTCAAAGAAGTGATCTTCTCGTCTCCCAATCGTTGGCGTATCAGGCAAGTGGGATCTAGTACATAGGGTTGATTCTGTCATTTAGGCGCTTGGATGTATCTAGCATATTTTTGACGTTAAATTGACAACTGTACTACTACTGAATGGCTCTGTTGTAAAGCGGTGGTTTAGTTGATAAACTACGTATTCCATAAGAATAGAGTGAGATTAGCTATTGTAATGGTTTGGGGTGCATGATTAGAGATGAAGATATACCAAGGATGTTATACAAATCATGTGAGGCTCCAGTGCTTAGAACGTATTGGTTTTCTTTAGGGTCATCGTCGCGTGCAAAATCCATGTAACAATCACCTCACTCGGCTACATATCCAAATTGGAGGGGTCACGCACAATATAACATCTGCCTTGCATGCCAGAATTCGCTGACTTGTAGGGCTACTTGCCGCTTTTGCCATAGTAATCTCAGTCCTGAGGCGTCTCAGCCTACTTTAGTCATTGTTCGTCATTCGGGGGTGAGCTTGCTTGAACCGTGCAGCACCCGAACAGTGATTCATACTAAGAGTTCTTTCAGACTTCTGTGCATCTGTTTCATACCCTTAAGCACAGACCTCAGCACTGTTTACCTACTAGTCTCTCTATGCATTGCTATGATCGACAAGGTCGTCACTTCGTTCGCAGGGACAGCGAAATATCAGCGCCAAACGAACAGCAGTAAGCTAGCTTGGTCAAAAAATCTCACAGAATATTTAATTCCAGCAAATCTGGTTTTGATGGATGTGGCAATGATTATAAGTACAAGGAGTGTATCTCATGATGATGACGACCACCTCGCGACATCGGTGTCGGTAACGACCACCATCAGAATCCACGGCACTATCGTAAAGTCCATCATTTGATTTCATTATGCAAAAGTTCATCTATCATCATTTGGGGTGGCTTGAGGAAGGTGAGTGTTGTGATCAGAGCGAAGACAACAAGTCAATTCCTTCACCATCAACGTCTAGTGCCGACGGGGGTGAAACTTTAAATGATTCCTTTTTTACAGCTAGCGATGGAGAATCCGAGGCATCAACTGCGACCATCGGACGATCTGCGATTCTTGAGCCCATGACATCTGACGTTCGCAATGACACTCTGCAGGAGGAGACCTTTGAGGATACAAGTGAGACAGTGAACCCGCATCCATACTTAACAATAAACCCAGACATCGCCAGAGAAGCTATTTACATCTATGAGATAGCGAAACAGGGCGTCATCGATGATACGTGGAATAGCAGGTCCTGCCTCCTCACGCCCACGCTCATCCATAACAGAGCAGCTTCCTCTTCGGGGCGCCTCCTCTGGCGCTGCGATGTCAATTATGATCCAGAAGTTGTTGATTCGGGCGAGGTTGTGGTTCTGTACATGCCTGACCGCGACTTTGTGAGCAAGATCGAGCAAGGCGAAGCCGTTTTTGACCAGGGTGCTGATTTGAAGCAAGATTCGATTCCCATGCAGACGATCGATCCAGACTTTACTGGCCCTGAGAAAAGACTCGCTGGTCGAGTCTTGGCTTGGAAGGTTTGTGGTTCGGGGAATTGTAACTGGATGGATCGGCAGGGTCGTCCTATTGATATGGGTGACCTAGAGGTGGTCCCCAACATCATTCACCTGCTCAAGTGATTACCTTTTTTTTTCTACGATTTTCAGGAGTATCTCGATGGTGTATTTGGACTTATGGTTTACTTTTACACTCCTAGCAGTTGAAGAACCGATCAAGTAGACAGGTCCTAGTATGTCGGGGACGCCCTTACGTAAAGGTGTACGTCTTATGGAATGACTTATGCGGATGAGAATGAGAATGTGAATGAATATATGAGTTTTTGGAAACAAGATAAAATTAATCCCCTTAAATATGTGGACAGACGAATTTAAGTCTTGAAACGTGACCTGTAGTCACAACTCCAGAAGCTGACTAAACGTATTCCTTACCCAGTCTTCCTCTAACATGGCCTTGCACGCAGCATACTACTATAAATCTTATTAAAATGGCAGTTAAAAAAGATGAACTTCAATACTAATCCTTCTGATAAGTTGGTCTGGTCTCTCTTAAATACACCGAGAAGGTCACAGCCATCTAAGTATATATTCCAAGCAAACAAGTCTTATGATCCAGGCTCTCACAAGACTGACTGATAACCAATCTAAGTTCTATACCTTAAAGCCCGGTTTCTAAAAAGAACCTTCTTGAGTAAGCTCATTACAGTGAGGATCGAAGCTAACGACACCAAAAGAACAATTTCAAACAAGCACATTAGAGCGCAGCTCGAATCGAACAACACTTCAAATAACCAGAGGAGTATACAATAGGCATAGATCCAAGAAGCGAGACAGAAATCCCGCCAGGAGATCCGCTTGCCTCTCCTCATTTCTGCAACCATATCAATACACGCCAATGCTCGAGAGTAAAGCTCTCTTCGGACCCTCACTTTAGTGACTCTTCTCTGCATCGCTAGAACTTCGTCGTGACAAAGCATTCTGTCTCTGAGAGTTGCTAGCGGCACTATAGCCCACTCGCTTATTTCAGCAGCTTGGTCCGAGAGGAAAGTGAGGTCGCGGCGTATACGGTCCTTGAGGTTCTGTTGTGTTTGGAACAGTATTCGCATCTCTGCCTTTATCTCTCTTTCGGCGGGTATAACAATGCCGGACCAATCATGTTTTCGAGATGTGGAAAATATCCCCTTACAGACGGCTAAGAGTATCCCACGGCCCATGCAGGGTAAGTCGTTCCCATAGTGTCGTAGGGATAAGGTGTTCGGTGATACGCGCAAGACAATAACGGCAAAGAGAATTGTACACAATAATACCGAAAAGTATATCCAAGTGGCTCCGAAGCTTACAGTTTCGGGCCTCATAGTGCTGAGAATCTTGAGCGCGCCATGTTGGCAAGTAGAGACCAGATTGCTGAAATTCATGGTGGTGGTTAGGATGGTTTGGTGTTTGCGTGATGTAAGCTGTGAGCTTTTGGGTTCGGTAAAGGAGACAGCTGTCTCTAAAAAGCCGTGTCGTGGAGAGAGGGAACGGTTATTTGGAAGGAGGAGAACAGCAGAATGACCAGGGGCTAGAGATCAGCTATTAATAGTTATTTGCAGGGTAAATAATAGATTTCTTGTGCAGACAAATCATCGACCTCAAAGTGTGAGTGGTTTAGGCTTTACATTCAATGCGTTGTCCTGATCTGTTTCGCTAAGAATTCGATAAGATTGCACAAGCCTAAGTTGAAGTGTGAGATGAAAGTCAAATGCCATAAGCATTTCTGTCAACCAGTAAACCTCCGTCATCATTAAAGACACTCTGACTCATCAAAGACCAGATTTTTGCCGTATAAACCCATCGCAAGCAGACCAACCCATCGTCCAAATCTTACCTCGTTTGACTTTGCCAGTGGCCATGTCTGGGAGGGCTTCTTACACCACAGCAGCTGTCAATAAGGCTACATATTGAGTCATCATGCATATCGCCTTCCAAAACCTGAAGTTAATTAGGACGTGTTAAATATGTTGGCTTAGCATGTCTTGTTGAGCCATCATAAGCTTCAACTATCAATTAAAGTGACCTTTAAGTCTACCCGCCGAATCTAACCAAAGGTTCCGCTTCCTGGCCTTCCCCAAACCTGACCTGAGACGGAGCATGTCGTCAGAGGTTCCTGTGATTATAACCGTCGCATGAACAAATTCCTGATTTCGATTATCATTGACCCTTGGGTCTGTCTCTTTCGGGCCAATAAGAAAGGTTACCTCAACGTGCCTCCAGACGATCAAGTCGGCGAGACTAACGCGTTATGATCAGCTTGAGCTCTATACCCCATGGCTCTGTTGCAAAAGCAAGAACTGATTCAAAAAAGGGTATGGCTTCCCAGATAGAAGAGAACGCCATGTTGAAGATCCAGAGGCTGATGCAATAAGTATGAATCCAAACAGCGAGCCATAAATCCCGTGACCTAATCTGCTGGCCTCTCTTTCTCTCCTCAAGCGTCTCGAAGTATCCGTGGGCTCGAGAGTACATTATTCTTCGTAGTCTTATCTTGATGATTCTTGTCTGCATCTTCAGAATCGTCCTGTAGCGATTGCTTCTATCGCGGACAATAGCTCGCGGTACCACAGCCAAGTCTGTAATTTCCGCATCCTGGTCCGAGTAAAGAGTGAATTGATCTTCTACTTGTTTCTCAAGGTCTTCTTGCTCTTCGAGAAGCCTTTTGCCCTCTTCTTGAGTCCGATCTTGGGGAGCCGTAAGGATGGCGGACCAATCCCTTTTGGAGGTGGAATAGAATGCCTTTTCAGAGACTTCCAGTAGTATGATAAAGCCCAAAGAAGGCAAGCTATTTCCAGACAAGTCTAACAAGCCCGCTGTCAAGCCTAGGATCAATGCAGCGACGATATTGACTAAAAAAGTGATGATAGGTATTATCATCGCCCAAAACAACGCTGCTAAAGCCAGGT
Organism: Fusarium gaditjirri; assembly: GCA_013266175.1. Classification (NCBI taxonomy): domain Eukaryota; kingdom Fungi; phylum Ascomycota; class Sordariomycetes; order Hypocreales; family Nectriaceae; genus Fusarium; species Fusarium gaditjirri. Next base: position 448,840 of record JABFAI010000135.1, on the reverse strand, counting down.
TCCATGCTGCAAGGACTCCGTCATATATAATGAGAATAATGCTGGGTATGCCGTGGCTGTTGGCAGGATCCGAGTTGCTGAAGGTCATGGTAGGGTAGAGGTAGGATAGCTGCTGTTTCGTAAAGAGAGCTTGTGTTTCTGTTTCGCAGGCTGCAAGAACTTTGAGTTTGATAGAGGCAGCAGCTGACTGTGAATTATGGCTTGTGCTCAGAGCGGGAATAGTTGTTATGAAAGGAGAGAAGTTCAGAGACGGGGGCTATATGTGTAGTCAGGTAAAGCGTAAATGTCAGATGCTTTGTAGATGCAAGTAAATTCTCATACTCCCAGAAAGTGTAAGAACGATAAGGTGGCGTTGCTCTGATCTGCTTCGCTGAGATATTGATAAGGTTTTCATGAGCAAAACTTGAAATGTGAGATACAAAGTTAGAGGCCGCCACCCATTTCTGTCAGTGAGGCTACAATTATTACAGTTACCCTCAGCGGGCCGATGTGGCGACATGATTCTCAAGTTACCATGTGAGACAATCAAATTGGCCATGATAAGTCGGCGACTGACACGAAGCTGTGAGCGCGAAATGATATCGGCAACTCGTGCGACATGCAATATATGGCTTGGACCACGAAGTGGAATTAATCCACGCCTGATGTCTTGACCGTGTTCAGACACTCAGGCATGAAAAGTTCCACTGCCCTCATACTATCAACAAACGCCCCCAATCCAATGCAGTATATACAAAGATGTGCTTACTCCGGCTTCCTCCCATACACAAGCCTCAGTCGACAGTAAGGATGATACTTGCCTGACCTCAACTCCCTTCGAAGCTGCGAGCAATAAACCGTGACTTCATCCTGCGACCACCCCAACACAACGCTCGCCATGTACAAAACAAAGCCCTCCAGATCTTGATCCATGGCAGCAAATGCAAAGCTCCCAATTTCTTGCAACTTGGGATTCTTGGGCCAGCTACCGATAGGAAGCTTTAGGTTCAGTCAGCCATAGTACCAGCATTTACTAAAATGGACAGTTTTGGGGAAGTACTCGCCTTGAAATCCCGAGTCTGAATGTCTGTAAACCCAGCATCTTCCATTCCCTGCTTCTGTAAATCATCGTCAAGAATGGTAAAAGTCCTACCAAGTCTCTTTCCGCCTTCAATAAAGTACTTGCCCCATTCACTCATCGCGCTGCCCTCTTTGACAGTACCATCATCACTCTCAAGACAAGGCGACGCTTCAAAGCTCTCAACCCAACCGCCTGGCTTACATGATCGGAAGGCCTCTTGGAATAAAGCTGACCAATCATTGATGGAACCGTAGAGATATCGCATGTTGATAAAGTCGAATGAGTCGGGGGAGAAGGTCCATGGCTGAGTGCAGTCTTCGATCTCGCTTCTTTCATCAGTTGACGGCTCAAAGAATTTGTCACCCAGAGGATGTGGCGCTGAAGAACCTACAACTTGACGTTGGGGGGGACCCAGCTTGGTTGGATGGGAGATATGTCTGTGCCGATCACTTCGGCTTGGGGATGGTCATCGGCAAAGTCACTGTATAGTCAGTCAAGGCCATCAGCCCATGAAGCAGTACACGTACATCGCCCAAATTCCTGTTAGCCAACCATATGAGTATGTATTTGGTTCCAAAGTCGCGGTTTCATACCTGTTCCAGTGCCCACATCAAGCGCAGACTTGACAAGGTCAGATACGTTGTCTTGCATGATGGTCGGAAGCTCACCTTGATATCGTCCTTCAATGGTGCCAGGTGAAGTTTGCCATCCAGTGTGAGAACCAGAAAATGGTGGCTGAAACGCGTCAGTGTCTATCTAAACCAGCACCATAACTCTTACATGATATCCATCACCTCATTCTGCTGAGCATCGTTTGAGGCCCTGCGCATCACTCGTTAGCTTCTTGCAACAAGCAGCCATACATAACTGACCAATACTCTGCATTTCCTCTCTCAGAGTGATAGGTTCGTCCCTTGATAGTTCTATAATTCAGGATACTCGATGTCATTGAAGCTGTTGACGACTCTGTATCGACCCCAAGCGAAGAGTCGGCATCCTCATCCTGCTCATCCTGCTCATCCTGCTCATCCTGCACAACGGGTCAGTCCCAGCCCCTTTTGGCGAATCGGGAACGTACCTGTGCCAAGGCAGCCCAGTGCCCGGCATCGTGAAGCACCACTTCACTGGCTCCTGACGAAGGAGACTTTGGTGACTTCTTCGGGGACGAGACGTTGTCGCTCATGATGGTGTATGACCTGGCGATGAGACTTGCGTGGGAAACTAGTTGGTTCTTGTCGAAGCGCGATTTTTGACAGCCTGCGGGGTAGACATGAACGGCTCGGGTGATTGATGTTGCATTTATTGCGGATCATTGCTGGGCGTTGTGGAAGTGCCAAGATTGCATTGGGGCAGGGATAAATATGATCTGACATTGGCAGAGACTGAACATCAAGAGTGCAATGCATGCAAGGTCCACGTCAGTAGAACAGAACGATTGTAGACGCAATGCTAAAGTTCACAGACTCTACAGAATAACCAACAGTCATCTTAGCGAAGATAAAAGCCTCTGCAAACTCTTGTCTGTCTTCCCCCTTTTCTCTTCTCTCTTCTCTCTTCTCTCCCCTCATGTCCGTTAGACCTTACCTTATTTGTGAATCTCAACAGCCAATCGGCCATCTGTCTTAAGACTACTATCATCAGTTGCCCATGCTGATCCATTCACTCACGGGCAATTACATGATCTCCAACAATACCGCAAGTTACAACAGTGTATCGGTACCAGTTTTTTGACAAGGCCAATGTCTAGCTCGAGAGTGTAGATATGAAGCACTGCTGATTCGTCAATGTGCGTGCCCCTCATAAATTAACATATGCTTTTAAACCGGTAGGTAATGCTATTGAATTGATTGGTGCTTTTGAAGGACTTTTTACTTTTGGGCCTGATTGGTTTCATGAGTGGTAAATTAAATGATGAATGTAAGTGACGGTTGAAAGGCTTATATATACATCATTTTTACTTTCATTATAGTTACTTACTAATAGATCTTCAGGAAGCTATAGTCAAGAAGTCTTTTGGGTCTATAGAAAGTTTTTTAGCTGTTAGATAATTTATTTCCATTACTGGTAGTACTCACGGTGTTGAGTCTGCTGTCTACCCTAAAGATAGTGTGGTGAGAATTAGGCACCAGGGAATATAAAACACAAGACAAATTTATGTAGTCCCTAAGTCAACCTTAATCTAATTTCATCTCTTTTTCTGTATCAAGTACTGCATTCCTTCCCTTAGCAACAAAACATCGAGAAAATGAACATGCCACCAACGGGTCACTATTTATAGACACGGCGATTATGCACAAGATAAGATAAGATAAGATAAAAAGAAGTCTCCCACGCGTCACTTCACGTCAACTCTATACGCGCATTGGCCTCGATGCCTTGAAATAAGACGCGTTTCCAGACTCAATTACGGAGTAGAGATGAAAGTGTTTCCACTTATTGACCAGACCCACCAGACTGGTTCTGACGTATTGGCGGGCGCATCTGTAACGCACCTCAAACCCCTGCATCCCTGCCATACATAGCCAAACTCAATCGTTTGACATGACGTCTCAGATCTCGACAGTCCCCGTTTCACATCCCATTCGCTTATTCACCAAGAATATCACCACGAACGATTACTACCAGCCAAAACCTCATCGGTTGTACGGCCCGCTAGACTGTCTCATCTGTCAGATCTGGTTTGGATTCTCGGATCAAGCTGCTTCCTGTTTCTAAAAGCGCCCAAGGGGTGAACGGCATGAACATTTTCGTAATAGCATCTGTTTGGAAAAACGGCGGGAAATAGCCTTTCGAGATGCCGTTAAAACGATTACAAAGTATAAAGTGCGCGATGATACCCTCATGTCTGTGCTTGTTCATCCAGCTTTCATCCAATCTCCTCTCTGTTTATTGTTTCCAAGCTCTGCGAGCTTTTTGTCTTCTTTTCACTCATCATTCCTTTACCAGGCTGCAGGAACAGTCATTCATTACCATATTTGCTATTTCTAATTGCCTATTACTCTCTCTACCACGATGAAGTTCTCTGCTGCCATCATCACTCTTTCGGCCGGTTTGGCCACTGCGACGCCTGTCTTTCGCAGCCCAGCTCCCGGTAGACACGTCTCTCGATCGATCAAGAAGCGACAGGTTCCCCAGGAACACTCTCACGACTTTGTCTTGACCATCACTGGTGAGATGCTTAGGCTCAACAACCCCAAGGAGATCCAGGACCCTGTTTTCGGTCTCTTGGGTGATGCCGCTGCGAAGGAGGGTGCGGGAAGCGTTACCAACCTTGCTTGCCTGAAGCAGGAAACTGCTGATCAAGCTTTTACCAACGCCAAGGAGATTGGCGATCTTCGTGGTATGGCTGGAGCACTGCTCTTCCAGGCTATTGAGCGCAACACTGCTGGTGTTGGTGTTGCCAGCAAGCTTTGCGATGAAGCAGCTGTCAATCCCGAGATTGGTGCTCTTACGCAGCATCAAGACGCTGCTTCTACTGGTGCTGGTGCTATCAACAAAGCCGTTACTCTTGAACTGGCCAAGCAACTGGCTGGTATTGGTGCTGACCCCAACTTGGCTCTGCTGAGTGGTACCTTCGCACCTGGAGATGTAAGTTCATATCTGCAAGTACTTAGTGAGTCTGCTGACAATATCTAGACCAGCGATACCACCGGAAAGGGCAACTCCTGCGACGAGGAAGAACCCGACCTGGGCTGCATCTTCTCCCAGGGTCTTCTCGTTCTGGATGCGACAGAGGATGAGATCTCTTCTGCCGTAGCTAATGTCAAACCAACCTTCACCGGAACAGGTGGTATCTTTGCCACCGACTTGGTCGATCTGGCTTCATTCTCTGTTGCCTCTGGCACTGAGGTCGCCGATCTTGCCACCATTGTCAACGGAGCCGCCTCTGGCGCTGCATCCGCTACCGAGGCTGCCAACGTCACTGCTACCGTTGAAGCCCCTGCTGCTACCAAGACTGGCAAAGCTGCTGAGAAAACGGCGGGTGTGGGTGCTGGAGCTAAGGCTGGAAAGGGATGCAAAGCCAAGCCAAAGACCGCCGCCAGCAAAACACTGACTCCCCTCCCCAGCCGCACCTCCGGAGCTAGTGTCAAGGCCACCGGTGCCACCAGCAATGCCCAGGGCGTGAATGTCCAGACCTTCACTGGTACACTTGGCGGCGCACCTCCCCCCGTCATCTCTTCAGCTGCCGAGAAGCCTTTCTCCGTCAACGGAAACACCTTCAACGGTGAGAGTGTTGCTCTCGGCCGATCTTGCGACATTCAGCACAATGCTTGTGCGGATGCTGCCAACTCTGGTCAGCTTTCGGGAGGCGTTGGACAGTGCGAGACTCAATTGGCTGCTTGCCGTGCTACCATTCAGTAAGCAAGGAGGCACTTGTGCTTTATATACGGTTTTAGCTGTAGATATATTTTGAATGAATCATGATTTTGCATGTGAAGACTAAAGGTTAAGTGGCCAATCTTGAACTTCGTGATTTGAATCAATCCGTCAACATTAAACTGGGGCTCTATAAAAGGTGGCCATAATAACTCTTCCTCTTGGACTTCATCGACATTTCGAAGCAACAAAAGAGAGGATGATTTTATCAATATCATATAACCTAGAGATTGAAATCACGAAATACAAATATTGGAGTTAGAATATATAACTAGTCATACATAATCACTGTAAGCACAGCAATATGCATCTATCCCACTTTTATCATGTCATTTTGCGTCGGATAAGGCGCTCCATTTTCTTTCAAAACATATAAATATATGTGTACTAAATATCCACAACTCTTCAAGAAGCACATTGTGAGTTCTGTTATGAATTAAGGCCTAATTTAGGCAAATTAAGCCTAATTTAGGCAAGTTAAGCCTAATTTAGGCAAGTTAGGCCTAACTTACGAAAGTATTGAGCGGACGGCGATGAGACTATGACAAAGAAGCTCGAAAGTGACCAGTGAGAATGACGGAGTGGATTCAAGCGATGCGCCCATTGTCTATGCGCATCCATTCCTTTGTACGGGCCACGATGTTGTGTTTTGATGAATAAAGCTTACTAGAAATAGCTTTGATTATCGTCTATATATCGAGACGTTAAGGATTATTGCCATACCTACCTTGTCGTTCGGCTCATGACGTACATACTGAGGAGGCTTTACACCGGCTACTAATCAGTGGCCAAAATGATAAATAACATGTTGGTTATTGTTATCTAAACTACACTTCTACTATCATTCATAAAAGTTGTCATCTCGACTAGCTCAGCTGTGCTAGACGAAGCTTCCCGTTGCGCCTGAATTGGCTTTCCCTTGTAAATGGTAATCTCGGTATGACGCGAGGAACTCGGAGTTCTACCCTGCTGCCTGGGTGCGGATGATCCTTGGTGAGGATTTCTGGGACCTGAGTCGACAGAGCTTCCAAGTCTTGGGAATGCCTTAAGGATGAGCAATCGGAGATCAGGAAGACAGACACACCATAGTCCAACATTAATCTCAATGACTGACCAATAGCAGGTCTCGAAACTGTCCCCTGCATTTTGTCAGATGTGATTGAGGAGATGGAGGTTGATGAACTTACAGGTAGGGTTCTGAGAGTTCCCAAAAGCAACCAAGTACCGCAGTCGCAGGATACTGACGATGGTGACACTACATATGTTAGTCGTTGGAAGAAACAATACGTGCGATCAACTTACAAAGTACCGACGGTAAACATGACAGCTACAGCAAGCTTCCTTTGCCACTTCATTTGCAATTGGACCAGCTGCCAGATAGGAATGGCCAACATCCAAACGTCCAGGATGAGACTTACTGCTGCGATGGACCAAGCGAGCGGCTGGATTCCAAGACAGTGTCCTTCATGCAGCTTATCCCATCCTGTCCAGTAGAAGCTAATCGGCTGACATTGCGCAATGGCCAAGATGTCGAAGATGACCATGCCTAGGGCTGAAACACCGATCGTGCCCTGTATAAGACGTTGGACGGTTACGACGGGGAAGATTCGAAGGTAGAAGAGGGCAACGCATATTTTTGTAAGAAAAACGTCGGAGGCGTAGATGGTTTGGCCAATGTAAAGATACTAGAACTGTTAGTAATGCTTTCGAATGGAGGTGGGAGGCATACGCAGAGATAGCTGTTGATCGTATCTGGGCTGAAAAGCCATGCATCTCTACCGAGACCATTGCCCGAAACTATCCGCAGTCAGTATTAATTCCACCAAGTGCGGGGATGACTTACGGCCATGAATGCAAACAATAGTGTTCCCCAGGTCGAGTAGCTATTGTAATTAGCAGGGCACTCTTTTGACATCGACAAAGACTCACAAAGACAGCCACGACGAGATAATCATCCAGTCTGAACTTTCTCTCGTATCGCAGCTTCTCCCAAAGCCGAAGACCAACGACAATGGCCGTAATTGTAATCATCGTTATGGCCAAAATGTCGAATTGCGTGTGTTTGTCTCGCACCGGAAAATCACAAGCAACTGAGGTGACATTCAGCGTCGCTGCAATCGTTAGCATCCAACCAATACCCAATTCGCCATACTCACCTAATGCATCCCTCGGCAGGCATTTTTTCTGAACGCAGCTTGCGACCTGCGACTTGAGTTTCGGGTCGGCGCAAAGACATTGGACGTCGATGCCGCAGGTTGATGTTGATACGAGATCGACAAGACAGCTTCCCTAAGAGAAATCAGCATTTTTCGGTTCAGATAAGCGAGAAACGTACAGCGCAATTTGGTATCTTTGCAAGAAAGTCCGAGACATCATCACAGAGCACCTGGCATACGAGATACGCCCACGTCACCAGCAACAGCAGCAGATGCATACTTCAGTTCATATGCAACATGGTGGGAAGAGACAGCTGTGATATCGACAGGGGGAGGGATACGAGGGAATTTGAGCAGTCATTTAAATTGTTGATCTCGCACTAACTTCACGTGGCAAGTTTAGCCTGGCTGGAGAGATTGCCGGTGCAAATCTTCAGCTGACACCCCAGCGTTCGAGAATTCGTCTCCAGTATATTGGGAGCGGAGTCATGTAGAATCGAGGCCCAACAGAGGGGAGGGAAACAGACTAACTACACAGCTGGGAAATTGCGTGTTGGGATGGTAAAGGTTTTCTTTCAACCCCAGTGGCGGATCGACGGATCAGCGCAAGCATGGACTGGTAACTGATTCAGGACCATAAATGAATTGCTAATTTGGGTAAAGGCGTCTCGGCAGTTATGGATCTCCCAATGCCAGACAGATTATTCGCTGCCCATTTAGCAGTGATATTTTCTGTCGCCCGTCCCAAGCTATGCGGCCACTAAGCGTCCGCGATCCACTTAGTAAGGTTTATTGCCAAAGCGGGATGGGGTGAAATCATGCGTTTGAGTCAGTGAGGGCACGTTCGCCGAACGCTTGGGATCTGTCACTGCTGCCGTTTTGCCGGACTTGTTGATATTCCCGGATTCTTGGCAACACGGGAGATGACCGACCTGTCATGGTCCAGGTATCAATCTTCACTCTGAACCACATCTTTGCTATGCCCGACACTTTTTGGGCAGCGGGGTTGGTTGTTAATCATCAGAAGAACTGTGTTTGAAGGTCCGTCGATACTAGCGTTGGTTAGAGTGTAGCTAACCAACGGCACATGAAGTCATTGAATTCGGCATTGTTTCTATGAAACTTAAATCCATTCGTAAAATGGTTCAAGGGGAAAGAAAATGAGAATCTTGACGCAAGCGGTCTGAATAAGCTTACGGGAAAAGGTACGCTAGAGCTTTCCGTTATCTACAAATGGAATGTAAAATGCAGCTAATGACGGTCTTTCAAGTATTTGTCACCATCTTGGTTGTATTTTCAACGGGTCCTTTTTTCTTTGTGCTAGATGGATGAATACTGTCGCTGTGTCCTATAAGGAATTGGTATGTGACTTCACTGCATAAATACGTGAATAATGGGCCATGGTCAAACAGGAAACCTGGAACCTTTGCGTATTAACTACTAGTTATTGAGCTTTGAGAAATACAGCCCTTAGCAAAGGGATCGGAACAGGCTCCTCTTCTATACTCAGTCTTTGGAAGAGGCCGGATGACAGTCTTCTCAAGCCAAGACAAGAGCTTCACTGCTCATTTTCCTGTCTTGCCCCTCACAATCTGCCTCAGAGGAAGGCTGCGATGCGAACTATTGCTAAGACGGGCCAAGCTCTTCCCGCTACCACTTCCTGACTCTGCCTTGTTCCTTAGCCTCCTGGACCTTCCGGGCCATTTCCTCTCTTCTCTCTCTGCAAGGAGGGCATTCCATTGGAACAAAACGGCCTGCACGATGGATCCCTACGGTGCAATGTCTCCAGCCGTTGAATTGGATACCCTCTGCGCAACAATCCCACTCCTGGGTACTTCCCATGTCTCTTCCGCAGTAGCAAAGGCGCTCATAATATATCACAGTGCACATGTCGAGCGGTTGGGTTTAAGGTTGTTGTGAGGTGGAATGCAGAAAGTGTTTCTCTTTGGAAGCGCGTTTTATCGTGGAAGTCTTTGTGGGGGGTGTTAGAGACACTTGACAAGGCGGTGGACGTCAGATTTATATAGATATCATACCGTAGCGCTGTGATGAAGCTTGACACTGGCATATGAGAAATTTTATGGGGGGCTGTTTGCTTCTAATCACGTCTTGGTTGAAGCGTGAATCTCCTGCATCCCTTGAATCTAGGCCACTGCTCTGCAGTTGACGCCCATCTCCGAGAACTTGAAACCACCACAGAGAAATCAGAGTCAACAGGGCAAACGCAAGGATCCCGAATCTTGAAGACATACAGCAAATATGATGTGAGGAAACGTGATTACATTAATCAGAGGATTAAATTGATTCCCGTACTGATGCTGGAACAAGATACAGAATATTCTACATGAGTGCATTCTTTGGACGGAATGAAACGTCTAGCAAACATACAGAGTGCGTAAAGGAGGGGGTCAGGAAGCTGGGAGCAACATTTTGATGGCCCGGATAACGAGTCATCATTATCTCCCGACAAGTAGCTACTGGAATTCCTGAGGTGACTTTCAAAAACCGAGCGGGACATCAAATAGCCTCTCTCCATGAACCTATGCCCAAGCGCTGTTAATAAAGCTTCTGGACGGGTCATATGAGAATATAGCACAGACCACAGAATAACAAGTCACTAACCGCATGAATACAATATGTTAAGGACAGCGACTCTTGTTAGGATAAGACGGCCTTTCATTATGAATGGCTTTGGTTGCTAGCTGTCTCGATCAACCCATGAATCAGATTGATTCCTGTATACCACTGATCAGTCTTCTGCACACGACCATAACGCATCATTGCATCCACATCAATCACCCTACGAACAACCTGATAACGCAACTTCAGCATGAGCTTCTATCGAATGACTCATAGGTTTGATGCGACTACAAGGTCAAACAGTTTGAAGGTACTACAGGCAAGACGATCTTGCATTCAGAATCATCGATAAGCATAGGTACGTAAGCATTGACCGAGGACGGTATTGATCAAGCGATAGAGGATTTGTCAAAAGAAAATGCGATATTGGGGTGTCCCAGCAGAGGATTTCTTGCCAAAACGATCCCAAGCTGGAATGGATTTCCTGCTAACGACTTTGCCTTCATACGAGGCTGAGCTTACATGCTAGGGAAATATTCCCTATTCATTTGGAGGTTTGGAAAAGGTACTCTAATCTGGTCTGAAGAATATTCTACGTTGTATTCAGTAAGCTAGGGGATTGCTATATAGGATACCAATGAATAGTGTGGCATGGTCAGAAGCCCACATCTGCTTTCCGAAGCCAGATCACCTAATGTAATGCATCTTGCCTTGCAATGTCGCTAACCTGTAGTGATATCATAGTTTGGGCCCTGGGCGAGGCTTGGGCTTAGGGGGAGGAGGCATTGGGTTTGGTTGAGACGGCATTTTGTCAAAAGTCGCTGAGGAAATAGTATGTATATCTTTAAGGAGTCCAAATTTACAGTATTTGTAGAGGCGGAGTTGAAAAAGAAGCGGAGATGTTAACGCGGCGATTGGGGCTTATATAGACCTGAGGCTTCTGTTGATCACTGACTTGTGAGTATTCGCACACGTAACAATCAAAACTTAACAGTGTCGCACAGCCATTCACTGCGTTCGCGAAACAATGCAATTGGTGATATGTAACTATCGCAAGCGATTAATATTAACAGTGAAAAGGCAACGACTCTGACAAACATCCCCCTCCATTACGAACTTCCTTCAGCCGAGGTGCTGCTTGATCTCTTGCTGCGTCCACTCCCAGAGCTTTTCACGGGCATCCTTATCCTGACTCAGTTTGCTTCCTTTGCCCGTCACACCAACAGGATGGTAGAAAACACCGCTCTCAGCCTCGGGATCAGTCATCGCCCACAACTGGTTCAGGGCACCCTTCGCAGGGTCAACAGCGATCAAGCTCATTACGAGCCGTGTAATCGCTCCCACGATAAGACTGCTGCTAGCAATCGGTGCAGTGAGGTTCGTCTGTACGACTCCTGGGTGGATGCTGATGGCTTTGATCTTGGGATATCGTTCGGCAAGGGCTGCGGCGTAGTGAACATTTGCAAGCTTTGATATCGCATAGCGCGATTGCGTTGAGAAGCCAGACATGGAGGTCTTGAATTGGTCGAACTGGTATGAATTCTTGGGGGCGAAAGACTCTCCCATAGACGAAACGAATACGATCCTCACGTCCGGATTGGTCTTGGTGGTCTCTTCAAGAGTAGGGAGAAGAAGATGGGTGAGAAAAGCATGGCCCATATGGTTCGTGCCAATCTGGATCTCGTAGCCTTCCTCAGTGAGGCCTTCTGGAGTCATCATGATGCCAGCATTGTTGACAAGAATATCGAGCCGGGTAGAGGACGCTTGGAAATCTTTCGCGGCAGATTTGATACTCGATAAAGAAGCGAGATCTAGAGCTAGAAAAGAAACAGAATCGGTGTTGGAGCCCTGCTGTTGCAATTCATTGACGGCCTGGTCGAATTTTGCTTTGCTGCAGCACGCGAGGAAGATGCTGGACGGTTCATGTTTCAACAGCTGGCGAGCGGTGTCGAGTCCCAGTCCTGAGTTCCCTCCAGTAATGAGGATAACCTTGCCCTCCAGGTTTGCGATATTGTCGGGTGAAAAGTTGACAGATCCCATGGTGTTTGAGACAACTAACTATCAAGAAAATTGGTGCAAGCGTGGTCTGATATGATTGGCAAAGCCGGGCTCGGAATATTGGTTCGTCCTGTACAGCTCTTAACTCCGATGCCAGAGCTCCTTTGGGACGGTTGTTACACAGGCTCGAACTTTCGGCAAATGCGAAAACTCTGTGGATGGTGACGTGCAAGTGGGGACTTGTAAAATTAGCTTCTGGCCACTAAAGAGCCTTTGGTTCAAAAGTCGAGTGTCGGACTTGAATAGACCAGCAACAAAGCGAATTATATAACAATAGATTACATAGTACTAGCAGGACTCTAACCAGAAATTCCATTATAGCGTTTAACACATGCAGAGATGTAATCTTGTTTAGTCCGCACCCTAGTGCAGGTAATGAATAACAAGCAATAGTACAAAGGTACGTTATTAGCGTGACATGTAATGATATAAAGGAGCCGAAACGGCACGAGCCTTTATAGCTGAAAGAACTGCAGCATCTTAAGAGACAATTGCGTCAATGAATGCTTCTCACAGGTCGTCATAGCAATGAACCCCTGTCATCAGCGTGTCCTCCCTCTTCAGCTCGCACAAAAGATGTAGACAATCAGCCGTATTCTGACAAGGCGTTGCGCAAGGCAGTCTGCAGTAAGCTGATGGCCACGTACATTTGCACTTTTGATGCAAGGCTCAGTCAATCCAGACTCGCACAAGGCAACCTGCAGTCTTCAGCTGCGATAAATAAATGAGGGGTAACTACTTCAACCCGCGCCGCTCTCCTCTTCACTTCTTGCAAAGTTTAGTAACCCCAACACCGCTGTGAGTGAGTAGGTTGAGGGTTTAAAAGAGGCTTCAGCCCCAACACCGCTTTCGCTGAACATAGTCGCCTGGCGGGCTCAACCTCTACAGTCCGTCGAACTCACCTTTATCGGAACTCCGGCCCGACTATCTCAGCTCTTATTGCAAACGATTGAGTCATGGCCAATGACTGGGACGCAAGCGCGATTTCGGCTGTGGCCGCTTTGATCGTCGCACTCTTCGCCCTCCTAGTTGCTGCTGCCCAGGCACTGCAACAGTACCTAATCACGGGTCAACTCATCCGTCTTTGCGATAGTGTCGTGTTTGACCCTTTGCCAGGCCAGGGCTATCGTGTTTGGCAATTCTCTCAGTTTCGCTTCCGAGTACTGTACTCTATTCCTCAGATCAATCTCGAGGCCGATCTATGGCCAGCCGAAAGCCCGCATATCAAGTCTTATGCTACTGGGGGTGAGATGTTACCTAATCTCCAATCGCATTCACTAGTTCAACACTCGTCGTCAAGCTCGTCGATCGAAATTGTATCCGATTATGAAGTGTATATTAACGCCACGGATACTGAACTTCGACGCTCACAGACGGTCATTGAAGCTTTGAGTTCCTCAGATCGCTCCCGATTCACTCATTGGCATTCCTGTAGAATTTGGCTTCGACGCCAACTCGATCGACTACACTCATTCAGACCACAAGCAAGCAGTGATTCCTGGAGTTTCTCAACTAGTTTTGACTACTCCTTTTCGGAATTCTTGGGCCTCTGGCTGCGCCGCAAGTTCGAGATAGTCCGCTCAATCTTACCACTGGCAAAGAAGGAACAACCAGCATCTGGCTCCAATGAGGCATCCGTGGGCGAGGCATCCTGGGTGTCCTTCTGCAAGGCCATCAACAGGTCATGCGGTGGGTCGGTGAGATACAGGTCTGTCACGTATGACGCTGACCGATGTCCTTCTGATCTCGTAACGGCACCGATGCAAGTTTCTATGAGGGATATTACCGTGATGGGATTAACAGCGGGCATGAAGATCACAGACTGTTCATTCAAGGAAAAGTCCATCTCGATGCAAGGCGCCATTGGCACGATTACTAGCTCCAATCATCCAATTCTGGGGCCGATACTTCATTTTACCCCTAGAGCCATCACCTCACCCTTGCCTCGCTCTCTGGACATATTGAGTGATGATGATAGGGGGTTTATAAATAAAAGATGGCTAGCTCGGACATGGGATGTCTGCACTGTTGCCAAAGTGCCATTCAACTCGCTCAAGAGACGTACGACTAGACGTCTTGACGACCGATGGATTAGTTATCAAGAGCCCGAACCATTTCTAAAAAAGAAAAAGCACAAGAGAGCGTTTGATATGGCTGGAATTGTACCAGTCGATGTAGATCAAAGTCAAGGTCGAAGGAAGAAGAAGACCATATTCAAGAAACCGAGGAGAACAGGACCTACTGTGTCAGTGTCAGTGTCAGTAAATCGCCGGCCCCAAGACGGAATTTGGACCATCACACAGCCGCATCCACCCCCGCAAACAACTGCCATGAAGGGTAATGGGGATAAAGAAAAAGCCAAAGAGAACCAGAGAGGAACCGTGGAAGACAATGAAGGGCACGAGATACCACTACATCAGCCTGCGTTAGTCACGGAGCCCAACGCATTAGGAGACAAAGATACGGCTAATGCTAAGGAACTGCACCAAGAGCTCCCCGGAGACAGCTCAGCCTCCCAACAGCCCAGGACAAGTAGCCAAAGTCCGGTGATAGAAAATATGCCGGAGATGCATGCAGGCGAATCCAATAACCCAACTCAACACGGTGCGAAGGGAAAGTAGAAAAACAATGATATCGCATCAAGCTCTGTTCCCGAACCACTTGTACATAGCCAACCAAAGGAAGAAATAACAACGGTTGAAACAGAACAAGATGAAGATCAATCTCAGAGTACCTCTCTAAGACCGGACGAACAGAATCCAGCCGCTCCCCAGATTAATGCAGGGGGTTCACAAGCCATTTTTGGAAGGCCAGTGACTCGTCTTCTTCTGACGCAGACACCACACTGGGAAACATTGCAAGAGGAGAACGCGCAAGAATCGCTTCACCGAGAACCAGATATACATCAGTCGCGGAGAAGAGCCACAGTCGAAGATGTACCAGATAGCGGCGATGAAGCAGCATCTGACTCTGAAAGACTGTTGGTTCCGGAGACACTGGACCGAGGCCTTGCGGCCAAGAAGCGACAAGAGAAGAGGAATAGGCGCAGCCGAAAGATACAAAAGGACAAGGTTATCGTGGAGGAGTCAAAGACAAGCGATAGCAGACCCCAATTCCTACTGACGTACCCAGAGGAGGGGCCAGGCTCAGAGCCATCAAACCCAGCGCCAGAAACGAAAGAAGATAAAGCTCACACGAGAGAAGCAGAACGACGGCGCAGGAGAGAAGAAAGTGAGCTTGAGCGCGACAGGCGAAACAAATCGCGAGGGAATGTCGTTTCTCTCAACCGGATGGACATGTATTGGTTCTGCCAAGTGGACATCTATCAAGGATTCTGGGCTACGCCGTGGAGGCCCGACGTACCTATACAGACATCACTAGTTGGTGCTGTTACAGTCATTCTGGAGGCGTTGCTAGGGTTTCTGGAAGAGAATGTCAGCTTGGTCTACTACAAGCCGAGCCGATTCTGGACAACGAAGGACTGGATCACATATGGTGGCATATCATATCCGGCTTATGCAAGCAATGCTCGCGGCGGCGTTATTGCTAGAGGCTCATACAAGGGTGTCCGAGTTCCAGCCTTTCAGTACACCGTTCCAGCGCTCGAACTGCTATATTCATACGAGTGGCAGGTGTCGAGCAACCTTCACGATCAAGAGCGCTATTGTGAAGAGCTGAACATTGAACTGATGCGAATCGACGCGTGGCTCTCGTACGTCGGTCGCACAGACAGGATCGCGAACGGGCCAACAGACCTTCTGAAAGGAGCACCAGCGCTCGTGCAGCTGCTCCAGGCCGACTTTGAGGTGGATTTCATGAACATTGACCTCTCAGCCAAGGAGGGCGGTCATCAGGACATTCAGGGCCTGGCTGACAATGTGATGGACTTTCTCACTGATGAGGAGCTTGATGAGGCCGAGCAGCTGTATATACTTGTTGCATTGCTCCGTGCTGTAAAGGTATGCCAGTGCGTGTTGGCTGGCTCGAATACTCGTGAGATGGAGGAGATTCTAATGAAGGACGTTCAGGCGCATCTTGTTTGAGACTCGGCGCAGTGATAGCAGATTTAAATTAGGAGTCGCTTCGGGATGCAGTTATGACACCATTGAGCTCTGACAATAACTGTCTTTCATTGAATGGACTTGATGTGTGTTTTATCTTTTGTTTCATGAGTCTCTCCAATTCCAGCTGGGCTACCCTAGACCTGATGTGGATGTTATCGCTACTTCCTAATTAGGTAATTCCACCGATAACGAACCCCGCACCACAGCTAATCTCAGATTTCGCACAATCAACAACTTTGTACATCACATCACATCCCCCGAGGCCAGACGCAGCAGTTAGAATACAAAGTCCCTGAAACAAATGCAAAGATGAAATTCACATTATTCTCTGGTGTGCCCAATCAATAACCTCTTCCAGAGAACCCACTATCCGAGCCCTTTGAATTTGTCGCTCTTCCTGGTCCCGACATTTGGAGAACTCCGTCTTGCGCTGGCGGCCGCGATGACTTCAATGGGCCCATCTATGCAACTCCCATTCCTCTAAACTCGTTCAAAAGCGCAAAAGTCACCATCTCCTCAGACTTCCCTGGGAATTACTCTCAGGGCGGCCTCATCTTGTTCATGCCCGAGTCCATCCCAATCACTGAAACCGACTCACAACTGCGCCTCAAGGAATCACCACCAACATGGATCAAAGCCGGGATCGAGAAGGTGGATTGTGAATTCTTTGCATCAGTCGCTGCTGCGAAACCGTACTCGGACTGGAGTTTGGTCAGGTTGGGCGAGAGCTGTGCTACCTTTGAGATGGAGAAGGCAAAGGGATTGCTTTGGGTGTATGTCACGGGCCAGGATGGTAAGAGAACACCAGTGAGGAAGTTGACTTGGGTGGTTGACGTGGCTCCTCCAAATGATATCTGGATTGGTGTTGCGGCTTGTATGCCAAAGGGCGATGAAACTCCAAGCGGCGGAGTGCTGAAAGTGCAATTTCGAGACTTTTCTGTCTCAACCGAGTAGTCTAGGGACCGTAAAAGCCAGGCAACAAATTACACTCGAGGGACCATTGCCTATTGCGAGAACCTCTTAGTAGGACCTAACATACCGACCATGTGACTCTGAACCTGTCCGCAGCCCTTGGGCTTTAAAGATAGGTTGATCAGGGCGCTATTGCCAGCCTGGCAATGCCAGGCTCGATGGGGCCAGTGATGGGATGGCAGTGGAAGTGCAGACCAGATCGAACAAGGCCGAGCAATCGGGCTATGTGACCCGTTCGTGAGTTAAACATATTATTCTATCACTGGCAGAGGTGACAGCATCTTCAGAGCTGTTGTTTCAGTGCGCAGGGCTCTTGAAGGTTTTCTTGTCAATGTTCTCCCACTCAATGGCAGATAGTTCCGCAGAGACATCTACTTACCTTAAGGATACATATGCAATTTATGTTCTTCTTTTCTTTTTCCTCGTGCTGAGGTTCATCTCAGCGCATGAAATGTACATAGTCACTTGTTCTCACCCATACTCCAACTTTGACTACACAATCGAACATGACAGTCTAAGTAATAAGAAACGTAGGAATACGGTTCAATCTGTGTGCTGTAGCCGCCCGCCTTTTCGGCGCAAATTTCAGTCATCATTTGTTCTTACAACATTTCAAATGTTCTAGGTACATGCACAAATGGTCAAGGCCAACTGCCACTGGCAAGAACTGGAGATTTTGTAAAGACCTCGGACCACAACACTGCTCAACACAAGACTTGTAGCTTTCACCACCAACTCACACAGAAATCTGCTCAAGCATAGCCGACTTTATACCACCCACTCGCCATGAATCAAATGCAACGTGAACTCCTCCCCCTTTCAATCATCTTGATCTGGGTGTTTATTATTCTCTACTTTCTTTCCTTCTGTATCACCCTCATCAAGTACATCCGACTTCTCCTGGATCTTTTCTTTACCGCCGTGTATTACTGCATCATTCCAGTGGCCGGTACCGCATTTGTCTTCTACTTATTTCGTCGAGCGGCACAAGTATCTTAGTCGCTGGCCTCCGACTGATATATATATTGAGCATCCTCAGTCTTCAAGATGATCTTTTGGGTGGGCTTTATTACTGGGCTGTGGTTTATGTATGCTTTGACGTCTCCTCATATTCTTTTTGGGCATTTCATCAACCTTTTCTTTCAGCTGTCTTGCGTGTTGTGTCTTTACAACTGTCTTCGCCTGATCAAGGATGCCCTGCAGAGATTCGTGGGTCAGAGAACTTGAGCAAGGTTATCAGATGACAGCGCATGATGAAGAGTTTTGCTTCGTTGAGGCATGACCTTGAGGGGCTGGTTAGAGGAACCTTGAGCCCCTGTACACTGTTTTCGGGATCAGAGGAGATAACACAACTTAGGATATAGCCTTTAGTCAGACAAGTATGTAGGTAATTTAGCACAAGGCTAAGAGAATCTCTGTCAAGTGTATGTTCGCATCGCTTCTAAAGTTGTAACCTTTCTTGATTGCCGAGGTCCTCCCAGTGCATTGATTATTCGGGGTAGCGAGCTCAAGGATTATTGTAGAACCATTAAACGTAATTGAATTAAATCAAGTTTCTGGGTTGAGACATAAAGGGTATCCATTGAAGTCCTGTCAACTCTAAACAAAGAAATTATTAACTAACAATAGAAAACGACTCCATGTTGCTCTCGTCAACCACGACTACGTAAGAGACTCCTTGGCACTAGGAGCAGACGTGTATTGTGAGACTTGTTCCTCCGTCCATTCCCAAAACCGTTTCGCATGGCCAGTCCCTCCTTCAGCCTCCGTCTTTGATCCTTTCACCATTGCTGGGAGCGCATGCCATAATCTCCCCCACGGTGAAACTACAAGGTCGTCAGGTTAGTAAATCCAGACAGAGAATCTCAAAGGCCACTTACTGAATCTGCCAGAATTCTCAAGAGTCACCTCAGGAGAGAACCCGGCAAAAATATTAACATATCCGCCGTAGTGCGGAGGATAGAAAACGGTTTTACGAAGGATAAAAGTGAGAAATTTAGCCTGTGTGCGCCAAAGCTCCGAGTCGAGATTGCCGGGGTTGAGCGGCACCGAGATGATACCGTCGCTTTTGTAGCGTGCAGCGTATTCCGTGGCATGGTAGTAATTGCCCAGTTTGCTAATCGCATATTGCTGAAAGAGGCTCTGCTTGTCAATGTTTTTGACTCGTTCTATGTATTTCTTGGTCGAAGTCCAAAAAGCAGCTGTTGACGATGCCCAAACCACGCGAACGGTCCCTGGTGTAGATACCTTTGCAGTACTGACCAACACGGGCGTCAATCTCTGTGTCAGCGCAAAACTACCAAGACAGTTGACTCCCAACTGCAGTTCGTAGCCTTGCTTGGTCTTGGAGCCATACTCGGGGAATCCAACGCCTGCGTTATTGAAAAGAACGTGAAGCTTATCTTCCTTGCTGGTGAACTCTGCAGCCGCTGTCTGAACGCTATCGAGGTCGGCGAGGTCTAGTTGGATGCAAATCAATTCGCCTTGGGAGTCTGGAAAGGCCGCTTTGATCTCGTCACGAGCCCGTTCGTTTTTTGCTGTTGTTCGCGCAAACATGTAGACTTTTGCGTTCTTGCTGTAGACCATCTTGGCGATCTCTTTGCCGACACCAGTATTCGATCCTGTGATGGCAACTACCTGGAATTTGAAAAGCACACATCAGCGAGGGTTATGGTGGCAACGGCGGATGGCGGCCTACTTTGCCCTTGAGATCAGGTAAATCATTTTCTGTGTATCTTGGGCTGCCGGCAAATAAGCTCTGGCGCACAATGTTGAATGCGGCTGCCATACTATCACTCTTGTTCAGTCGTTCGATGTCATGTACAAATGAACTCTGGTGATTCACCAAGTTGTACAGAGCAGCAGGCTATTTATCAAGTTTCTTGTCATGGTAACGGTAACGCCCGTTCAGTCGATGATGCACTCTCAAGGATATGACGATCAACAAAAGCACTCGGAAGCTAATCTTCACTTGTCTAAGCGCAGCTGAACCGCCACAGGTGATTCGTCAGGTGCTGCGTAGCAAGCTACTAGCTCCAACTTTAACCGTTGGTTTAGACCGAGGCATGACGTCTCCTTTCTGCCTATCATTTGTCTTGCTTCTAGGTTCGCCCTTGTACGACAAATTGATTGGCCACAGTTTATATAGAGACAAGGCAAACGGTCTTCGTTACAGTTCACAATGCAATTCATCAGGGCGAAAATAACTACTGCAGCTTCAATACATCTTTCAACAGCGCCAGCGCCCCAAACAACTCGTTGTCGTGATACTTCCTCGCAACGACCTGAAGATTGATCGGAGCGCCAGTAAAGTCCGACTCTTCCCACAACTTCTTCACCTGCCCGCAAGCCTCGCTCAACGGCTCATAGTCACCCGGATACTTCTCACTCCCCTCCACCTTGATAGGTGTAGGGATGACAACACCAGGGTAATCCACAAGGTTATATAGCGATGTATAGTTCCAGAAGAACGCTGTATCGTGAGCTGACGCGGGTCCAACGAATGCAGGTCCAATGAGTATGTCCACATCTTGATCTTCCCAGCTCTTTGCAAATGCCCAGCGAAACTCGTCTCTCTCCCGACGCATGAGACTCAAATCAACAGCTGTCTGCATACCAAGCGGCTCTGCATCCTTCCAGATCCAGTCACTGAGAGGATGGATGGGCTCTCCCGTAGCATGTATCGCATCTCTTGTTGGCTGCCCACCGTCAGGCCAATACATGCGTCGAATCTTGGACCAAGCTCCTGCCGAGTCAAACACCTTGAACTCCTTAAGCTCAATAAGGTCTTTGTAGCTTGGATCACTCAGCTGTTCTCGTGCCCAGGCAAGAGCCTTCACAACTGGCGGTTGAGGAACGACAAATCCATCGTCGCTGACAAAGCCAATCTTCAAACGACCATTGACGGGAGTCTTGAGACCATTCCAAGGGATGGGGACCAATCTCGGGTCCTTCAAATGTGGCTTCGACGACAAAACGCAATGCATCAACAGGTCCATGTCTCTCAGGCTCCGGCACATTGGACCAGTTGAGGCCAGGACAGTCAACTCAGCTGGAAACGGCATTGCATCGAAACCTCTCATGGGCATCGTGTATGAAGTTGGCTTGAACCCGTAAATACCGCAAAAGGCGGCAGGACCACGGATACTACCGCCGATATCAGTACCAATGCCGAGAACAGAACCCTTCATTGCGATAAGGGCTGCTTCACCGCCGGTCGATCCGCCCGCCGAGAGGTTGATGTTGAAGGGGTTGAGGGTACGACCCCAAAGCGAATCTGTTTCCAGGTGCATGATGGTCTGCGGCTGATTGGTCTTGCAATAGAACACAGCGCCGAGACTTCGCAGAATCGCTACCATGTCACTATCTGTTGTATCCTCTCTCAGGCTTGCCAGACAGCCTTGAGAAGATAGCGTGCCAGCTATGGCCATATGTTCTTTGATGCTGATTGGTAGCCCATGCAGAGGACCAATCGGCTTTCCGTGCTTGGCCATGTACTCATCGAGTCCTCTTGCCTGGACGATGGCTTCATCCATAAGCCACTGTGTCAAGCAACAGGTGAGTTGATGTGCGATGATAGAACGTTTGGCAAAAGCAGTAGCGACCTGAACAGCCGAAAATTGACGGCTGGCGAGTGCCTGTAGTAGACCAACAGCATCATAATCTTCTGTGATGCGAATTTCGTCTTCAGTGAGAATGCCGCAAGACGAGGGGATGTTGGAAACGTCTAGAGGAGGATTGGCAATCAACTCGGCAGGGAGATAGTACTCCAGAGGCACCTTGGTCTTGATCGTGTCGAGAAGAGCAGCCCGTCTAGCCTCAAAGGCAGGTGTTCCGCGAGGGACAGGCTTTGGTTGAACAGTGAATGAACTGCCTCGGTCTGTATCGTCGGTGGCTCTCACTTGAACAATAGCGGCATCTTTGACGCTGGCTTGTGGCTGAGAAATGGGAAGAGGGGCTGGTGCAACGACACTCATAATGGATTGAAGATATCAGATAATGATTGAGGTATCAGGATGATGAACTTGAAGTGTAAAGATACAGAGAGATCAGATAACTTGAAAGATAACTTAAGTATTAATACTACGTATGGTCGCAGGTGATTATCTCGTTCCCCTCACCCGCTCTGAACCTTCATTCTCAGTTTCGGAATTGCATTCCTTGTCTCTTAGGGTAGGTCGACGCGAAGATCTGGCGCAAATACACATCATTGGGCAGAGCGAACAGCCCAACTTAGCTCAAGCCCGTGTCCCACCTTGATGATAAGACTGGCCATTCACGTCTATTTGCGCCATCATGTTACATGGATGTACCGCTAGCTTATCCGCCCCCTCCTGATTAGCTTTAGCGGGGAAGTGAGTCTCGGAAACCAGATAGCTATCTAACATGAGCTATCGGTATTCACAGCTTCATCATATCAGTTGTATCATCGTTCCTTGCTAGATAGTCAAGCCATGGGTATATATTGGCAGGCATCAACGCGTGTCTGTCGATCTGGTCCGCCTGCAGTCATCTAACCATCTATCAACCCGCTTTCCATTCTTTCCCAGTTTACCCCGCCAGCCCAGCAATGGCCGAATCTATCAGCATCCCTGGTACCGTCCACCTTGTGGATCTGGACCATGACATGCATGCCCGTCATGCCAGTTCATCTGCCGACATTGTCCTCAACCCAACACCATCCAAGGACCCCAATGATCCGTTGAACTGGACTCCCCGCCGCAAGTTGCTCTCACTGATCTGTCAGAACCTGTACGTCATGATGTGTACTCCACCGTACTGCAAGAAAACTAACATCATGTAGATACACCTGGTTCGCTGGCTTTGCAGTGTCTACCGTCTATTCAGTCCTCGTCCCCCTCTCTGCTCAATCTGGCGTTTCCATTTCAACTCTCAATGAAGGAACGGGATACATGTTCCTCTTTCTTGGCTGGAGTCTTCTTTTCTGGCAACCTTTCTCTTTGCGCTATGGCAAGCGCCTGACGTATCTGATCTCTGTCCTTGGTGCAATAGTAAGTCATTCGCAGTGTAAGCCTTGTGCATATATCTGACGTATTGTTTAGGGTACCAGTATTTGGAGGTTGGTCTGAATCTTGATCTCTGATATCCATGCTTTGACTAACGGGCTTTTAGTGCCTATGTAACCAGTAATGGCGAGTGGCTGGCCAAGTGCATCATCCAAGGCTTCTTCATTTCTCCCATTGAAGCTCTTCCTGAGATCTCAGTGACCGATATCGTAAGTACCCAAACTACTGACCAAAACCTCTGCTGACGCGTTTAGTACTTCACCCACGAGCGCGGTACATACATGGGAATTTATTCGTTTGCCCTCGCCGGAAGCAATTACTTTGCCCCAGTTGTCTGCGGCTTCATCGCCGATCACCAGGGCTGGCAGTGGGTATTTTACTGGCCAGCTATCTTCCTGGCGGCTGTATTTGTCTTCCTCTTCCTCTTCATG
Organism: Fusarium gaditjirri; assembly: GCA_013266175.1. NCBI lineage: Eukaryota > Fungi > Ascomycota > Sordariomycetes > Hypocreales > Nectriaceae > Fusarium > Fusarium gaditjirri. The sequence goes on along the minus strand of JABFAI010000135.1, from coordinate 425,116 downwards.
GAAGAGACGAATTATGTCCGCGAGCCTGTTTCTGAGCTCACTCCTCAGGTTTCACTCTCCCAGGGTGAGATCAAGAATGAAAAGAGTGATTCTGTAGCTGCAGACACGCCGGCTGCGGAGAATGGCGAGGTTTACAATGCCCCCAAAACCTTTATCCAGAAGATGTCGCTTTGGCAGCCATCGCCGGGACAGAGCATGCTCACACGATCGTGGCGATCATTGAAGTATCTGACCTGGCCTGTCATCTTCTATGCCGGTTTCTCCTACGGTTCATACCTCATCTGGTTCAATGTCCTCAACGCCACTGCCTCGTTAATTCTTTCGGGAGAGCCATACAACTTTAGTTCATCCATGGTTGGCCTGAGCTATCTGGCCTGTTGCGTTGGTGTCGTCATTGGAGCCCTCATTTCTGGCAGACTCAGTGATATTCTGACGATCAGGCTTGCCCGCCGCAATGGCGGCATCATGGAGGCTGAAAGCCGCCTTTGGCCCTTCGCCATCTGTGTCGTCATGGTACCCTGTTCTCTGATCCTCTGGGGCGTTGGAGCCCAGCATGGAGTCCATTGGTTTGGACTTGTCTTTGCGATGGGATGTCTCGCTTTCACCAGCGCTGTAGGCGTCACTCTCAGCGTCAACTATCTCATCGACAGTTATCATGGTATCAGCGGTGATGCAATCGTTACTGTTATCCTCATTCGCAACACCATGTCTTTTGCAATCAGCTACGGGTAAGTCTTCTTCCGACGCATCTTGTGAATAAATGCTAAAAACTCGAGAAGCATTACCCCTTGGATAACTCATCTTGGGTACCAAAACTGCTTCATCTCAGCAGCCTTTGTCGGAATGGCAGCATCATCTGCGTTTATCATTATGATGTTTTATGGCAAGATGTTCAGAACTCGCAGTGCTGAGAGATATTATGAGCTGGCTGAGGATGGTCAAACAAGCCACTGATTGTTAGATGGTAGTAATAAATGCTGAACGGAGTGTAATGTAGTATGAGTTTGCCAGAAGCTTGCAAATGTTTGGCATTCGATACGGAGTAGTATCTAGAACAACACAACATGTTACTTTTAATGGATGTAAGACCAAGAATGTGCTTTAGATACTCAGACTCGTAACCTCACGATTCTCTTTCCACTTCCGTGTACCCGATGTTGATAAGTCTCATTGCTGTCCTGATAACAGCATCCAGTCCATCAAGATATGCAACAAGGAACTGATTGGGCGAATGGGATCTTGATATCGGCTATCGTTGTGCTAAGCACAAGGCAGGATTCCCAGCCATGTTAACCCCGCATCCTAAGAACTCCACCATGAAGCTATCGTCCAGTGATGTTTGAGATGATCAGCCCCAGATAACGCTGACGCGCGCCAGGAACCCAGGTAACCTGTTTAGGACAAGATGTCCCTGGTCACACGCCAACGTTAGACTCAAATAGCGCTTGAAGCTCCTCCCTTGCGTAGTGCCGACCCCGATAAACCCTTCATAAACGTCCCCGCCCGCTATTCCTCACTCAAGCTCCCCCAGCCAACGATGCGACGATGACCGATAAAGTCAACAACGGTGTTTCGCGGAAGAAGTTACGCACAAAGACGGGCTGCTTCACATGTAAGCCTACAGTATGCGGTCCATTGTGCTGCTAACAGGTGGTTAACCAGGTAGACAAAGACGCAAGAAATGCGACGAAAAGTCCCCGATCTGCGACCTGTGCCGATCTTCTGGGCGAAGATGCATATGGCCGTCAGCAAGCGATTTACTCGATCGTCGTTACTCCCACCATTATGATTCACGGCACCAAGATCGGAGTCCGAAAGAACAAATACAACAACCCGACGATGACGTCGGCAATTCTTTGATACCCAGCAGCAGCAACTACCCAGTACAACATGCTATCTCTTCCTACGATCCAACAACTACGTACGAGACGGATTCTGTCTGTCCAGTGGACCTCTTATCCCAAGCCTCTACAGTGCACCGTGTGCTCTCGAACCACCTAGAACTCCGCGTCTCAGACCATTTCTCTGATAAATACTTTTCCCTACTACTACTACCGGACTGCTACCGCGGATTCCACGACGGCTGGCTCACTGAAATCAAGCAGCTCATGCAGACTCACAAGAGCTTATACTACTCCGTCTTGGCTTGTGCTGCATCACACATATTTCTCACCGACTCCGTGTGGGAAATGCATCCTGTTGCATTATCATATTACGCCGAAGGCGTAAAAGAACTTCAGCTTTTGCTTGGGAAGGTCTCTCAATATGAGAACCATGATGCACTCCTTATGTCTGTGATGCTGCTTTATCTCCACGGGGTATGTGCTCCAGCTATCGTGATACAAGGCCAATCGCTGACAGCCAAAGTGCTTAGGATGTGGCACGCGTAGTGACGTTGCACAGCACGTTAATGCTGCGACTCGCATAATCACTTTGAGATTGCTTGACAAGCCAGTCGGCATTCAACGACTCTTCGACAGACTCGCCCTCGAAAGTGTCATCTACCAGCAGTTCCTACTCTCCACAGGCCTATGGTCAGAAAGCAAATGTGACTTTGTGTTCAACCCAGATTTCTGGGACAGTGTTGATAATCTTCTCGAGCGGTCCACACTCTTATCAGGAGCGCCTTGGAATGTTGAAAGCCCTATCTTAGGGGTACCGTTGTTTTTCTTTCGTATCAGCATAATATTACGAGAATGCTACCGCTCAGGTGTCAGTCTGGACCCTTCAGTGCTCAGCCGGATACAACAAGAGGTACAAGGCTGGGAAGCACAACTCTGCGACCCGAACCCTGGATCTATTTACAGCTCTAGCGATACAGTTAAAAAGATCCCCAGCTCAATAATCAGGGACGAAACATACTTATATGCGATAGTTTCCTCTCTCCTGCTTGAGCAGATTCGTGAATATGGAAGCAGAGGGACTATACCGTCGGTGGTATCCAGGGACAAGTGGCAGATAAGATTGTTCTTGCGAATTCTGCGCCGCCACCAAGGCAGCGTAGAATGGGCTAGGTCATATGCGGGTAATTGGCCAGTGTATACCTTGGGATTATTTCTTTCCGCCCCTGAAGATAGGCTGGTAGTGAAGGAAGATCTTGAGAGGTCATGGGAGGTTACGAGAACGACCTATGCCCTGAGATATTTCCATGATCTAGATAACATTTGGCAGTCGAGATGTAGCGGGTGATGGATATTCAGGAGATATGCTGTCAGACCGGGCACGCGGCAAATAGCCATATGCTTTGCTATTGCGCGCCGTGCCTTGGAGAGATGAAGACACAGGAACCTTCTTGGGGAGGCGGTCGTTAGCGCTTGAAGCGCAAAAGCAATATCACCAAGTCTGCTGATAATCTAGTGACAGATTCGGAGAGCTTGGAGCCCTAGGACGTAATTTAATAGCGAAACTATGAATCTAGTTATCGCGTTTCATATTGACATCTTGCTATCATTTTATGTGAACCTTTATAAATCACCGGTTTGAGTCCCAAGCACCGGGCCCGATATACGCTTCTTCATAATACGAGAAACTAAGTTGAGCGCTTCTATATCTACTATTACTTTTGTTTAAATAATGACCTGGTGTGTGGCAGGCTTCTCATCCTCATGACCGAAGATGTTCACATCCCACCGAGGCTTGTCTATTGAGAGATGGTCAGCACTGAACATGATTAGGGATCGAGGTTGAACTTACTAGCAACGTAAGGAACGTTGTACCGGCGCTGCTCCTTGCCGACCTGCTCGATCTCACGGATATCGTCCTCAGACAAGTCGATCTCCTGGAAGTTCTCGGCAATACGCTTAGGTGTGACAGATTTGGGGATGACACTGTGGCCACCAACCTGAGCCCAGGCGAGCCTGTTGGGAAATCATCGTGTTAGCCATGTGAAGCAGCGTCGCAAGGCAATTGTGACTTACAGGACTTGGGTAGGCGAGACGGGCTGACCCTTCTCCTTGGTTAATCGCTCGGCGACGGCCTTGATCTCGGGGTAGGTGAAGAGGAGGGGAGCGTCGACCATGTTGTTACCGAAAGCCTGAGGCAGCAATTAGCATCGAAATCTAGAGTTTCAGCTTCAGCAACTTACAGAGTATGCGGTAACGTGGATGTTCTTCTCCTTGCAGTAGTCAATGAGATCCTTCTGGATCAAGAGAGGGTGGCGCTCAATCTGGTTGACAGCAGGGACAACTCCAGTGCCCTTGATGATTGCATCGAGCTTCAGGCTGTGTTAGTTGCTTGTTTCACTTCAATAGAGGGAAATTACTCACGTGCTCCTTGGTATGGTTGGAAACACCGACGGCGCGGGCCTTGGACTTGGGCAGCTCAGTCACGGCTACACATCGAGAGGTTAGCCGTGTGCATCAAAAACCTAGATTAAATAACGAAAAAACTCACCCTTCCATGTGTCAACGATGGAGATGCTGTCATCAATGACGACATCACCATCGGGCTGGTTTCCTCCGGTGAGAGGGAACAGATCCTGACCAATGGGAGCTCCAGAGTTCTTGAAAGAAACGGGGAAGTGGATAAGGTAAAGGTCAAGGTACTCAAGCCCCAGTTCCTGCAGGCAGTCGTCTAGAGCAGCCTCGACCTGCTTAGGGTCGTGCTGCGAGTTCCAGAGCTTGGAGGTGATGAAGACGTCCTCTCGCTTGAGGCCGGGGATCTCAGCAAAGGACTTCTTCAAGGCCTCGGCGATCTCGGGCTGGTTTCCGTAGACCTTGGCCAGATCCAAGTGTCTGTAGCCAACCTTGAGGGCCTCGTACACACCCTGACCGACCTCACCGGGAGAGGCTTGCCATGTGCCGTATCCCAAGAGACTGGGAAGAATTAGCTCATTGTTTTGCACTCGGTTTGCGGGTTGACTTACGGGATCTTGGCACCGGTGCTGAGGGTGAAAGTCTTGCCTTGAGACATGGTGAGATGGAGTATTTTTTGAGGGTATCTGAGATGAAAGAATGAGAAAAGAAAGTCGGGAAAGTATTTATGTTCGAGGCGATAAAAATATTTACAGCAGATCAACCCCGCCCGCTATCTACGTACCTATGTATGACTGATGGATCTGGGAAAGGACGCTAGAGAGCGCTATTCGAAGCGCTCCAATCTTGGCTCTTTACGGCCGCCTCAAAGCAAGATCACACGCAAGCTCCCCGCAGTGGAACTCAACTTAGCACGCCTCATTCATGATCGAAGTTTGAAACTGTCAACCGGTCCAATTAGATCTCCGCCAAGGTACAAGCAACAGGATGGACCTAGAGCAGCTCTATAATTTGCACAGCGGATCAAGAGTCCTGTCCTTGGCGGTTCAATGTCGCCAGGCTTGGTGAAGGATTGCAGCTCAGGATTGAAGATCCAACGTGCACATTGCCCAAGGCGAAGGCATGGAGCAGAAGCGGGTTGTTTCCGACGTTACAGACGAGAAACAAGAAGCTCATCGGCTTCTTACTTATCAAAACCTATATCGCCTGGGGTATGAGATTCGACTTTCATATTTGTTATTGCATACCGAGTTTGCGAATTAAGTGTCCAGCAGCTGGCCCCATCAGTCTTTTTTCCCCAGTCTCTTCAACTCTGTTGGTGCGCAACTATAATGACGCATACTTGATTGGCTGCAATCCCCGATTGGATCGTTTTAGGACTAGATCAACCCAATCAGCTCGAGAGGTGATGATAACGATAAGAAAGCAAAGAAAGATATTAAGCAAAGGCGCGAAAATAAGATATTTTGCTCATGAGAAGAGTAGACTCCTGCTTCTTTATTTGCCCTAGTTACGATCCCTTCTTCAAGCTAAGGATGCAGGTTCTTGTCAAGGATCTCCCCGATATGAGTATCTGTCGTACATTTTATGATCCTCTGCGTATATACGTAACAACAGTTAGTCTGGAGACTAAGAGGCCCAGAAATGACCGTGGTGTTGCGATTCTACAAAGCAGTGTTTGGCAATTTGCACACTCGGTGATAGAATACTCAATTCTAGAAGCTGTCTATTCATTATACTGACCCATCACAATTACTTCTCTTCTCGGTCTTTGGGGACATGTGCGCGCACTTCGATCTCGACTCGCATGTCGTCAAGAGCCAAGCGAGTAACCCCCAAGGCCGTCCAGGTCGGCTGATGATTCGGGCAATACTTCTGGAGGCAGCGAACCATCGTCTGAATTGCCTCGTCGTTGCAAGGCAGGTGGTGTGACCTCAGAAAGAAAACATCCTCCCAACCGCGACTCCCTGCTGCCTTCAGAGTACGTTCGACATTGTCGAAAGCCTTTTCTATTTGTACCACAATATTCGGGTCGACCTTTTCTGTCTCTCGGTCCCAGCCACCTGATAGGACTTCAGCAATTTTGCTTCCATTTCTAAGAGTACATCTTACCTTGGCCAGAACATTCGATGATGTCTCCGATGCGGACGGCTTGGCTATACCAGAGGTCCTTCTTGGCGCGCTCGCCATAACCTTCGTAGGACGTGTAGGTAAGATGAGACATAATTGTAACGTGTAATAAGGCAGTTTATCGAGTTGCTTACGCTGCAGAGTTGTGAAAGGAAAAGATAAAAATTCGATTGATCATGAAATTGAGAAAAGACCTCAGTCATGAGTCACATACATTACGGAACATGCCGAGGTGAAGGATGACAAATACGGTCGAAAGGGCGAAGTCCATAGACTAACTATATCTGGGCTCGTATAGAATTCGAATCGGGCTTGCAAAACCACCCCAGGTATTTAGCCAAGGCACTTCAGGGTAAGTAATATGGTAGTGTCAACAGTGGCCGCTCTTGTAATAGATGATTCTGTTATGCAAAAGACAAAACAACAGAAATCAATTAGAAGATACGCGATACTTTCCACTCTATAGTTAAAATATAGACGGCGATATTCTTTTTAAGTGCAAAGTCTATAAACTATATTAAATGTGCAATCGCCAGTACCTTGGGAAGTCGGAAGAACTCACGAAGATTTGATCAGAGCCAGTCCATGACAGATTAAGATCTAATATAGAGGAACAGGTTACATTCGTAGATTATGATAAATACATTTCTTGGATGTTTAATTTAGATTGGAATTCTGAAGATATTCCATGTGTATTCGTGGTAGGCCTGGAAAGACGATTTGGCGATTTGGCTTTGTTGCATGGTCAGTGTCCTCTTCAGAACTACAAATATTATCCATTGTAATCAAGGAATAGAGTGTAACATCACGCAAATATTCAGTCACCGAGGTTTTATCTTTATTCTGATCAATGATGCAAACGTGCTGCGAAAGTCTTACTGTGCATGGCCAAGCCAAAGAATTTAAAACTATGGAACGGCATACACAAAAGGTTGATTCTTATCCACAATCCCAACATCCAACAGCAACGTTCCGATAAATGCCAGACACCTTAATCAATAAATCTCCTTGATGGATATAGTCAATCCAATTTCCCGGTGATTAAAAGTTCCCGGGCCTGTTGGTATCCTGCAGGTCACTTAAGGAAGCCCAGGGATACCAGGGGTTCCACCAGGAAGACCACCGGGGAGAGCAGTAGGCAGGGGAACAGGCAGACCAGTTGGCAGACCAGTTGGCAGACCAGTTGGTAGACCAGTAGGCAAGCTACCAGGGACACCAGGGATACACTTTTGGACCCCAGCCACAAGTTCGGCGAGACTACGTACTATCAGTTGATGATCTATAGCAGAGCGTAACCATAGAGTATCAGACTTACCAAGTTGCGACGTCGGTAAGAGCAGAAGCGCTGGTGGGGTTGATGTTCTTAAAGCAGTCGGAGATGCTAGTGATACCTTCAAGGCAGGCCGGATCGATAGAAGAAACCGGAAGCTTGGGCGTAGCCGCGCCGAGGGCAAGGGCGGGAAAGAGAAGAATGACTGAGGCCTTCATGATGATGGTTTGATGGTATTTGTAAGATTGAAGTGTTTGTGTTGTAATGGTTGTGAGCGATGATGATGATTGAGTGATGAAAAGGGAAGATGCAGCTGATTTATAGTTTTCAATGGACATAAGAACTCACTCCAAGTGGAGTACGTCCATCAGCCACTGTCGACGATGCCACGATGCACAACTCTCCGAGGGAGTTTATTCGATTTCTCATGGGTTCGTCACGTATTGAATGAGGAGTCACAACTCGTAATCGTTGCGTTCCACGTGGTGATCTTGTTGGCCTCTATGGACACCATCAGGTATAAACTTTCTGATACGTCAAATTGGCTCACTGCGTTAGGTTTAAAGCCTGATCTTCTGGTATGTGATCGTACTTGGATGACTGTCCCAACTTTCGCAGCTGTCTATGTCATAGCTTTCTGACAAAACAAGACTGCGCCGGCAGTTCGCCAGGAACAACAGCAGTATTTCGAGTTTGACTACAGCCTCAATGTTTAGTCATTTAGCTGATTTTATTTGCTGCCATAATCTCCATCCTCCATTGAGCTAAGCATGTATAGTCGGATTATCTTAATTCGAGTTTATATCACCGATTCGGAGTTTATCACACTGTCTGAGACTTTAAGTCATTACACGAGGCCTTGACCATGTTTCGACCATTTTTTAGAATCAATTATGAGAATGCAGACGTCAGCTGGAACATTGTTGATAAGCGGAAACTCTGAGTCAACATTTCAAGGGAATTCAATTGTGAGACACCAAGAAACTACCTGTCACCTTACTTGGGCAGCATGAGACATCAACTGCCGTGGCAGATTAAAAGTCGATCGGCTCTGGGAAAGTGATCTGCAAGCTGTCAGCCATGGCTGAATCATTAGGACCCACGCTACGCTGATTGCTACTGATTCACATTCTTAAAGCATAAACTTTTCCCCTGGGGAGCTGAATATGCATTGGTCCCTTCCTTTTATGTATCGTGGTATATTTTCACCAAGTAAGGCGATTTTAGAGTAATCAGTGTGAGTTAGCTTCTTGTCAAGGACAAGGCTCAAGGTTGAAGCCTGTGGTGACATTAAGGACGCTGCTCTACTAAACAAGTGTAAAGGTTCGATGGTCATCTGGCTTTGTACCTTTTACAAATTCGCCGTCCATCACACCATGAACATATGCATCGCCGATAAGGTTATAGCAGTTTGTTCCCTGAACAGCCCGTAAGACAAGACAAAAGGGACTCCCAAACAGCACCACGATCGTATCATCAGGCTTCATTGAAAATGGCCCCATTCCCATCCTCCCACTTCCAGTAACAAAGAAGCAACGATTAGAGCTTGCGTTTTCCATTGACTTTGTGAAGGGAGCGGTGTATTCTAAAAATCTGTCAATACGACTCCCTTCAGGTACGAAGTTATCGGGAACTGGTTTCTGCTCGAATAGAGCTTGCATCATATCAACAAACTCGGCTGGGGCCGGATATGAAGGATCTTCGCCGAGCGTAGTCGAGTCATGATCCATGACAAGAGTCCTACACAATAACGCTTTGTCCGTCTGCGAGAGAGTGTGACAAAAACCACAAATCTCAGTGAAGAATTGACGATTTCCAAAACCATTCGTGGCCTCCTGATAGAAATCAGCTCCATCCGCTGGTTTTTCGCCTTGCATGTAAGGGCCAATAATTAGTCTCGTAACTCCGAGGAAAACGCCTTTGCAGCTTAGAGTACCCAAACCCTTGTCGATTTCGACTGTCGGTCTTTGGCCATTATCTGCTTTGAACGGTTTGTTAAATATTTTTAGTGTTGTATCCCCCCTCAGCCGACTTCCCAGATCAGGCGTCCAGCTAGGGCCGTCAGGGTTTAATTCGAAGCGATTTCCAAGCATGACATGCAGGTTGCCCCAAGACCTAACTAGAAACTCGACAACATTCATCAGCACTGCTGGGATTGGTTGCTCGTAATCAGGTTCCAAGAGGCGGTCTTGCTGGCATACCAACCCTAGCAAGGCGAATATCTTGTCCCTGCAATTTGATGCCTCGAATCGTCTCGAGACCTCCATCAACCAGACCAAAGGGGGGTTTTCGGTTCCATTGCAAGAAGAAATCGTCTGAATCATTGAGAGGCCTGGGGGCCACCCTCTTGAGAGAATGGACCGAAGTGGTTCGTCAACCTCGAAACCGGAACCCGTACCCCGGGCCGAGTTTCCTTGTACAGCGAGTAGAATCGCAGTGCATGCGACATCGAATTCGATTCTGCTTATCGAAGATGTGCCACATAAAATGTCCCCGGTACTTCGAAAGAGGAAGCCTTTGACTGCAAGCTCTTGGATGATCCAGACACGTGACCAGTAGGGGCGTTCAAGAAGACTGAAGACCGCCGGCCAATTCTGACTAGACATTGGGAAGCCTTTGGCTTCGAAGAATTGAGTCACGGTGAGATGTTCTTCATCCTCATTCGGACCATCAAATACTTTCGACTCATTGTCTTTCATCCACCTCCCCAAATTTCCCATCGTTCTCAGAGCTTCATCGCTGTCGTGGCTTACTTCACCCAGCCAGCTAATGACATTCTGAGACTGACGGTATATCTCATCCATAATTTTGACCTGAACCTTCTTTTCAGGAAATGACTGCTGGTTTATGCAGAGCGCATCAACCCATAACGTTCTGGTTTCGTTTTTTAAACGCAGGTGACGAAGCGCAGCTTCAAGGTTCTTTGTGACCAGGTGAGGACATGTGTTGAGGCTAATTATGGGGCGGTTATCTGCGCTGCCCCAGCAGTAAGACAGAGCTTCGTAAGGATCCGGTTGCTGCAATGGTGTGTGATATAGCTCACAGCAAACTGGGCCGTCCCATTCCCCAGGCGCAAGCCTTAGTAGACGAATGCTGTTGGGTTCGAGCGGCTTGTAACTATACTCCATTTCATGTACGGTAAAGGAAAGATAAAGTTGGTGTTTGCTTTGCTTTCCGCTTGTTACGCGATTTGACATGGCAGGGTCTTAGTATATATACCCCGCGTCAAGTATTGGCTCTCTGCAGATACGCCCGCTTCATGGTGATAAGTCCTACGCTACTGCAAGCCACGACATAAAATACAACATAAACCATCCACAGCAACAGCAAAAGGCTTTCCACTGCAATTTCGTCAAGCTCACATCTCAGTCCTATTGGACGCACGCAATCCACAGCAGTTGGGTCGATCTATACTAAAAGAGTCTACCATCGCGAGACGGTTCTGACAACGCTAGATCCAGCGGTCGATTGTCTTTTCCAGCTCCGTATCGTATTGTTCAGCCTCAAGTGTTTTGTTGATTTCATCGTTCTCGCGCCATAGTAATGCCATTGCTGACTGAGCCTTACCTCAGCCTTGAGAACCCTGGTAGTAGAGCTGTTATATGTGAGGCATATACCGATGTTGGTGCCAAACGTAGCGAGAATAGCACCCCAATACCAAAGGGGCATGGCCTATGAAACACAAGGACGCCAGCTTGTCGAGACAACCACCACCGATTGTCTTCAGCGACATACCATTTTCTCCTTTGGGTAATTGAAGATAAAACCTATTTTAGTAATCTTACTAAGTCTCCAGATACGTCAATTTGTATCCATGACATGCCTGAATTTAACAGCTCATTTTGATCATACTACATGAGCAAGATTCTACACCTCGGCCAAAATCATCATTGCTTTTCAGCCTGAGGACGTAATATATGGACGGAAGTACTATTCATCGGCTCTGGCCAAACTTATAGTAACCCGGTGCGATACACTATTGCATCCGCTCTCAGTTTTACCATCGGTGGCTCAATCAAGCACAACTCATCTCTAGCATGTTTCGATTTCGACGGTGCTCAGAGATTAAAGCTAGATATCTCAACGATCGAGTATCCTAGGCCGTAATCAGGTCTTGTCCCTCAACCTAAGCCTGAAAAGCTCTGGTGCAGTTGTTCCTTTTGCTGAACAAGCCGCGAGATGTGTCAGTGAAGAACAAGCTTTAGTTGAGTCGCAGACCTCACAACCCAAAAATGACGGTCGCCAGCCAGTCCCACTATCTTTGGAAGCTCGCATCCATCGTCCTCGTCACCGCAATTGACTTCGGGTCGCAATGGAGCTCTGGCGTGACCTCGGCCATGAAAAGCACCATCAAGAAAGAACTGCACATCGACAATACCCAATTCTCCCTCTTGGAAGCTAGCGAGGACTTCATGGTCACTGCTTTGATGCTTCTTAGTGGTATCGTCACTGACAGGATTGGTGGAGCCGGTACGTCTGATTCGAATTATGGGAGAGCTTGACTTTGATTAGAAGCAAGGCGCGATGTTGTACGGCAATCTCATTTATTCGGTTGGATCAATCTTAGTAGCTGGCGCGGCCCAGACTCGATCATACAAGTTCATGGTGACAGGTAGAGTCGTGCGAGCCCTTGGCGATATCGCCACCCAAGTTGCCTAATAAAAGGTCTTCTCATCATGGTTTGCGCCTAGCAACCGGTTTACCTCAACCTTTTCTTTGTCGTTCCGTTACTGGGAATATTCCTCGATCTTTATGGCAGCCGCATTTCCGTCCGTAAGTAGCTGATCAAGTCGCCCACGAGAAGAAATCTGCTAACTCTGTACAGTGGTATTTTGTGGTATTGGCATGTTTATTTCGGTGCTTCTAGTATGCTTATCAGGTGCTGTCAAAGGAACAGCTGCATCATTCGGTATCTTCGCCTTCGCATATTGCTTCGGCCCTACCACGATTATCGATAGTACACGTACATCCATGTGGGACAGCACTGTATTCGGCTCCGCTTATGCCATCAAGATCACAATGAACAATGCGTAAGAGCAATGCCCACTCTATCATTTGCCTTTCGTACTGTTGACACTTGCTCTAGAATGAACATCATTGTCCAAATCATCACCGGAAAGATTCAGGACGCTGACTACAACTCGTATGATAAGGTCACAATTTTCTACGTCATCCTCGCCGGACTGTCCATCGTCGTCGGTTCGATAGTGCTCGCTTTTGGAACGTGGAAATCCGTGGACCTTGGACATCTCCAACAGTCGCGAAAGACGAAAATTACATAGGGGGCATTGGTCAACAAAAGGAAGGAGTTCTTCGGCAAAAAGGACGGCGAGAAGAACAGGCGGGTGTCTCTGGCTTGTTTCGCTACTTTGATTTTATTGATCATCGGTAGCTGGTGTGGATACTTCTGGGGTGTTGCCACTGGAAACAATGATTAAATAGCTTAGCTCAGAGCTTGAAGCTTACCGATATCTCTAGTATTAATAGTTCTGATAAGAGCTGGTGTGATGTTGACAGTCCGACCTACACGGTGAGAATATATAGAGAAATGCAAAGTGTAGAAGATTACCAGGCTACCGAACTGTTGCTACGAAATACATCAACCATCAATTATTTGCATCTCATTAGAACATTTACATGAAGCTTGCTACACAGTGAATGTGTAGACAGAGATTTAAGTGATTGAGTTATGAGTGTCGGTGACCAGGCAGACATGCTCAGGCCTTGAAGACGCCTAAAATATCAGCCCGCAGCGTCTAAGTGCCTGCGCCCCGGGCACAATAATCAATTAGACATCCTGGTTCCAACGGCAACAAGACTTAAATGGGGAAAAGTATAGAACTCATCGTTAGAATATTGGCTTCCAAGTCTATCTAATGTCATTCTATCAGCTACCAAAGTCCTCGCAGTGGACATCTATTCTAATGTTTCTCTTCATCTGCCATTTACTTGCTGAATCTAGCACAGCATCCATAAGCGACTTGGGCCCGCAAGACAAAATTAGCACCCGATGATGACTTCCAGATGCTCTCAAACTTTCGCTGATTGTTTCATCAACATCCAGCTTCTCAAATAAGGGGTTGAACTTCAGCTCATCGTCAATCGTTTGACAAGTTGACCCGCATAAATCGCCCATCCCAGACATTGTTTCATAGTCAAATGCTTCCTCTCTTAGCAGAAGTTCCCTTTCAGCTCTGTCACGAGGTGGTCGAGAGTCGGTGTCGTCGACTATCGAGCCACATGTAGGTCGTTGGCCGGTCACATATACCTTGAGACCGATGGGATCTGCAGACTTCGTAATGTTACACAAATGCCGACGAAACCAGCTCAATTGCTCTACAGCTCGATTGTTAATAGAGAAGTTCTTTGTACTATTGTGAAGTGATTCAAACATACCTATATGCCTCACTGCCCATACAAACTCGATGGATTGGATCGCAAGCTTCTCACGCTGCATCATGATACGGTTCATGACTCCAAAGGTAAAGGCAGCTCCACTTCCACCGGCAATAAGGATCAGTTTATCGTAGTTATTCACATCCGGAAGTGACCCATACGGCCCATCGATAGATGCCCAAAACGTAGTTCTATGGTTCTGAGTTGCAAAGCTGCCGACAGCTTTGGTGAAGCCCTCCTGTGACTTCATGACTAACTCTAGACCGGAGAAGTCATTACTGACGATAGTAAATGGATGACTCTGAAATAATCCAAGTCTTGGAATCCATAAAAAGCAGTGCGATCCGGGTAAGTCGTGTGCCATTCCAGGCTTCTTGAGCACTATTCGTGTTCCTCCACTTGGAACAGAATATAATGTCGCCGAGTTGTTGATGAGATTGCATAATAGCCTACCCAATCGCACGAGTCGGTCCAATGTCCAGATGCTGAATATGAGGAGCATCACCGTCGGGATCTTCTTCGCCCAGTTTGGTCTATGCAGCGCTGTCAAGAGCACAACCGCAATGAAGCCAATGATGTGGCTGGTATAGAAGAGTTCATAGTGCTTGTGTCTAAAGACTCCCATTAGTAGTACGAGCATGGCAACACCGGCAGCCATGCCATGGAGATCCTCTTTCTTCAACAACTGCACTAAGCGACCTTGACGCCCAAAATGTATCGTGTAGACAAGGGCGTGAAGAGCGAGTAGAAGAACAGTAGTATAGCCGACAACGCGATGTAGTATATTCAGTTTGCTGTGCGAAACGGAGGCCAAGGGGCCCAACGGCGTGTTCTTGAGGCCAAAAAAGACACATAGCGCCATGTTACCCGCGCACATCCTGACATAGGTTTAGTAAGCATCGAACACCACGAGGGATTAATGAAACCTACCATCCGAATCTAGAAGCCCAGTGATTCAAAAGCTGAGGCATTGCAAGCATACTTGAGCAGAAAGCAATGTTGCCAACAAGATAGACGCCAATCATCGCAGTAAATCCCAAAGAAGGTCGCCCAAGCCACGATGCAGGAAGTCGCCTCTGCAAAGTCCTATTAAAAGAATAAGTTTACTGCCAACCAGATACTCGGAAGCTTTTACGAACCCAAAGACCAGAAGATAGGCCTCACGCCCATACGTCGATAATGATTCAGATGCTTTCAAATGCGGAGATGTAATGTAAACATTGCGCAGCCAACGAATGGCAATAATTAAAACCATGAGGCCACACAGAAAAGCGGCATATTTGGTAAGTGCCTCTTCATTCTTATCCTGCTTGGTAGTTGGCGGTTTGAAACCGTTCATTTTCGACGACCGGACGGTGGTATGGTATGGTGGAAGGAGAATGACAGAACCCGTCCTGATTGATAAGATTGCGTCAAACTTTGATTGATAAGTCTAACCGGGCTGTCGGTCAAGCGGGCATTACGCGTGTTGAGAGCCCCGCCGCATGATCCCAGTCACGCTGCGTGGTAGTCGAGCTATGCATACTCCCGATGTCGCTGTGATCTCTGACTGGCCGAGGGTTCGCCGAAGAGGGTGTCATGAGTGTCTTTAATTTTTAGCACGCGTTAGATCGCTTTAGCTTGGCTTTTATCAATCTCTCTCGTTCGGTTTTCCGTCGGCTTTGGTCCCAATAAAGCTAGACTCGGTGATCGATCAGAAGCCTGATAGGCTGTTATGGCCATTATGGGCCACGTCAAGATGATCAGATAAGATTTCATGTCTGGCCATGTTGATAATTGGCTCAACTGGAACGAGTGCAGCGAATTACAGTCATGTGCTACCCAGTGAACCGGCCCAAAAAGAAATTTCCATAGCATGACAACCCACTTCGGATTTTGCAGACCGAGCCCCAAAAGCTTCTTGAAACGACCCTTGACATAATGCCAAACGATAGACGACGCTGCACCGTTGAAAGATGTCTCACTGCCCAATCCATAGCCTGCCTGGGCAAAAGAATGGATCGCAACCTACGTTTACTTTGTGTTGAGGCTGAAGCCTCTTTTAAACTCTCAGTCTACTCACAGCGGCAAATTTTAGCGTAAGCGGAATCGCTCGGGTGTCGGCCGCAGTATCAGGCCACACCACGAAATTAACGAACCGGCAAGGCCCTCTTTGTAGACAAGGTTGACCTCACTCCTGTCATTCGGGTATGCTCCAGGGTCGATAAGGATGCAAATAGTTTCTAAGCGGACTCGGATGATCATGCTCATCTTGAGCTGCGGCGGCGACTTGCCCGCGTTATTGTATCCCCTCGCTCTGAATTCGATGCTACTCCTCAAGCGATAAAGGTATTCCATGGAGTGCGTGGTTTCAGCGATATGAGGAGCCCTGGTGGGGGACATACCCGGATATCACATAGGCTTGGTGGTGCAAGCAATCTTCTGGCTCATCTAACGAGCTCGATTGCAGGAATGGGCATTTAGATCAAGATCCAGACTTCGTAGCCAGACAGTTGCCTTACTAGTATATCGTGATCGTGCTGCACTAGGTTTCTATCGGAACCTGATGATCGATATCTTACCCGAAGGGCAAACAAATGCGACTCGCGAACCATTAACATCCAACGCTAACCGGCGATATTCAGCAGGTATCCAGAGCATTCTCTCATTCCCTCGCATAACCCAAGCCATGTCGATAGACAGACCCCATCCGATACGCGCTGTGCCTTCGAAGTCGCAGGGTTTGCCAATACCAAGAAACCCATACTGCGTGGCTATTCTCCACCAAGGCTCTTCGAGATGCGACGTGTTGTGTGGTGGATCATCTGCTTCAAGGGATCCAAGTTGTTTTCGAAGGTAGGGGTAAGTCGGTTTTCTCATAACGAAGGAGCTTGGGTTTTTTTTGCATGTTAAAAGCCATTCTCTATCTGGGGAGAATGCCATGGGCGTTTCGTCAAAACATCTTCTGTCGATATCTGGAAATGGTTCGTTGACCCAGTATCCTGATTTCCGATGCAGGATGTATAGATCATCAAACAAGTCGTATACAGCAAGAACTTTCCAATCTTCTGAGTATACAAATCCCATAGGCGTATCAATTCCGGGGGGCAGAGTTTCGGATGTAATATGCTGTTGTGTTTGCGCATCTTTGGTCAAGTCCCAGATCCTTAACTCGCTTTCTCCCACGCCATTACGATGAAGGAATGATAAAACGGACCGACCATCGGCGGAGATGGCCACAAAATTGGCTTTTTTCAAATCACAACAATGAATATGTGTCTGAGACTCTGTGTCCCAAACACCGAGTCCTTCATCCATGTCCCTCATTGCCACTAGCCTATCATCAGGTGTAAAGCTAAGCATATCACGGCCTGAAGGGCTATTGGAAAAAACGAGGTCTGTGCAGGTATCTGTCTCAGTGTCCCAGATATGCGTCTTTCCTCCATATGGGAACGATGCTAGCATACTACCCATAGGCGAAAACAACAGGCTCTTGATATTAACGGGTTCATCAGAACAGGAATTTTGCTCTGATGCTTGAAGTGTATGATCACATGCCTGAACCGATGACGGCCGTTTCTGCCTGAGCTGGTCTGAAGAAAGCTCAGACAAGCCCCAAAGCTTGACAGTTCTATCTTGACCTCCAGATGCTAGCTGATTTGTCATCTGACATACTGTTAAACAGGTGATAGTCTTTTGGTGCCCCGCTAGTACCTTGATACATACCCCTGTCTCGTCCCAGATCCTAATAGAGCCGCTCAAGCAGCCTGAGATTAGCAAGCGATTATCGGCTGAGAATGCGAGACAGCTCACACGTTGGTCAGGGACCAAGTCGTTTTTGTGAGCCCAGCTCTGCGTATCGTCCAAGTCCCAGAGCCGGATATTGCGTATTGACGATGCTGCGATTCGACGTCCATCGAATGAGCAGGCTAGTAAATCGATATTTTCACCAACCCAATCGAGGATATCTTTGCAATCGCCAGTTGCTAAATCCCAAATCTTGATAGCCGTTGAAAGTGGTGAGACCGTGGCAATACAATCTTTAGATAACAAGGCTACTGTGCTGCTCTTTTTGATCGGGCCGAGACTCAAAACACGTTCTCCAGTTTTCCAGTCGAAGATGGTAACATGCTCTCCGAACACGAGGGCAATATCATTGCTCCCTGGTAGAAAGAGGCATTGGTCGGCCCACAACTCTAATTTCCGTATCAACCTGAACGTGGTTGCATGGAGAACTGCGATCTCATTTTTGATGGCACAGCATAACAAAAGCCCATCGGGAGAGTAGACCAGCGGAGGGGAGAATAAATCACTCATCTCTTGATGAAGGATGTCACCTGAGGCTGTGTCATATACAAAAGATGTCCTTCCGATTGAAAGAGCTAGGTAGCAGCCATCAGGAGAGTAAGTGGCGTCCTTTGTGAGACCATTCATATATATGGTCTGTATGAGAGCATCCCAATCGTCATCCATCTTTGGCTTGACGGCAACCCAGTTCGGTATGTGGTGGGAGAATTGTTGTCGGATAACACTGCTCTCGGGGCTAAATATTAGTGCAGAGCAGTAAACCTGAAGGGCACAGGGCTTGATAGAAGTTTTGTGATTAGCGATAAATCGACAAGCATCGCGAATAAACGCAGTGAGCTCCTGCATCCTTACATCGACCTACACTAGGATCAGTTCGTGATACAAATACCAAAAAACTATTTCTTACAAGGATATTTTCTAGAGCCATCATATTTACCATTGCTGCAGAAAGTTCCTTCATTAGGCTTAGCGCCTCTAACCAGTAGGTGAACTTCGAACGAAGGAAATGCAGAACTGTCTTGAGGTATGGGAGACCTGGCTCCTTTACAGATTCAGAGTGACAGAGATGTTGAGCCCAATATATGCATGAGTATTTGATAGAAGCCAAAGGATCAGGACTTGGGGCTTCGTACGGATTGAGTGCACCCGGTGAACCAAGTTCGTAGATATCCTGTTGAAGGGTATCCTCCATGGCCTCAACAGATCGTAAGAAGATTTGCACATGTTGGTGACTTCTGCCGCGAGGGAAAAGAACATCATGACCTTGATCGAGGAGAAATTCCTTGGCTGATTGGTGTACAAAGAATATCTCCCCACCTTGGAGTATGAGAAAGGAACCGCAAGAGGCAATGGCGTCTCTAACGTCGTCATCATCGTAGCCAGCCATTGGCTCAACAAGTGTCGATATCTCAGCGGATTTGATAGGGCGGTAGACAACACAAACCAAGGCCAGGATCTGCTTCAGCCGATCAGCCTCGGACGAGCTTGTTATCTGGTCCATCATGGCCTGGTAAAGGTCTGTGAGGCTCGTTGGGAATTTCACTAGCTCCTCCATGACTAGGCGCTTCCTGATGCCTGAGTTGGCTAGTCTTTCGCACACTAGAGCTACCCAAAGGAATGTACCATCGGCATGAGATTGCATGTAATCAAAGACTTTTTCTTTCAGCTCCAGGTCGTTCTTCCACTTCGCCTTTGCGAGATCATCAACCTTCTTGCTTATATATGATCTGACAGCTTGGGAGACCGACTCGTGCTCTTGTTCAAGGTCAAGCGAGATCAATCCAGTTGCATCTGAAAGCTCTTGATGAATTTCAGGCCAGTCGCGACTTGACACGATCCACTTGGTTTTACAGGACCTAGATAAGCCCACGATGAGATTTATGAGCATCGACCTGTTGATGTTGCACTCATCCAGGGCATCCACAAGCAAGATTACGTCATGTAGACTTGGGTGTCGAAGCATCTTGGTGAGGATATCCCCGAGAAGCTCACTGCTGTTGATGCTGTTAAAGAGCCTGTCCTTTTGCTTGTCATAGCTTGGCCGGATCGCTGATATGAGAGATGGCTGGTGCTCAAGAAGAACATATATCAGGCCTCTCATGACAGCAATATCACTGGACAAGTCCTCCTCTTTGACGTTTGCTTGACACAGGAAGAACGAGATGGGCCTAAGACCCTTTTGCAGTTCATCGATGATCCCACAAAGTAACATGGTCTTGCCCTTTCCAGGTGGTCCGTTGATCCACAAAACTCGACTCGATGGATCATCGATGAATGTCTTGTAGGCGCTACTCTCCAGGATCCATCCATATGATTCCTTAAGCGGATCACCCTTTTGACTTTGGATCCTCTTCTTGTCCATACGAGGATCGGCTTCAGTTTGATATCCTGTTGGTCGTACTGCTCTATGTCCTTACGAATGAGGCGTTCTGCATCCTTGATAGTGTTGATCTCGCCGGACCAATCATCAAGTTTGAGTGCATCCCTTAGGATAACAACTGTGCTATTACGAAAATAGAGACAAGCGCTTCGCATTTGAAACAAGAGAAGCTTCTTGTAAAAGTCGACGATCTGGGTTTCCAGGTTTGTTCTCAACGCGGCAGATGAAGCGCTCGAGTTCTGCCCGAGGAGGACCAACTCAGCCAAGTTCCAATACCACTCCATTCGTGATAAGACGTAGGCAATTCCTGTTCGATTCATGCCTGGTTCCTTCATCGGATTCGAAAGGATCTGAGGACAAGTTAGCGATTCTCCCGAGAATAATTGAAGGCCATGCATCAGACAGACCTCTAAGCCAAGGCAGACACCCGCCCATGCAATTCCAGCTTCAGTAGAGTATTTTACGGCCTTGTCTACTACCCCTTTGATATTTTCAATAGTTTCAATGACGGTAGATAGATTCTCCTTGTATTTGGCCTGTCGCTTGGACTTCTCAAGCCCGCAATAGACCAATCTCCACATCTCGCGTGATTTGGCGCCTTTGCAGTGTTCCAGGTTCTGAAGCTCTTCGGGGGCCGTCGAATCACCCCACTCATTCTGCACCATGCTCAGGATCTTCTGGTAGTTTTGGACTATGTCGGGCTCTTTCTCCTCAAGGATACTGTAGGCTTTGTTCCACAGTTGTTCAGGTACACTCGGAAAAGCGTTTTCTGGTTCTGCTGAAAGACAAGAGACAGTTGCCGGCTCGGATGTCGGAGTCGTTGGTGATACATTGGCCGGAGAGCTTGAAACTGGCACTGTCAAGGAAGATCCCGTGGACTGATCGCATGATGGAGGCGCGATCTGGCTATTTGAAGCTGCTGCGGACCCGGAGACTGGCTGAGGCGAGGGTTGATTAGCCGAGTCTGAAGGTCGAAGTTTCTTCTTAAGTTTAGAAAAGTGCTTCATGGTAGCAACACAGTAGTTCAATGTCTCTTTCAAGGTTAGTAAAGAATGAGAGGGAGGTGAAACTTAACCGTCGTAAGCGTAGGTGCGGGGAAAGTTGAAATCGCCAGAGCGGGGAGAAGTAAGCCTTGCAATCAATAGGCAGAAAATTGCTTGGCAGCTGAAACTTGCATACGAGGCCACATCCTTATCAGTGATGTGATTGGTAGTCACGTTGGTGATGAAGGGTCAGCCTGCAGCAAATCGGCAACAGCTTGCATGATCATCCCGGCCTGAGCCAGTATGAGTTACTTCTGTGATCCTTGAGGAAAGATTATTGTCTCGACGCAAACCCGGTGGCAGTAACTACAAAATTGTGGCTTCAATTGTCCTGAAATGCCGAGGAGGTTGCGCCGAAATCCTACTTGGCTGAGACGGGATTTGATGAGACTCTAGATCAATCTCTGCCAATCAGTAGTGAACATTGATTAAAGCGCTTGATTGAAGCATGACATCTCTGTGATATTACAGATACCAATCACTTACAAGAGGTATATGTGTCTCTCTCGACTTCTGGAACTCATTACCCACTCCGGTCCCAGAAAGACGACCAACCCCAACTCTTTCGAATCCATTCGTCACTACAGAGCATGGCCGAACGAATGCAACAGAAAAATTACTTTCATCACCCCAATTCTTACTAAACAAGCCAGAGCCTCGCGAAGCCGTGAGGACCGAGATGCAGAGAGCGAATATGATTGGGTTTCTAGCAAAGGCGTCATCGAGTTAACTATAAGTATGGCTAAAAGGAGGTTATTAGCTAGCTAAGAAGGAGTCACAATATTTGATGGTAGTGGTAATTGCCGGGTAACATAAAGATCAAGGTGAGGCTCGTAGGGGAGATTCAGCAAGAAGTGTTGTATTCATAAAACCGTCCAGTCATTTTGCGGACTTCTAGCAAAAAGGGGTTAAACTATTAGGTGTTTCCGACCGTCAATGACGCCGGTAGTGATCTTGCTCCTGGCCAACAGAGACAATTACAAGTCCTTGCGCTCATCATGATGCACCTGTTCTGTGGTTTCGAGAACAGCCTGCTTCTCAGTGTCCTTGAGGTCGACTTGACCGACATTAGCATCATCACCATCGAAGATTCTAGCAATCTCCTCCAGAGTAGGGCCCTTAGTTTCGACGTAGAAGAAGTAGACGAAGATAAGCTCAACGGAGATCCAAACCTATTTCTCTATTAGCTTTCTGATTATGACAGTAGACACGGAGGATCGGCACTTACAGTGTAGAAGCACCAGAAGTTCCACTTGTGGGGAAGGTTATCGAGAGCAATGGGGTTGGTCTGGTTGCCAATGGTGAGGGCAACCTGGATGAAGAAGTTCATGATGGTGAGACCACGGGCACGGAGTCTGAAGGGGCAGATCTCCAGGGCGTAGGCGACGATAAGACCGGACCAGGCGATGGAGTAGCAGACGTCGAAGAGCCAGATGAGGGCGATCTGGGGATATCCAAGACGCTTGATCTCGACCTCACCACCGGCTTCGAAACGGGCGGCAACAATGGTCCACGCCAAGAAGAACAAGAGCATACCTAAATTGGAAAAGTCAGCCCGAGAAACTGATTAGCCAGTAGATGGTTCTACATACCGACAGTGGCGGTAAGGAAGAGTGGACGACGACCGAATTTATCAATTCCCATGGAACAACCAATAGCGACGAAAAGCTTGAGCATGTTCTCTCCAGCGTTCAATCCAGTCTTCTGAGCCTGTTTCTTGATACCAGCGCCCTCGTAGATAATATTGGAATAGTTGCTGATCAAAGCATTACCAGAGTACTGCGAGATAATACCCAGAGAGATCAAGAGCATGAGACGGTAACGGTTGCCCTTGGTGCGAAGGAAATCAAGATAGCTGCCACTCTTCTGAGCCTGGTACTCAAGGGCAATGGTCTCCTTGATCTCGGTGTACTCAAACTGCACGGTCGCATTGTTGGCGTCTCCGTTGGCGTGGTACTTGGCAAGGATGTTGAGGGCCTCCTCGTGACGCTCGTGGGCCATGAGCCAACGGGGGGACTCGGGGATCCACCAGATGAATGTGATCTGGATCAGAGATGGCAGGGCTTGGATGAGGGTGATTGATCGCCATGACCAGTTGCTGTTGATGTTGATCGTGCCGAGACCGATGAAAGCGCAGACTAGAGAGCTAAATCAGCGATTGTTGGAGTCGAGCTTGTGGCAGTTTCACTTACGCGTGGCACCCAGGTTCCACAAGCAGTTGTAGATGGCGGAGACGATGGCACGGTGCTGAGGATGGCAGATCTCGGTGAGGAGGACGGGGCAAGAGAGCTGGGCCAAAGAGTTTCCAAAACCGACGAGGAATCGACCACCAAGGTACACTACCAAGCTTTATCAGCGCTATCCAAATACGTGAGTCGGTCGATAACATACTGCCAAAGCCATCTGTGAAGGCGGAGATGAAAGCGCCAAGAATCATGATGAGACATCCGGTGGCAATAGGGATCTTTCGGCCGAAGTGATCAGCCATGAATGGGCTATACCAAACAAAGTTAGTTTCTTCCCTTCACGTCCACCAATTATCTCCCCGCAGCCAGAAACAACGTACGCGAATGGGAAACTGGCAATGCTACCGATCTGGTAGATGGAGTTGAGGATGCCAAGCTTGGAGCCCTTGGGCTTGCCAAAGTAATCCTGCCAATCGTCCATGGCCTGGGACGTGTTCAACATGGATCTAGAAACTGCCCGTTAGCCCTTGGTTCCATCGCCAAGTCTCTGGGCGATCGCTTGGCCCTTACCCATCGTAACCAGTCGTGGCAGAGCAGACACACAGAATGGCGGCGTAGAAGTACAGCACGCGCATTCCAGGGTCAGCCCACCATTTGACCTTTGCGAGCTCAGGAGCCTCAGCCTGCGCGACGGCGAGGTCCTGCTTCTTGGTAACTGTACCGACAGCGAAACCCACCATTTTGAAAAGAGATAGCTAGCTAGCTGTGCACAGAATATGGGGGAGGGGAGAAAAAGCCACAGATGCAGTGTGATGGCAAAAAGAGTAAGAGGTCAACTTGGCGCCAAGCTGGACATTTAAGTATGAAACCCTCTCTTGTCGCGTAGGTAGCAAATTAACCTATTAACCGGGTCCTGTAATTTACCCCAGTACCCCGGCCCGCGAATACAGCCTAAACTGGCCGCCCAGCCTAATAGGATCGCCTCCCCGGGTATTTTCCCCAAGGGGGTGGTCTGCTGGACCCTCTTCTGGGGTTAGCTCCGCTGAACAGAGAGAAAAATCTTGGAGCCGCATGATTCGACGGCCCGGCTCCCGTTGGAGTTTGTCTGGTGGCGCCGACTTTGACGGCAAAATCCCCCGCAAACCCGTATCACGCTACTCCGTGCTCGCCCCAGACCCCCAATCAGCCCACTGTTTCTCAACCCACGACCCGTATTTTTCCCTCCCAAAGCCCCGGTTAAGTTGCTTACTTTGATGCCATTTTTAAACCCGATTGATGGATGCCGTCTCTTTTTCAGCTCTGGAATTACCCCATGGGTGACTCAGTGTCATATTCGGCCCTTCCAGAGCTGACACTTGACAGTATGGACTGTGTCTCGCTGCACCAGTGCACCCTGGATTGTGGACCAAAAAGCGCGGGCCTCATGTCGCTGTCAATCTCTTGTAAATCTGCGTTTACTTTGCACTAGCGACGTGAGGTTGGGAAATTCTAGATCCGAGGGGTTGCATCAGATCATCACCCTGGTTGGGTTAGCGTCGATATTTTCGGCTTGGGCTACGGGAACAAACAAAATCTGTCGTACATGTTCACACAAAGACTGACAAGGCAATTATGGTGATCTCACATCGTTACCTTGCTCAAATCTACAAAAATTGCAAGCCCCTCAACGCCAAGTGCAATATCTCGTATCTCGTAGCTGTTGGGTCTTAACATTCTGCCAGTTCTTCTCAGAACAAATGGATGGTCTGGTAAATCATCCAATCGTGCTGTCAATCATCCAAGCCATTCAGCCTCAAACCCGTTCATCCGGTCAGGCCCCTAACCTGTCCGAGTCCACGTGGCACAACCGAACGATAGATGCACTCACGTGGCTCAGCGCGCATGGCACGTCGCGTCTCGTCTGCGCCCTTGTCCTCACCATTGTCAGCATTCTGCTTTGCCTTCTCACAATGCTAGGTAGTAGTACCAAGTCTTTAACCTCTTCAGCATCCTTTCGCATCTCATCAAGCTTGGAGTATGGAATTGAGAATCAAGGGCTAGAGCAGCCTAGCTCATCAACGGTGCCATGTCGCCAGTCTCAACCTTGTGCTTGAAGTTGAGGCTATCCATCACTTGGTGCGACACGCTTACGCTTTCCCCGAGGACACGCTAATTACCCTAGACCCGCCGTCGGACCCTTATTTCTCTTCCTCTACCGTACAAATCCAAAAGCCATCCACGAGCAAGCGATTTCCATTGATTCCGTTTCAAGTCTCACCTGAGTATTGGAACCAGTGGTTATTTATGTATGTTTGAATACCTCATCGGTGATTTATCGCTCCCGACCATCTCAAGGCTGCTATTGTCATCCTTCGCCAACCTACAAAGTTTGGGCAACAAGGCACTTTGGGTCTCAATGGGATGGGAAAACACTTGGAAAGTCGTTGGGTAAATTTAATATTAATTTAGTAAGCCTTGGATTGGGTCTTTTTTGCTGCTATGGTTCAACATTAGGTATTTTCTTGATCCCAGGGGATAACCACGAGGCTCTCCTATTCCAAGCAAGTGCACATTCGGGAAACTCAGACACCATCAAGATCAGTTGGGCGATCGAGTGTCCTTTGCAAGATGCCTGACTGTCATCAGTATTTCATTTTAGTTTTCTCTAGTATTTGTTTTCTTTAAAAAAAGTAGAATGATTATTATTAAGATAGAACTCATAATATAGGTAGTATTATGCATTTTCTCTCCCGCTTTTCTGCACTTCTCATAATAAATAAGTAAGCAACAACACTACAGGAAGGGTCAGGAGTAACATAATCTCTAAAATCTCCATTTGGTACTGTGCAGGTTTCTCTAACAGCGGCTTGAAGTCATAAGTTATCCATTCGTTGTTGAGACACTTGCTACTGTAAATACCGTATATGGGAGGTAGGCCTTCTTGGCCCTCTCTGTTCATTTCCATTTTACCGCTGATAGTTACTTCAGAAGATTGACTTAAATTAACTGAATGCAAGTTATATAAAACATCTCCCTGTGCTCAAGTTGCAGAGAAATAAGCAGAAGCCCGGGCGGGGCTGAATGATTACGAAAGCTCACTTGAAGATCATCTAAGTCTTACTTTCTGGAATATAAAAAGATGGGCGTTCTGAAGAATCCGCTGGCGCGAAAAATTAATGTGAGAGGGATGTTCCAGAGATTGATCAAGAGAAATACCGAATCACTCAATGACAGCTCGCTGGAGTACCATATAACTCCCAATTGGCTGCTCCCGGCAAAGGCTATCGAAGCAGCCTCCTGGGATGGATTGTTTGGTTGACTGAAAGTCATCTTCCGTTTCTCTGTCGATCGCGAATAGAAATGTGGCACGTAGACCGAATGCAACTGCCCACTGATCGCCATTGCGTCTTTTATCAGAGGTTACAATAGGGCTACCATCGAAGTCGGCCGAGACTCTTTACAATAGCTCATCTGTTAAATCCCATCCAAGGGTCGATTGATATTTTCATTCAGACGTATTTACTATACATACTTTGGTTAACCAGCCTTTTGGCCATTCGTAATAACAAAGTACTTCTTCGTAAACGGCCCCACGGAAGTCCATGTAACCTTCAAACCGGATGGGAGCGCAAAGATGTCTCCGCCCTTGAAGCTATGTACCTTTCCACTCTCGTGCTCTTCAATCTTGATCTCACCCTCGAGGACCATGATAGTCTCATCCCCGAGAGGAGAGCAGTACTCAAAGCTAGTAGTTCCATCCGCCGCGGCGCCTGGCAGCCCTCGTCCACTTCGCCAGACACCTACATTAAGGAGACCTGTAGACCCCGTCTTTCGAACCAGTCTCAGCTCGCCCGCCGTCTGGGAGCCTTTCCCTGGCTCTTCCCAGGTAAATGGCACCCAGTCATTAGGGTTATCGTGAATGTTGCCGACGAATAGCTCGTCACTCTTGGTACCCTCAATAGGGGCATCCCAAATAACCCAGAACTTTTTCAGGAAGGGTCCGTGGACATGCCACTTGAGGTCGAGGTTCTTAGGGTGTGCCAGGATATCTCCGGCCTTGAAATGATATTTCTTGCCCGAGGCTGTAGCCAGGACATCTGCAGAGCCCTCTAGCAGGACCATGGTCTCGTCGCCCAGGGGAGCCGAGTAGACGATGTCGACAGTGCCATCATCGTTGCAGCCAGCAATGCCAGGCCCCGTTCGCCACAGGCCTGCAGCCAGGTTGCCACCAGTTGTGCCTCCAGTACGAATGGTGACGACCTCACCCTTTGACTGAGCTCCGTGGAGGGGGTCATCCCAGTTGAAGGGTGTCCATGTGCCGGTTGAGTTGCGAGAACCGTGCTCGAGCTCACGTACAGGGGCGGGCGCAGCCATGGTAAAGAAACAATTGAGATAGGAGGAGAGATGATAACTCGGATGAATGTGTGTGGTTGAGCTTTGACCTTGACGGCAACCACGTCCTTTTAAAGGCGCATCAAAGCAGGTGACAGAGGTTACTTAAGGAGAGGGGCGGTCAACTGGGCATTGTTTGCAAGGATGCCCGCGTTCTCTCCATGCAGTTCGAGTCAGGCCGGGTTGCATTCCGGGGGTCTTTACGTACGTGTGACTAAGGCCAAGAATGCGCTGCAGATGACAGGGGTGCATCGGCCAAGCAGAGGATTACAACCGCTCGGTCTCGTCAAAGATAAGCCAACGGCTTGTGGATTAGGTTTGCTTGCATGTTCGATACAGATTGTAGCCAAGAGTGTTAGAATGGCTATTTGGAATACCAAGCGGCCTTCCATTTTATACTGCAACCTTATTGCTTTAAAGGAGCGATAGGAATTTTCTTATCAAAAGCGTGATTTGTTATTCCTTGCAAAAGTGAGAAATGAAATGCATGTTGGCTCAAGGCTGGCATGGGTCCTGGTCGGTTACGAACCAGTAGCCGAAGCAGCTGAAAATGTAGGTAAGAAGGGGTAATTTATCTAAAGAAATCCTTGGAATTGATCCGGGCTAGCACGGCATGGGACATTAATTAATTGCTTGGAGATAAGAGATATCATACGTACTACGCCCGACACAAGTTCTTAGAGACAAGAGAAAATACACAGTGGTTACTCGTGTGACGAAAGTTTTAGAGCCAACAGTAGAACAAGGGTATGATACGAGATGGCGTTGGTTGCCATCCAATTGCTAGACGACGTTACATCGACGCACTGAGAAAATTCTGCAGATACGAATAACTGGCGATAATTCAATCAATCACCAACTGTTTGGTCCGAAAATGGCGGGTCTATCTACCCCGAAGATACGGAGTATAATACTTGGCGAATGTTGTAATCTTAGACCTGAAATGAGATACTAGCCTCACATCTAATGTTTCTACAAGGACCCCAGAACTGCGTGCAAGGCCCTGAGACCAAGTCTCGTCCAGTCTGTATGCATGATAACGGTTTTGCAACAGGTAAGACAACCGAAACTCTATTTCCACAACGCATTGTCCATAAGCACTACTAAACTTACGCTACGCGCGGCACAATAGCAAGGACGCCAAATACCGCTCTACCAGCCCTGCACGGCCAAGGATGTACATCCTGCTTATCCACACGCTGAGCGTAATTCGCTGGGATGGGCTCCCGGTACCCGTAGCTGCCGCTGTGGATAGTAGTGATCGTCGCTCTAATCATGCAATTATGCCTGACTAGTTGATACCCCGACCATCCCGTCTTTAGATCAAGCAGAGTGGACAAGCTTCTCCCGTCGCAGACGAGTTTCCCCGCTGCTGGATCAGCCTGTGGCGTTTGAGTTCTTGTCTCTTGTCTCTCGCCCCGGGTTTCGCGTCGAAGCTCGGTAATTCTAAATGAGCAGAGGCGTTTCCAGGGTTCAAGTCTCCGATGCATGCAGACCTCTGCCGATCTGCCCCTGAATCTTCTGGTTCATTCACGTTGTTAATATATATAATAATTAAAGAAACTTTCCGATCACTTCGCTTCTTTCTCTCGCACACGTCTTCCATTCCCTTGGAGATCTTGAGCCACTGTTTCCCGCATGGCACCTACCGTTCAGCCTCATGGGCTCGCCATGGTCCAGCTGGTGAGCTCCATTATCTTTGGCATCCTGAGCACATCTGTCATGTTTCTGCGGGCCCAGATTCGATTTCGGGATAAAGTTTTTGGCATGGATGATGCACTCATGACTGTTGGATACGTAAGCACTTTTCTGGCCATTGATCACGCGAATGATGCTGCTGACACTCTTGGCGCTAGGTACTGTTCTCATGTCTCGTCGGCATATCGTGTCAAGCTACCTATTATGGGATGGGTACACACGATGATGAATTGCCTGCAGGGATAGTCCAACATGGCAGGCAGGTAAGAGAAGACACTAGACACCCCTTCGTTTACCCAACATGTGGCTGACAAGCCATCGTCGCTCTTAGTTCGTCTGGCTATTCCAGATCTTCTACTGCGCGTCCCTCGTTTTCATCAAAGCTTCGATTTGCACCACTCTTCTCCGGATCGCCGTCGTGCCGACACATCGCATCGTCGCTTGGGCGACATTAATTATGTCTATTTGCGCTGCCCTTATCGTTTTTATTAGCTTGTTTGTTCTTTGCACGCCACTACCAGCCACATGGACAGGCAAAGGAACTTGCGCGTCGCCGTCGGCCCTGGCGATCCTAAGTTACTTTGTGTCGGCGGCATCTTTGGTCACTGACTTGGTATGCGCTATACTGCCTGGTTTTATGCTTTACAAGGCCCAAATGAAGAGGGCAACTAAGATCTCGATCAGTCTTGTCCTTGGAATGGGCGCTCTGTATGTACAATGCGTGTTCCGGGGGACTCCCGTCAGAAACTAATCATGAGCAGTGCATCTATAGCCACGATCATACGAATGCCCTATATGAAGTTCTATTTCCATCCCGAAAAGGACTATCTATGTCAGTCCTCTTCTCCTTGCTCCTCGAAGTACGCAACTAATACGGAACACAGACCGAGTCTGCAACGTCGCTTTATGGTGTTTGTTCGAAACTGGGATCGGTATCGTCGCTGGGTGTTTGCCGCCATTACGAAAGCTACTCAAACGCTGGGTCAATTTCGACTCTTCACACGGTCATTCGTCGGGGACCACGCCTTATGCCAGCAGCAATGCACTTGGAGTCACTACCAAGGTAGGGACATCAAGCCGCAAGCCAAGGATCTCGACGACTGGTGGTATGTCTTCCGGGGGCGAGTGGGAGCGACTTGACGATGATTCGTCTAAGCGACGGATTCATGTCACCGTGGATATGGAGATGCATACCTTGGATCAAGGCGCCTCGTCCGTGGGATCCCAAG
Organism: Fusarium gaditjirri; assembly: GCA_013266175.1. Taxonomy (NCBI): domain Eukaryota; kingdom Fungi; phylum Ascomycota; class Sordariomycetes; order Hypocreales; family Nectriaceae; genus Fusarium; species Fusarium gaditjirri. The sequence continues at coordinate 394,374 of JABFAI010000135.1, read as the reverse complement.
ACTCGATTGAAGAACTCGCCAGACCGATTCGATAACGACGATTTTAAGCAACACTATATTAATATATTTAATTTCTTTTTAAAAAAAGAGCGAAAACTGCGATTGGAAGGGAATAGGATGGTGGTCTTTTTTATGCTTGTCTTGTAGCTTAGATAAAACAATTGGGCGTTAAATGACTGGTAGTGGATGAGATCTTTCAAGATTGCTGTTCAGTTGGCCAGACCAGAATTTCATAGCTTGACAGAGGAAAGAGACTATTTTCTTGCTGTTCTGCAGGTCATCCAGTTTCGTCAAAAACTTGCAGCTGAGACCGCATAATAGCATTGTCATCCCTTTGCCAGGGTCTCGTTTGATCCACAGACGCCCGCCAGCCTCGTTTTCGTCGCGTCAAAACGAATCCAGGGCTTTCAGGGATCCACTCACACACACCAAATGGTCTCTTCGATCCTGGCTTCGTCATCATGAGGGACGGTCGAGCGATGATGGTGCGCGAGTACTCTGTAAGAACCAGATGCATTTAGAGACTGCAAGGTGCTCGAAGTTGGATAGTCCATGGTGAGATCGGTCATCTAACTACCAATGTCACTCACGGAGAGAGTAAAGTCAAAGAATTCACGCAAGGGTTGAAAGAGGGGGAGGAAAGGGGAAACAAGGATGTATCCAATCGCATCAAAGGGTTAGAGGTGTCTGTCGGTGATTTACGTGTTTGCCTTTGCCGAGCGATCGAGGAGCTGCCACTGCTTCCTTTCTTCTAAATTTATTCGCTCTGATAAGCTTAACGACAGCCGGCCTCTCTTCAACCCCACCGCCTAGCACAACGCCTGTAGTAGTAGCCCCCAACCTCATCAGCATCACTTAGCAGCCCATCCAGCTTGGAGGATGGGATTGAGAAATTAGAGGCCAAGACAACCTAGCTCGTCGGCGAGGCAACGTCGCCACTCTCAGCCTGCAGTCAACAAAGTCTTGAGGCTGTTCGTACACTCGGTGCGACCCGTTCACGCTTCCGAGGAAGACGATTTCCCTGGACCCACCGTTAGACAACCATTTCTCTACCCACTCGCTACCATATATGACCAAAAAACCGCGACTAAGTCGTTTACATTGATACCATTGCTGAACTTTCCTGGGTCGTTAATCTCGAATTTCATTCTGTCATGCAATCATCTCATCGGTGGCATGTCAATTACGCCCATTCAATGCTAATATCATGAGTTATACCTCGCTGTCTCCCAATGCTGGATTTGAAGACGCGCTGTGTACCTTGAGGCTCTTCTTTCTCCCGTAAGCGCACATTTGGTGTATTTCTGTTCATGCTAAGTAAGCCACGTACCAACGAGATAAGGTCGGGAAACAGAATGTATCTATCCCAGACGCCTGGCTGCCGTCATCGCTTTATCGGACTTGAATCTGCTATTATTTTCAGTAAACAACGTGAGATAACTGTTGTCAAGATAGGACTGATAATGTAATAATTTGCACTTTTTCCCCGACTTCGCTGCACTTCTATCTATTCAGAGAAATCGTATTCCAAATTTGACAAGTTTTGTATAGCTTGGCGTAGGACTTTGTTTGAATCTTTTGCAAAACGAATAAATTGAACACCATAGGAAGGATCAAGAAGAACATAATCAGGGCATATTGCTATGATGTCGTCCCGATACTGTGCAGGTCTCCATAATAGCGGCTTTTTGTCGAAATATATCCATTCGCCATCTGGACCTTTGCTATATTCATTGCAAGTCAATAATAGACGTGGGTATTCCTGGCTGTCACTGTCCATTCCAGCTATGTTCTCAGTATTTATTCCAGAAGAATGACATGTAATTGACTCAAAGGAACTCAAGTGAAATATTCCTTCATCCGTAGACAAGGTTGAATCATCAAGAAAAGAGAAGTGTCGGAACTTATTGTACACTTCGATACCGACACCATCTGTGCTCATGTTGCAGAGGAATGAGGAGAAACTTGAGTGAGGCTGAATCATTACGAAGTTTCCACTCAGAGACAATTTAAGTATTGGTCTCTGGAACACAGAAAAACCCCAGGATTGAAGAATCTCACAATAGGTAAAAGAGATCCCAGAGAGCTGTTCGTATGGAATATTGACCCGAGAGAGATGTTCGCCGGTCCTTATGTTGTATAAGAGAAATACCGGATTACTCGATGACGCCTCACTGGGGCACCATAGAACTCCCAATTGACTGCCGACAAAGGCTATTGAGACAGGCTCTTGGAGTCGATTGTCCGGTTGTCTGAAATTCCTCATCCAATTCTCTGTCGTAATATTCCATACAGAAACGCCTCCCGCAGACCATAACGCAGCTACCCACCGGCTGCCATTACGTCTTTTGTCAGAGACCGCAATAGGTCCATTGTCGAAGTCGCCCAAGACTTGCGAGCTCAGGTCGGCTAAATCCCACCCAAGGATCACTTGCCGGCCGGCGGCTAGCAGGTAGCGATCCGTTGGTGAAAATGTAATAGTCCGGATGCTTTGATGAATGACCTCGTCTATGGCCAACGCACATAGCATGTCGCTTGCCAATGCATTCCATACTTCAATACTGCGACCGAGGTTGTAAGCTATCAACTGCCCGTCATCAGAGATATGGAATTCCTTGCGAGCATCTCGTGTTGTCCGTGGCTTATCAGCCAAAAGGGTATTCGCATCCAAGATCCATAGCCCTTCTGTAGTCGCGCATGCAACTATCTGATCATCGAATGAAATCGCAATGCCTTCCACAACCTCTAGCTCTTGTAGGCCAATTACCCGCCGTACACAATGATGAGCACGATCGCATACAAAAAGTCCATCTTGCCCACATAGAAGCATCCAAGAATCAGAGTGTGAGACGGCCAAACGATTAAAGGAGTACTCAATGTGACTCCACATTTCACACTTTTGCTCAATGACATCCCAGACATAGATGTTATATTCGTCATCGCAAAACATGAGCGAGTATGTACCAGGGATGAATTTTGTGTCATTTATGCAACTGATATCCTCCCAGTTAGCATTCATGTACTGCTCGCCTGTTCTTAGATTGAGGACCAAAACTTGGGTCATGCCACGCTGATAGCACGCTACCCAGGAATAGTCTGAAGAGAACGAGAAGTGGACTTCTTCTTCCTCGGGCTCATCACGAAAATGATAAAATGGCTTCTCGAGAGGACACCGCCGACGAATTTCACCACTAATATCATAGATCACCATATATGACCCATGGCATACTAGCAGGCACTGACTGTCGGGTGAGATCGTTATGCCTAGAGCTTCAAGGCTGTCAAGCTCTTGACGCCAAGCGATCCTATTCGAAGTCAAGTCCCGAACTTGAAGTTCACATCGAACCGATGACTGTGCTGTGTTCAAACCTGGTCCGGAAGCGATAATTGCTAACCATTTCCCGTCTGACGATGGTGCAATTCTGTCATAGCTAGTATCTATGCTTATGACGTCAGGCACAAGCTGTTGGCTGACGTGCCATCTGGTCAACTGCCAGCTTGTGGTTATAACTAGCATTTGGCTTTTGGGCGCGAAGCTCATAGTCTGAATGAAAATGTATTTTGTTTCAAAAATTCTCCGAATTGGACTCCATTCCTCGTCGACTTTTGGGCCCTCGGAGAAGAAATCCGAAGTGCACTGTTTGAACCGACGGCGGATAAGACTATTCTTTGGGCTGAAGAGTAAACCAGAAGCGTAAATCTGGAGTGGGTAGCTTTCAATTGTAGAACAGAAATAGTGCGAGAACCTGAGGGCATCCTCAGTCAGGGCCTTATAGCTTGCTTGCCCTAGCTATTTCAATCGATTAGTAAGCTGACTTAGTGCCGGTTGAAGGAATTTGAAACATACAACTGGTAAGTTTCTTACAAATCCCAAAGCTTTCAGTGCTGCTGGTAGGTTCTGACATAAAGCAAGTGCCTCTAACCAGAACAAGAACTTTTCATTAATGAATTCATAAACAGTGTCAATCCCGGGGATGTCAGTATTTTCTTCGTCTCGGATGGAGAGCTTGTATGCCTCTTGCATGTGATCAGCCCAGAAAACACATGAATATTTCATGTTCTTCAAAGGATCCGGATCGGGACAATTGCGGAGAGCTTCGTCCAAAGAGACTCCCGGATAGACCAGGCCATAGATATCCTGACGGAGGCCTTTCTGCATAGCGATACACCTTTGAAAGAGGTCGTATTGGTGATACGCAAGTCCAGACTGAAAGAGCAATGTGCTTGTCTCTTTGAGCAGAAAGTCTTTGGCAGACTTGTGGACGAAGACAACAGTGTTGCTTTTTGTTGTCAGAAATGAACCACATTCCACTATGAGATCAGGAATTGTCTCCTCACCCATGTTCAGGTTCTCCATAGCTATGAGCTCCGAAAATGTGAGAGGGCGGAAGACCGTTGAAGCGAGGGCAAGGACTCTGATATAGAGATCGCTGCTGCTCGACTTGCGGATTTGATCTATCATCTGCGCATAGAGCTGATTAAGGCCCTGAGGAAACTCTAGTAACTGATTGGGAATCTCCCAGGCTCGGCATCTCTCTAGTCGTTGACAGACCAAAGCCACCCAAAGAAAGGTGCCGTGGGCATGCTGTGACATGTAACCACGAATGTTCTGCATGACACTCTCTGCTAGTTTCTTCCTGTCTGCTAATTGGCGAGTTCGGTAGCTGATGTAACTGTTAACAGCTTCAGAGACAGCTGCTTCATGGAGTTCCAAGGAGAGAGCTAGCTTTGATGATGCGTCTTCGAACATCTCCTTAATTTCACAGCGGTTTCGGCTAGTAACAATCCATTTGGCCCGTGAAGACGTGCTTGATATCAATGCCAGGAGAAGAGGGAGGTCCTCAATGCATTCATCCAGGGCATCCACGAGCAAGTATATCTCGCCAAGAGCTGGATCGTCCACCATTTTGCGGAACATGCCTTCGAGGGACACCTTAGAGTTCCAGTGGTCTTTATCGTATCCACTCCTTTCCTCTATATGAGCAACAAGAGCTGGATGCTGAATGGCCAACAAGTAAATGAGCCCTTTTAAGATTGCTTCATAGTTGTTCAGCCCGGAATTTGTAGCTTGGCAGAAGAAGTAGGATATTGTGTTGCGATTCTGTGGGCTTTCTAGCCTCGTGGAAGGCTGCAGCTCGTTGATGAGACCGGACAGTAGCATCGTCTTCCCTTTACCAGGGTCTCCTCTGATCCACAGAAGCCGGCCAGATTCGCTCTCGTCGCGCCAAGTAATGAACTCGGGGCTTTCAAGGATCCATACATACGAGTCCTTCAATAAACCTCCATTAGTCTGTTCAATCCTGGCTTTATCATCACGGGGGTTAGTCGAGCGCAGTGCGTCCAAGTAGTTGGCACCATGCTGCTCGGACCCGCTGCGATGGTGATGCGTAATGTTATAGCTGTTGCCGACGTGTACCCTGGAAGAGCCGGAAGCATTTAATGACTGCACAGAGGTGGATGATGGGTTCTCCATTATGGGATCCATAATGCAAATGAGATGGCCGCTCAATGAAGGAGGCGAGAATCCAAAGTGAGACTGAGGATTAAAATCACACTAAGGGTTGAAAGAGGGGGAGAGAAGGGGAAACAAGGATATATCCAATCGCAACAAAGATTTCGACGTGTCTGCCTTGGACCTGCGTGCCTAGGATGCCCCGCTCAGAACCAACAGCCAAGAGCTTGGAGTGATAATAACGCATCAAAGTGGTCGATTTCGTCAATTGATGGCCGTAACTTGCAAAAAACAAGCATGGCTGAGATATTTGGCACCGTCGCTGGTGCGATAAGCATCGCCAGTCTATTCAACAACTGCGTCGATTGTTTCAACTACATTCAGATCGCCAAACATTTCGGCCAGGACTTCTCGCGCTATCAGCTCCGTCTCGACGTCGCTAAATGCCGATTGACAAGATGGGGAGCATCAGTCAACATCAATAATGACGGACGATTCATTCTCGTCGAACCAGCAGATCCAACAGTCATATTAGCCCAAGATATCCTCAAAGAGATCGTGGCTAGGTTCGAGACAGCAAGAAAGATCTCGAAACGTTATGAGACCAGGACAGAAGAGCAAGGCTTGCGGATTTGCACGGAAGCAGATCTCGGTCCAGTATCGCAGCGCCTGCACAGTCGTTTTGATAGATTCACAAAACAGCGATATGAGACCTTGGGATTAATAAAAAAGACAGGCTGGGCTCTCTATGATAAGGGCTACATGGGAAGAATGATAGATGATATTATTGCATCTATTGAAGACTTGGAAAAGGTCTTTCCTGGCACTCCCCAGGTCACAAGGCAGCTAGTCGACATGGAGATTGAAGAGGTGAACGACGAACAAGAGTTGGAATTGATTCAGGACGTCTCTAAAGGCGTAGATCCAGTGTTATCAGATGCTTCAAAGCATAAAATTCAGGAAATTGCGGGCAAGAATTCCGCTGGGCGAATCACTGGTTCAGGGAGAGTTAATATTGGTAACTCATTTATAACAGGGTCGTTGTCAAGCTTAGAAGGGATTCGAGTTAGTACAGTCAACCACGTTGATGATGTTCACACTGAAGAGTCGTCAAGAGTTAATATTGGAAATAGTTTTGGTGGAAAGGGGTTTTGGGATTGAGAGACACTGTAGGTACAGGGCTCATTTGTCTTTAATTCACCGTTTCTATATTCATCTCCTTCAGTAATTTTAATGCGGGGCTATACGAAACTGCATTATATTTTTCCCTTGCTTAAGCTTGATAAGTAAAGCCTGAAAGCTGCACGTTAAATCGTGATAACTGATTACTCCAGAGGCTTGAAGCGAGGGAGGGGTTTGAGACCGGGTGAAGTGGTCCTTTTGTGAGACTTGAGATGCTAAAGTCGCGTTGGTGATGAGTTTTCGACATGCCATGCGTAATTCCCTGTTATTGGAGGGCATCCATAGAAATTGATGGATGATGGCGGTCGCGCTTCAGGTAAGACGCGACTCTTATCTTACTTAAGATAACGATAAGATAGCCACATTGTAATCATCCCGCTTACCTACCCTACAGAGGCTAGTAGCCTTTCATTTCATTAGCTTCACGAGGATGACCTCAGGGAGCAAGAAAACTAAGGACTTAAGAAGAGAATGCTAGACTAAACTTAGTGAATACCTCCCAAAAGCTTAGGCTGGAAGTGCCTAAGTATTTTCATCCATCAGGATTAAGATCCTAAAGATTTCTTACTTCCCCAAGCACAAGTAGTCTTAATCTCAAATCGCCAATATTTAGAATAGGGTTTGTGGCATTTCATTGATAGATAATTAAGATACTAAGTTAACTTTTCAACGGTCCATTGCCAATCAGTCAACGACCGAGCCACAAAGTAAAATCGAATATGGTATGGACAAAGATGAGCCAGATCCAGCTGATGGAGACATCGCAAGGTCTCCGGCGAATGAGATGTCTGGACAAGACGTATAAAATGAACCCCAGGGACAAGTACCGAAGTCCAAGGAACGCCGTTTTGATGATGCTGACGACACGAATAAGCGAGCAGGATTTACACATTGGTGAAAGCGGTTTTATGAAATAGCGGACTTTATAATGCCTTTATGGGTTATATTCCTTGGGCTGGAACTTCTGTCTTTCGCCTGTAGCGTCAATTAGTAAAAGCTAGGTCTATATACTTCTATACTACCTTCTCATATGCTCTTCAACAATTAACTCAATATTCTACACACCAAAGCCGACTGACTGTGGTATGCCGAACTGAAAACATTGCAGTCCTAACATTGGAAACAACATCAGAAGTTCTCCTTCTTTCCAGACACTACGGAACGTACCAGTCCGTATAGAACTCAGGAAGTGAAGCGTAAAGAATTATAGGGCTCTAGAATGACCAGGATTTAGCTTGATTACATAGCGTGTTAGAGTCGCTCAAGTTCGACCGCGTTTCTCATGAAATATGTCCGCCGCTTTTTGGCATGACAAATTAGACTGAGTTTGCCTACGACTATGTGAGATAGTGTTGCAGCGTTGGGAGACACTGCTAGCTCCAGTCCTACTCACTGCAGTATACCACTAACTGGTCTGCACCGTGTCCAGCGTTCATGGAAACCCACCCCGACACGTGGTTTATCACCAGGAAAGAGAACCATGAGATAGAAACGGAATCACGAGGGAAGCGTGTCAATAAACATAAGATGTGAGCTGAGTTCACAATACACCAACTAATTAATTGAGCATATTTACATTCTTTCAAAATGGGCCTAGTGCTTTAGAAGTCTACCTTATTGGCAATTTATTTGTGTCGCTTGCTCAACCTATCTCTCTGAGTAAGTCAACCCCCACCGTAACAATACTAGACTTACAAGAGCAAGTATACAATCAACATGACCAGTTATTCCAATCAGAGGGCTCTTTGTCTCAACAAACTTTAGAATTACGGAACGAGGTGACCATAACGGTCCATCCATGCCTTAGTTCCGCAGTAGCACCAAGCAACCAAAAGCCCAAACTCACTTAGCTCCTCAGGTGTGAGCCTTTCAACTAAAGCCATGCAATCTGGGAGCAAAGGGTGAGGTGTAGGTACCCTCCTTTTTAGAACAGAACCCGAGTCCCAGTTCTCATCTTTGAGTCGTTCACGAGTTGTCGTAAGAATCTGAATGTCACCTTCATTGAAAGAAGAATTCGGATTTCCACTGGGCTCATGAACTACAGTCTCATAGTCCCAGCGTCCAGTTTGGCCTTCTGCAGGAAATAGTCTATACAGCTTGAGTCCCAATGGAAGAGGCCATCTCCCGACCTGGGCGTCTTCATAATGAGACAAGACGGCGGAGATCACATGAGGCGTGACTGGAAGTTGCAAATACTTACCATATTCCTCACGCTGCTGTTGAGCCCATGCCTCGAAATGTTCTTCCTTAGACTCTTCATCGCCCGACAGTTCCGAGGGAATAGACTCAAAGGATGCCCCACTACCGTATGAATGTTCGGCGCCAGGCATTGCAGCGGCCATGGGATGAGGACTGCCTCGGTATTGAAGCCCTCGACCCTCACTGCCGTAGGGAGGTGGAGGCTGATTGATGCCAGTAGCATCCGGCACGTAAGGATGGCCATGTTATTCCAGTTCCCTCATAGTAAGGCATTGGAGATTGATAGCAAGGTCGACGAACAACTCGTGGGCATTATTGGGCGGAAAGCAGAATTTGGCAGGCGGTACGCCAGCTTTCAGACTCATAAAACGGTCGCGACGTTCTTCTTCTATCATCTGACGATGGTGCCCAGCCTCGAGGTAGGTTCTTTCGATAATGTTGTCTCCGTCGAGATCGAAACGCATCGCTCGCCGACTTCCTCGTGCATATTGAAAGAACTCGGTTCTGTCAAAGCAATCAAGATAGCGATCGGTGTTTTCGATCAGACAATCAGACGCTAGGTTTCGGATGGCTTCCATACAGCTAATGAATTGCTTGCTCAGCTGCTTAGCAGAGAGCTGCGTAAGGCTATTGGCAAGTTCCTTTAAACGACATTCAAGACTGTCCAATCGATCCTGCATGATCTCCATCTTGAGGTCTTGCAACTGCTTCTCCATGGTGGCAATGAGGAGGTCTGGGTGTAGAATCCAGGATCTTATAGCAATGATTTGTGGGAAATTCTGTAACAAATAGCAAACGGCGGAGGTGACCTTGCGATTGTGTTTGAAGTCCTATTAACGGAGAGGCAGAGAGATCTTGGGTTTTGTAGTTTTGGTGATTGATTATCAGTGACACTGTTTCGAAGTTCATCTTCTTCACAAATCAGCAGTGCTGGTTGGTTCTTTAGAACAAGTACGTTACTACTGATTGCGCGCGAGAACACATGTTCATACGGGCCTGAATAGTGTTCGATGCATCGTTCCAGCTCGACTTTCTGAACTGTCACTATGTATAGCTAAATGGACATTTTCGACTCTTCCTCTATGCTTCTTGTCCACCTCAACCCATGGTACTGGATAGATAAACAAACCATCCTGGTGACCCTCGCGCGACAATGCACGAGAAATCATCCATCACATCTGAGGTAAGCTTGAAAAAGTGATTAGCCACACATGTACTGCCATTCCCATAGATGTGTTATCTTAAACTGACTAAGACGATGGAGATAAACACTAATAATCGGGATATTTGTTAAACGTCACTATGAGGTCGTGGTTGTCCTCGATGGTTGGTTTGTCATGGTACCGATTGATGCCAATTGGATAATCCACTGCCAAATCGCTGCAATGGTTGAAACGAGCTCCCTTATAAGTGATGGCGATCAGCGTCATACCAGGCCAACGACACAAGTGTTGCGAGCCAGCATCAACCGCCAACAGAAATTTACTCATTGGGATGTTGGTATGGAGTATAGTTTAAAAATCAGGCGCCCTGGTGGTTAAATGTGTAAGTTATCTGACTCAATGAGCATGGCTTTTCTTACGTTTGGTCTGCGATTGGGCAAGTCATTAGATACGAGACTCGATCCCTTCGTAGAGGTTGACGGCAAAGTACTCGGTATCTGATATCCTAGGAGTGTCATGCTCAATATGGCAGGGGGAAAGGTTGATACGAAGCCATGGAAGGCGTTTGGCTTTCAGGAAATACATAATACTCATTGGGCAGGCGATGGAGAATGGAGAGGCCAGTGAGGAAATGGTAGTTGCTGTTGATTAGCCTTTATGAAAGAGAAGTGCTCGGAGTATCTCAAGATTGCCTCTTCTAAAGTTTGCAATTCGACACGCGAGCAAAACCCGTCGAACCGTGGGAAAATGTTGAGACCAGGAAGCGGCCTCGAGTGTCATCCAATCAGATCGCGCCTCGATGGCTCAGTGGTAGAGCGTGTCACTAGTAATGACAAGGTCCACGGTTCGATCCCGTGTCGAGGCAAACGGCTGCACTTTGCATAGCACTTCTTTTTGGACATTTTTACAATTCGTGATTTAAAACGGGTAACATCAGAAGTTCGTTCAGAAACAGGGTTACAGACGGGAGACTCGAAAGACAACTTGCATTCCCCATGCTACGTATCTCATTTAAGGTACTCTCGAATAACATCCTCAGGTACATCTTTGCCCAAGTAATTCGGCACCCTTTCATACATCTCCCATGCACTCCTCCTCATAAAGCTCGTCTGCTCCCTGACCCAACCCTCAAACTCTCCCCTCTCAACAGTCTCCCCCCTCTTCTCCTTCTCAACCAGCGTCTCCAGAACTGCATCAATCCTCCCCCGCAATCGCAACAACTTCTCTTGCAGGAAAATATTACAAAAGGTCGGAATATCATCATTTCCCAAGTCTACACTTCGAAGAGACGTGTACTGGTCATCCAAGTTCGGGTCCGCAAACGCGTAGCTGCTCACCATGCTCAACCGCTCAGGCACATTCGTCGCGCGCAATGCAGCATGTTCGGTGCATCCACCTTGCATTATAACAGCGCCTCCGACGGTTGGACTCTTGACTTTGACGATGGTACCGTCTCCTGTGCGTATCGCTGTATCACCGCCTTGCATACTGCTTGTGTCGCTGAGCATCACGACGCATACAACTGGGACTTGGTCTTTGTGCCAGGCGTCAATGGGTATGTCGTCGTAGCTGGACTTTTGCATTTCTTGGGGTGAAAGCGGGGCAGAAGGCGTTTCGGTGAGTTTGTAGACTCCAGGGAGACCTTCGGGGCCGAGCTGGATGTTGACAAGGCCCAGGTCTGCTTCGCGCCTCAGGAGACGTAATCCGAAGCCAGCGGCTCTGTCAATGGCAGCTTGCGTCGCAGGATGTTGCCACGCCTGAAGAGTAAATTTTGCGGTCTTTCACAATGAGTACGGTATTTCTATCGTCTGAGTGATGTTGAACTGACCTTTTCATGACCCGCAATGTAAGCCGGCGCACGATCCCAAGAACGGAGATACTTATCGAGGATTGGTTTACTCAGCATCTCGCGGCGTAACATGCGCACTCCTTCTTCCGAGAAGAGTTGAAAGGGTTCTGTGACACAGAGATCAGGCGCATTGTCTGGCTGCGGCAGACCAAGGTCTTGGAAGGTGTGGCGACGAGTTGGGGGCTGGAAGGCGAGGTGGATTGCAGGGTCAAAGTCTGGGAGGCCGAGGTCATCAAGAGCGGTGAGGGTTTGAGGGGAAATGTCGGCCAGGGCTGGAGCTACTTTTACGGACATGTTGTAAAGTGAATTGAGCTGGTGAGTTGCAGGCTGGTTTGATCTTGATCTTTGAAGAAGGAAATCGATACTGTGATCTGGCAAATTCTGTATACCAAGAACGTTATTGTAGACAACGTAGGTTCATTTGAGCCTTTTATCATTATTACCAGACCTGCTCAGGACTCTTTATCTGCGTCGCTTGCTGAAGGGTGGAGGGGCCTCATGTTAGTCTCTTCTTATATCATTTCCTATTCCGGTAATGGTATCCTGAGAACATGGCTCAGCTTATCATCTGACGCCTCCTGTCAGATAAGACATAGACTCGGCAGTTGAAAAGCGCCACGTCCTTATCGAGTAGATTTCCCCGCAGTTTCTCCACACTCAGTGGCCTCAAAGAACACTTGGAAAAGGGAACGAGGAGAGATACTGATCGATGAATGTACTCAAGGCGTCAGTGACCTCTGTACCTTGGCTATGGGTTCCGAACTTCCCGCGGTCAATCCATCAGGATCCTATGGGTGCATGAGAAATGACTTCCTTGCTATTCTTTCAAGGATAGCTGCCATCTGGATAGATGATATTGGGTCTCAACGTGGCTTCATTCAGAAAGCCCTGGGCTCCATACTGGAAGTGAAGAGTTATGTTGTGTTTGCAGATATTATGAGTAAAAGCTTGTAAATCTGGCATTTTGGCGTAGGTACAAAATTTACTATCCTTATTCGTAAATACAATCGGGAAAATGTTGTTGCTATGCGATGAAAATTTAGAGCAACAAATCCAGTTACATAATTTCGCAACGTATATCCCAAAGCGGTATTTGCTAGGTATGTAGAGGTGGTCCCAACCTATCTGCAGACCATGGGGAGAACCTGGGAGAGCGGGGCAAGTTGAAACACTTAGAAGTTGGTGCTGCTGTGTTCTAAAATAATGTTCAGTGGCTTGAACTTTGTATAACGACTTCACAAGACCTTAGAGTGTTTTTCATTGACATGTTCACGGATTCAAGGAAAGATTTACAACAGAGACACCCTGTAGATAGTGTCACCTTACAAACAACTCCGACATGTTCGTACTGTGATAATTATACCCTTCACCAAAAACACTGCATGATCGCCAATACAGACCAATTTATTTATGGACGGCATTTGCTAAAATGACAGTAGTAGGAGACAGCAAAGAACTAGCTTTTTAAACGCTGCAATTCACTTTCCCTTGTCGTTCTTCCCAATCTCAGCTTCATTACAAGTCGCCAACACTATGCAGAAAGAGAATGGCCAATTGACGAAGATGTTTCGAGAGGAAAGCAACACAGTATTTGAAAAATCCGATTGATAAGACTGACGCGTCGAGGAATGGTGAATGGAAAGCAGATGAGACCAATAAGAAACTATTCTGGAGAAGCAGTTGAAAGATCGAATGTTGCATTTGACTACTCTCCAAGAGTCTCCGACAATCACGCCAGTGATACAAGAGCGGATCAAGCAACTCTGACGCTACATCAGAAGGGATAAGCGAGAGCTTTGGCGCATATTCACCGAAGCAGAACCCCCATCGATGCGCAAGGCCTTTCACTTGGCATCTATGGGGGAGAAGATTTGTCGACCTTTGGAATCCTGCCAGTTACCCACGATGATCCATGAGAAAGAGTCCGCCGACACTGATGAAGCGAAGGTCGATCTGTTCAAGAAGGTCATCTTCCGCGCCAACGACGGCCCAAAGTCCTGCAGGGCACCGGTCCAGGCAGAATTCACTCAACCCAAGGAGGAGCTGAAGATTCGACAAGACCTGAGTGACGAGGAACTGGAGGAGCTAATTAGAGGTTTGCCGCGATGGAAGTCTACAGGAGCCGATCAAGTTCCATACGAAGCTCTTCAGCTAGGTGGCGGTCTGCTACGAATCCATCTTTTACGGGTTTTCCAAGTCTGTCTACGTAACAGCTACCATCCGGACAACTTCAAGGACACGATTCTCGTCATGGTACGCAAGGCGAAGAAGCCTGCCAACTTGCCCACGAGCTGGAGGCCCTTGGCCTTGCTGTCATGTCTCGGCAAGGTTCTCGAGAAGATCGTTGCTTCGAGGATGCAGGAGGCGCTCAAGACAAAGCCAGAGCTTCTGCCTGCAAGACAGTTTGGCTGGAGAACGACCTCGGAAGCGCTCTAGTACATGCTCGACAAGGTATACAGCGCTTGGGCCATGGGAACGTTTGTTACCATCATGGGACTCGACATAAGCGGTGCTTGTGACAATGTTCGGAGGCAGGCTCTACTTCAAGCACTGGCTGACAAGGGATTCCCGCCTTGGATCGTCGAGATGATTCGGTCTTTTCTTTCTGATCGCACAGCAAGCTTCCATCTCCCCGGCATCGTATCCGAACGATTCGATCTCAACACGGGCGTTCCCCAGGGTTCGCCACTCTCGCCTATCCTTTTCCTCTTCTTCGCCGCTCCCCTCCTCGAACACGCGAACACCGGGAAGCGCCCCGTCGTGGTAGAGGGCAAGAGAGTCATGGTTGATCTCTTTGCATTTGCATTCGTAGACGACATCTACCTCTTGGCCATATCGGACAGCTACGGGGCCAACTGCAAGGGTCTCGAGACATTGCATGAGTCTGTCATTTCGACAGCAAACGAGCTGGATCTCCGATTTGGTGCCGGAAAGTACAGCCTCATGCACTTCAAAAAGGAACGGAGCAAAAAAGGCCACGGCGACATCATACCCGACATACCTGGTTTCAGCAAACCGCCAGAATCCGAGATGAGAATCCTCGGCGTTATCGTTAGCAGTGACCTTACCTGGGCAGCCCACATTTCGATGATTATTGCCAAGGTAAAGCAGAGAATGGGCTATATGAGATTCATATCTGGACCAACCTGGGGTCCAAATCTGAAGAAAATGCGCCTCTTCTTCATATCCAAGATTCGACCCGTCTTCACTTATGCCTGCGGAGCTTGGTTCATCAGAAGGGAGCGGGGCGAGGATAGCATCAGCTATCAGATCAACAACAAGCAGATCAAGCGTCTCGAAAAGGTATATACCTTCTGCCTTCGCAAGATTTCCGGGGCTTTCCACCGCACTGCCTCACAAGTTCTGGAGAAGGAGATGTTCATCGAGAACATATGGACAGTTCTCTACTCTCAGGCACATCTACAGCGCGCCAAAGCGTTCTTTGCTCCTGATACTCGATGGCGATCAGGCAAGACCTTCGACTTTCGGAAGTCTGGGGTTCGCAATCCGTATGATGACCTCAACCTGGATGCGTACGCAGACATCATCAACTTATACGAGTCAATCTGCTGCCACGAAGATGCAAGCTTCCGTGAAGCGGGGCTCAAAGCCATGGATGATCCTAAGGCTCGCAGCATCAGGCTCAGGAAGTTCATCAAGGTTCGAGCAACCCGGACTTGTAGAGTCAGATGGGAGCAGTACATCCTTCAACGAAGACTTGACAGAGCCATGACGTCTCTAGGGGACAACAGCGCGCAGCTACCTGCTGCTCTTAAGGAGCCTTGGGGTATCAAGAGCCTTGGCTACTACGACAAAAACATGTCTCGAGCCCAAACCACCATTCTCCTTCACTGCCGGACCGAGTTCATTGGACTCAAAGCCCACCTATCCAAGATGGGCATCAAGGAAGCAGGATCCGGTCGCTGCGCTTGCGGGAAGTTTAGAGAGACACCGTTTCATCTATTCGTCCAGTGCGAGAGACTCAAGGACGCACGCAAGAACCTTGAACGCGTGGTTCGTCATGTCAGCTATGAGGACTTGCTCACCAAGGACAGCCAAGTCGCAACCCAGTGGGCCTTGACGTACTTCGACATTGAGCAGTTTGACTCGGTAAGGTCAAAAACTACGAGGTTTGAGCCGATTCCCGGCATCATCTCCCCTAGACCGGGGCAGTTGGACGATGCAGACTCCCAAACTCCTCACCCGCAAGCCCAATCCCATCGCTCTTCTACCCCCCTTCCTACCAGAGGGAGAAACATGCGGACTACCGGCCGACATCACCCATACCATCCGAAGAACGCGACACATCGCTCTGCTGGCCGGAGGAAATGGCGTCGCTGAGGCCCGACCGCCCCCCTCCCCTTTCACCATGAAATGCCTGGCGCAGTCTCTGGTACAGATCTTCGACCCACGACGAACATTCAGCACTACCTCGCTAATGTACAGTTGCCTGGTGCATCTTGCATTCCCTTTACCTTAGGCAGTTACCCCCTTGATGGTTGGTACTACCTGGTGTGCTGAGGCGTACTCTATCCCGATAGCTTCCTGGTGAAGCTGTTTCTATAGTCAAAAGACTGAGGCTTGGTTCCTCTCTGACAATCTCAGGCCACCTGCCGGTCGGGTTGCTAGTTGGAGGCTCTGCTTGATGCAGAGCGCTCCAACTGTGAAAATGAAGTGAGTTTTCTATGAGTCTACCCAACGTTGCTCTGCAGCATGTCATCTGAGACCAACTTTTTATACCAGAACCTAAGGACTGACTCATAAACTCAATACCGCCACCACCTTCGCATTGCCCCAAACCTTCGTGTAAGTTTTGTTTCATCATCCTGATTTGGCGGGACGGACTGACTTATGTCCAGCCAGTCAACCTTCTTGTATGACCCGTTGAGCCATCCACTTGGTCTTTTGCTGACAGTTGAAGCTCAGCCCCAATGGCACCGACATACGTGTCATCACGAAACTTTCAGTAAGCCTCTTACCTTCCCTCACCACTCGAGTAACTCACAGATTGACTCATAGCCAGTCAGGTCAACCTTTTCTCGTGCATTAGTATTTCTCGCCAAATCTGATTGCTGGGAGCCTTGCCTGGTCAGTACTTCTGCTTTACGCCCATCTTCTGCCTAGTACCTTAGCTAAGTAGGGACAGCAGGAAGTCAAATACGCCTCGTCAACCATCGGTACGTTTTCAACTTTCCCCGCATCGTTCTTGCAGGATCCTGAGTTCAGGAGACAGGTTGACTCATACGGCCAGGTCGTCAGAGTTCTGTCGTACGTCATATCCTGTAACTCCATGACCCTTCATCACATCTATATGTTGCTAAATATTAGACAGCGAATTGCCTTCCACACTTCGATCAGGGACTTGATCCAATCCCGATTGTGAGTAGTATCATGTGCTTCAAATTATAGATGTTGATATCTCGAATAGCCTTCTTCTGATCGACCTGATCGTCTTCTTGCCCTTATTGGGACCAACTTTTAGAAGGGCTTTCAGGGCCTCCCTTTCTTGCCTGATAGCTTTCGTAACCTGCTGATCCAAGCCTTGGATAGTGCAAGTAAGAGCATAAGTACCAAGAATAGCCAGTTGTAAGTGCTATCTGTTAGACTTGCTATTTCTATTACTTATGATATTACTTAGGTAGGATATGGTTGCTGGAGAGCCTTTGATATTCCTTGATCTCGATGATCTGGAGAATTTCTATCCTTGCAGCTTCAATAGCCTGAAAGCTAGGTTCTTTCTGAAGAGTCCGTCTATGATTTTTAACATCTTCGGGGTCAAGGGGAAGTCCAGTATGTACTCCTGAGTTAGTATTTAGCCAGTATCTGACTTCGTCTTAGCTGATGTACTGTTGTTGGAATTCGTCCGGAAATGCCGTACATACGAGCTTTCGTTTAGGTGTGTGGGGGTTTACGCTTTAACAGATTTAAGACACTCTGACATATCTAGGAGGTGCCATCTTGGATAACCGGGGTTTTGTGGTGTTGAGCTAACCCATCTTGGCCGAGGGATTGGAGGCATATAAGTCACCTCTGGTATCTTAAATCACTCAACTGACATTATGACTAGCATCTTATATGCCTTCAAGGCCGGTCAAAGAGTCATAATCTAGGTTTTCCTCATATCAGCCTCGTACTGTAGTAATTGGTCAGGCATTTTGGTATAATGTCTTAGTTGTTAGCTAGATGTGTTATTTGCAGTAGAGAGTTATGGCTGAGAGCTTAAAGCAGCCGACAGAACTTAGTTCTATATAATACCGTTCTTATCATACCTGTCTGATCATGCTTTGTTGATATTACTGTATTGATGTTGGTGTCGAACCAAATGATTTTTAAACTTTGGGGCGCACATCGATGTTGCTCTGTGAGTGAGTCATGTGGTGTTTGTGATCACCTACCTATAAATCACCCCTCCTACCATCACCAAGTGCATTCTTTTCTCATCATCTCTTCTAATCTGCGCGCCTTCAATCGTGGCACTTCACCCTGCAACACAAAGACTGAGATCGAACACCATGCCCCTCAAGACCTTGTCATACAGCCCTCCTAGGGCTAGCTTTCTAGGTCTTCCCTTGGAAATGCGACAACAAATCTACCTAGAATACTTCACGGTTGAAGGAGGATATATCTATGATGTTGAGGCCGATAAGATAACTCAAGCCAGCCGTCGTCCGATTGACTTGTCGCTACGATATGCCTGTCGGACGATTGCTCGCGAGACATACCATTTCCCTTTCACTCTCAACATCATTACCTTCTCAACAGCCTACAGGCGGGATTGGAGAAAACAGGCCGCGGCAGTAGACTTTATTTCAACCTACCACCATCTTCTTCAGCGCGCTATGCTTATTCGACTGAGACATTGTTTGACTCCCGACATGTACAACAAACCGAGCAACCAATACACCAGATACATGCAAGTCATCATAGATGACATTGCCGACATCATCCGCAGCGAGAGACGCTATCCAAAGTTCAATCCAGAGTCATTAGAAACTGTTCATATCGAAAGCTTCATGAAGCACCCCAGTGATAGGTCAAGCGCTGGTGACCTCACGAAGATATCTGTATACCACAACAACGTCTCCAGTAGACGTACATATACTTACTTACTACGAAAAATTGCAAACATGTATCCTAAGGAATTCAATGAGGCAATCGATAAATTTCTCCCAGGATGGTCCAAATGCAAGTCAAACCCAGCCTCAGACTTCTTCAGTCTTGGTTTTGACTTTTGGGCGATACCCTCTCTATCTGAGGCCACGGATATGGTGGAGCAGCTACAGCTGACAGAACGATGGAACCGATTGGATCAATGGCGTTACAGCGAAATGCGCGAAGAAGGTTATACCGGAACAAGGTACGGTTACCAGCGCAAGCATTTCTTTTCAGCTGCCGCTCTGGCCATTAGGTTCCTCAAAAGTATCTCGCAGGAACAAAGGCTCCTTATTACCAAGTTGGTCCTGAACGAGGATAGAATGGCTGTTGGAAACCCCGAGTGTCATATAAATGGCTTGATACTCTTTGCCGAGGAAAACCCAAACCTCTTGATTGAGAACAAGGTTAATCTGTGGCGAAATATCATCCCCAAGAGCGCTGGAATAGACGTCAGCACTTTCCTTACCGAAAATGAGTCCGTCGTCGAACTACCCGAGAGACTCCCATCTCCACATCAGGTCCATTCTGAATGGGTTGGCAGGGCTATTTCCAATTTTATCATGCATACCCTGGAAGCATTGAGAGACGGTTTGCCAGCTCATTCATATTCCTTCATCTTTGACGGAGAACCCAATCTGAATCATTCGACAGAAACATTCAAAAGTCTCATGGAGCTCCCAATCGCCTGGATCACAGCTAATACCGAGTGCATTGCACGAGGTCTTCTCGCATCGCCTGAAGACAACAATTACCCCTTCAGAACAAGCCCGTCGGTTAGCAAAAATGTTTCTGTTCAAGAGAGGGGTTCGATTATCCAATGCAATTTCACCTTGGACCAGCCTTGGGATTATAAGACTATAGCAGAGGATAAAGTCAGGAACAAACATCACTGGAAAACACTAGACGCGCTTCATTCACATGCCAGCGGAGTACACACACCGAATTACGGCAAGCTGGATGTCTCGAATGGGGCAGTAGACTGGCCGCAAATCAAGGGAGAGTATTTTGAGATGCAACCATTGTGTGATGTTCCCAGCAAAGAAACAGAGGCACTTGGTTTCAGTGGAGGTTTACAAGAATAACAAGAACAAATCATAGGAATCTTCTAGTTCTAAATTTGTAAATATGTACGACTAGCTGGCAAAGCCATGTACCACGTATACCTTTTTATGCCATATCTTTGCCAAGGTTTGTTTAATCCGTATGCAACCCTTATTATCGCTTACTACGTAAACGTGGCAGGATACTGCAGATGCGTTCAGCCATAGTTCATAGCAGTGACATGCTGTGATCTTCATAAGCTGTACGCTAAGCCCTAAGAAGGCTATTCACTCCAATAGCAGCAGTATGTTGTATTTTTTCCAGTAAAGTTTCTATGGGGAACAGAAGAATTACTTCACTATGTGGAAAGGGATGCATTGGAGATCGGCGTGCAGGGTGTGCAAAGCGATTGCCAACCTGCAAGGAAGACCTAAGTGCGCGTAAATTAAAATGGCGGTCGATATGTTTTATAATGAAAGCTCTATTGATCCCTCATTTATATCGTTGTGAACCTGATGTATGAGTAAACGGAAGCTTTGTTGGTGAGTTATTAGGCGGCGAATCTGTAATACAAGAGGTGAGAGTAGTGCGTGGACAATAGGCATGGGCTGGAGTATCTCGGGTTGCTTGGTGTCGCATTCGCTAATGGGAGTTACTGGTGAACGGTCTCGGCGTTGTTACTTGACTACACGTAGTGAATGTGCATTATGTTCTTTACCATGTGAGCGAGAACAGTATAAGAGAAAGAGGTTGTTGAAGGTGGTCAGACGCTTGTGCGCGACGCGACCTATTCTGCGTTGCCAGTGTCAACATTCCCAGAACAGCCACTGTTATCTGTGAATCTTCATACTCGTTTGTCCGTCGGGTTCGCAGTTCAGACTGCCAGTGAGACCACTGTCAATTCACCATAGGAAGAGGTCGGAACCCACGCGTGACTCATGAATATCGCTTGAGAACCTCATCCAAGATTCATGCTAGTTCTGTAAATCCCAACGCCATCTTCTTCTCTCTCAAACACAAATCTGACTACTGCAACAATAATATCACCACCGCATCCATCAATCACCAGTAACCAAAGGTATCTATCAAAGCCCACTCCTACAGTCTGCTCCCGATCAGCAGGTTGATCCCAACACCTATCCGATCCGTAACGAAACTTTCCGCTCTTTTATGCTCTAGCCACGCCTTGGCCCGACATCCCCATGGCCAACCTTATAGACCCTCGCACGGCCAAGTTGGTCTCCATCGTCTCCCTTCTCTGGATCATCTCGTTCACGCTATACAACCATTTCGAGGCCAGCGACATTATTTTTTTCTCGATCATTCTCGGAACTTCATTCGTTCTCACCGCGGCGACCTGCGTCTGCCTCTCTGGCCTTGCCGTTATCTCCGTTTACTTGTCGGTCCTTGCCAACGCTGGGATCCTTTGCATCATCGTCCTGCTTATCCCGGTCCTTCAGTATCTTATCCATTGTGTTTCCTCGATTTTCATCCGTGCCAGAAATGTCTGCGATCGACTAATCCGATTCTTCGATACGGTGGTGTCTTTTTTGGACAAGCTTGGTGAGGCGGTGCAGCTGTTCCCCGAGGCATTTGACAGGCTCCTCCACAGGATCGGAGATCTGAAGCCTGTGACTGATGATTGAAGGCTCTGTTGGAGGGTTGGTGGTATC
Organism: Fusarium gaditjirri; assembly: GCA_013266175.1. Taxonomy (NCBI): domain Eukaryota; kingdom Fungi; phylum Ascomycota; class Sordariomycetes; order Hypocreales; family Nectriaceae; genus Fusarium; species Fusarium gaditjirri. The sequence continues at coordinate 372,660 of JABFAI010000135.1, read as the reverse complement.
GAAACTCGATTAAGGGAGCTGTATGACGAAAGATGCTTTCTTTTTTGCTGCTTGGGAATTGAAAATGCCCTACGTATCAGGTATGGGCGCGTCACTGTTGGTAGATTTTGAACTGTTGATCATGATTCAGCATGAGAGACTAGTATGTATGTAATGTACTGCAGAAAGGAAGATGTTCGCTGTGTTCCCTCAACTCAGAATCCCTTGGCAATCCCGCCGGGCTTGTTCTCAGCAAAATGTTCATTTGGCTCTCGTATTTCTCAGTGAGGTCCCATTCTCACAGGAGTTAAGCGGCCACTGAGCTACATATCCTGATATTTATTATCCTGTCTTCGTACCCAGCGGGTCACCATATGCGTCATTGGGATCATCGCCAACACAATGATGGCACCAGAACAAGTTGCCTGGATCATGCGCCCTCTTCACAGCCAGCAGCTGCTTATGCTTCTTCTCACCCCAGTACCTATCCGTCCAATTATGCATGACGTGCGAGCTCTCAGAGAAGCAACTGGTCTTCCCAAGCTTGTAGATCGTGTCCTCGCATTGCTTCGCTGACAGCGTGCGTAGGTTCCAAAGGATGAGACCCGAGCGCAAACCTGTGGAGATTGCTGTGTCGCCTGGCTGTGCTCTCCCAAGATTGCCTGTGATCGACGTGTAGAAATAGTGGAAGCCGCAGCGGTAACCCATCGGATCAGGAGATGTCTTGTCGGGAGTCTTGAGGCTGTTGACGCAGATGTCTAGAACGTCCATCATGGTCGAGGCGAACTTAGTTGCCATGTCTTGGTGCGAGACCAAGACAGAGTTCTGAGAGCCAGTGGCATCGTCGGACGGCTCGTGCGAAGCTGGTAGCGGGTTCATGACAGAGATCTGGAACTTGTTAGGAGGTATGGAAAGGAGGTAGTCGAATGTCGAGTTGAAATTATCCTCCTGTGTAGACTTTGTCTGTAGTACGTCCTTGAGACTATCGCGGAATATAAAATATTCCTGCTCCTTCTGACCTCCAGTGTAGAAGTACTCAAAGTTGAACGTCCACGTAGCTTTACAGCGGTCACCTTTCTTGTACTTGCTAGTATCGATGAAGAAGCCCGCCTGCGTGCTCACCTTGGAGTTGAGTCACAGCTGCCACTCTGCGAAGCGAGGCCACATCTCACGAAGCCACTCATAGCCGAATTTTCTCTTCGAGCCAGGGCAAAACGTGCCAGTTTGGGACATGAAGGGGCGGCTGAGGCCTCCGTCAGGCACAGCGTGAGAGCGGAGCGTCATGGAGGGAATGACGCCCCAGACACCACCACCGTCACCGCGCATCACCCACAAAAGCTGTGGATTCCGGTGACGACTAGCGATCTTCCTGTGAACGACAATCTGGCCGTGACTATTACGACCAACCTGTAGAACTTCGATCTCGAGTACGTTATCGACACCGAGGCCCATGGAGGGTGCAAAAGGTCCGTGGCCGCCGCCGAGATGGTAGCCCGTCATGCTGACAGTAGAGCACCATCTTGACGCCACTACACGATCGTACTTGGCGGAAAAAGCATGCATCTCAGCAAAGATACAGCCATTGCCATAGCGGAACGCACCCGCCGGAGCCACGGCTGGATCCTTGATCCAAGCGGGAAGAAACTCCTTGTTCTTGAGCAAGACTGTGCGGATGAGGATCCCGCCTGTCGGGCATGACTTGCGATTATTGTACTCGTGGCCAGTACCAGCAGTAGCGATGCAGAGGCGATGCGGCGCTGCGAACTTGAGAGCTGCAGCTCTATGGCGCTGGTTGAGAGGGAAGACGACGATGAAGGGGTTCCAGTTACGGTACTCGTTCTGATGCAATGCTGCCTTGCACATGTCGGACGCTGTGTTCCAGATGTTGACACCATCTTTGATGTTAAAGCACGGGCGCTGCATCTCAGCAATATCCTCTTAGTAGTACAGCGCCTTGATGCCCTTGCTGCCCAAACCGTAGAAGACTTGGTTGTTGACTGACCTTGTTGGGACTGGCGCAGGCTGCGATGCTGGGTAGTTGCTCCACTGCAAGCCGAGCCGCGGCGCTGTAGGATCAAGAGCCTTCTCTGGCTTCTCGATAGCAGTCTTGGTAGGCCAGCAGCTGAAATCCTCGGGAGTGCACCACCTGTGTTCGTCCGGTGATGGCAGGGTACCTGTAGATGATGACTCGGAAGGGTAGTACGATCCAGCGCTGCAATTGTCGTTCTCAGCACTGCATGAGTAGCGACACTCGGCGCTGCATGGATTACACCGACCCATGGCCCATTTCTTCTTCTTGTCTCCAGCTACACAATCGAGCACGGCGTGGGAGTATACTGGCTGGTACTGAAACTTGAAGCGACAGGTGGTGATAGTACCAGTTGCGCTCGCAAGGAGTCCCTGGTTGGGGTCATCTCTAGAGTGAGATACTGAGTAGCGCTCCGTGCCACGCTCAGGGTAGTTGGGCCACTTCAGCGACGACTGGCCTCAGAGGTAAAAGTCCAGTTTGCGAGACCTTTTTAATAATAGCTGGATACCTTGAGTGAGCGCCATAAGCCCAGCAGCGAAGGAAGTGCTCCGGCAATGCCAGGTTGGGAGTGGCGGACGGGGCTAGGCTCAGACTCAGACTCAGGCTTACTCTTGGTCACAGACGTAGACCCCGCTGAGATACCATCCGGGAAAAAGGAACATTCCTCAGCTGATGCCTTATAACGGAATATGAGAAAGCTGCCGGACCCAGGTGTATCTATCGCAGCGTAGAAGCTCATCGGTGCCGGCTCACCAGTGTGATTGCAGGCCAGGAACGCCGCCTCGAGGCCGCCGATATCTGGTAGTCGATGCACCAGACACCCCTCGAGGCGATTGCCCCCGCATCGCGGAACCAAGTCCTTTGACCCACGCGGCTCGTAGCTGCACTTCTGGGGGTACGGACTGTCAGTAGTGACCGTCGAAGCCTTGTCAGTGAAGGTCTGCACAAACTGGAACTTTCCAGACCCGCCCTGCTCGGCACCGAAAGAGCGCCAGGTGCCTTCCCACGGTAAAGTTTTCTTGCTGCTAGTGAAGGCTGGCATGGCGAATTCCTGCGCCGCGAAGTTGCCCAAGCCATCGCTGGTAGCTCCGCTGTCGCTCGTGTCTGCACGTGCGTTGCTGGGGTCAAGCTCTACAGTGCTGGTGAGCCGCGCTGGCGGGCATAGATGTCTCACCACAGGAAAAGCACTTGTTGATGCAATCGCCCGACATGCGCGGCACGCTCTGCACATGGGTCCCATCCCATGCCACCGTTGCGAGATACGCGCACTACACGCAGCCGGCGCTGACATTGAACTCATTCGCCAGCACAAACGCCGTGCGGAAGTAAGTCTCCTGTGACAAGTGGAACGCGTCACCGTCAGCGCCGGGGACGACGGCACAGGTGCCATGCTTCATCCACTCTGATAATATGACGCATTGAATTGTGTTTCCGAGCTTTGGATTCGTCGGCCAGAAGTAGCTCAGCAGAGCGCCAAACGTGTTTAAAACGTGTTTAGGATCGTCTCATCGAATTCCTCTCCATTGAGATGCCCGTAAGGCTGGTCCTTTGCGCCATCGCCGCCAGCAGAGCTAGGCCACAGACCGTGCAGCGTGTACTTGGCCGACTTTTGTGTAGAGTCAGTGTCACTCCTCTGCATTGCCAGAGTATAGGCGTCGATGGGGATCACTCCGGAGGGGAAATGCCTGGAATTGCAAAGTAGGAAGGGAGGAGGCTTTTGCTGTCGCTTTCCGTTCTTGATTATGGTGCAGCCGTTGTTCCACCTGAGGTTGCACGTCGTAGCATGGAAGTTGAGGGGGTCAAACAGGCGCAGTGGAGTGGGGTTGGAGGAGCAGTCTAACATGCCGGTGCATCTAGCTAATGCGAGGCAGATCAAGCCTAGAACCAGTGTAAGCTAGGCGTGTCAAGTCATGTTTGGCTAGGACTAAAGCGTGTGTTTTTTTTTACTTTTTTTTTTTTGTCAACTGTTGTATTCTTGTATTTTTCTTGTTCAGGTTGGGCGCCTGGGGACCGATGCCCAGAAACTCACTATATATTACTCCAGCATCAACGGATAACTTCAACAATCTCCCTTGACGACTCACTCATTAGTGGCCTCTTCCCTCTCAGCTTTAGTTCCCATCGCCTGCACTCAAAATTTAAGAGCAAGAGGTATACTAGCCTATGCGGCTGAGTACGAAAAGATCAAAAACGGCAGAGTCAGCAGAGCTGATGCTTGATAGCGGGCGGAAGCACGGATCAGGCACTAAAGTGATTGAAGTTGAAAGTTAGGATGGCTTTACAGATTAGTCCAGGCTCAAGCCGCCAAGGAAGTCGAACTGTCTCCTACTATTCAACGTGATTCAAACCATCTCTTAAGTATGTCAGCTAGCCACAGCTCCTTCCTAACAAATCGAGAATGATCCCCACAACCCTATTTCAAGTCGTTGAGTGCTTAGGATATAGTTCTAACAAAGCTGGTTCAGATAAGCAGCCAAAAGTTCAGCCACCAGTTCCCGATGTAGGGTGATGTTGCATCTAGGACTAGGGCCATGTTGAGCTGAATTTTGAAATGGGGATATTTGAGAGGGTCCAGGAACGTCAATCCAGATTTGACCCCGCAGTTCCGTCTCCTAGCGGCGGTGCTTATCGATGAGGCCCGTCTTGGCGATCCAACGGTCGTGTCCCGTCCTCAGTCGTACCACAACGCACTTTGAGCAATGGGGAGTGGTGCACAAGCCAACTTATGAAACTATCAAAGCAATGCGAGTCGGCGACAAACATACAGCGAGTATCGAGTGGTAGGGCGACATAGGCCGATGGCGCGCAGGTCGCATCAGATGAAGGATCAGGGAAACGGGTGAAGTGCGAGGCGAGTCAATTGAGCCACCGCTTGAGGCTAGGTGGTGGTTATGATGAACAAAGCCAATTGCCACTTTTGGATGAACCGTGCATCGTAAATAATGAGTTCTAGCCTGTATAATGGTTGTCATTTTTGTTCCGGTGCACCTCAAAGCCAGCTGTCAACAAAGTACTCGAAGTCCTTTTGTCCTTCAGTGTCAATATGAACCGTGTTCATGGGACGAGTGCTTGTGAGAAATAAAAAATTCTTTGAAATAGCGTTCCTTTCATTCATTGAAGCCTTGGTCATTCCTTTGTGATGTATTGTCTTTGTCTTCATACCACCGATTCCTGAACATTTACTAATGTTACTACCAGGGAACAAATACACGTAGTTCTATTCGATGTAAAATGAATCTCTCTACAGGCTCGATAACATATAAACCTTGGCTTGTGTGCCACTGTAAATTAGAGTCACAACACCAATTGACAATTTAGTCACACTTATTCACTATACTTACCCAAAACGTCCCACCCCCCCCCATTTACACTGCAAACATGTCACGATTCCAGGACCTCTCTTACAACATCCTCATTCAATTGAACGACTTCGAAGACTCCATTATGCTAATAAAGGCTATGCATTCGGAAGGGTACGACCCCAATTTGGAGGAGCAGAGAGGTGCCATCATTCCTCCCCCGAATGAGATGATACCGCTTGCCGAAAAAAATGCAGCAGATTCATTCGCTGATCTTGGGAATGGCAATCAGAGCCACCGATGAAGTGGAAAAGCGAGTGACTGAAGGCCACCGACAACAGTTCTTGATGTTACAGATGGAGGTGATCAAGATGCTGGTACCGATAGATTAAAACAGCGAATCAGGTAATCAGAAGCATATGGGTTTTCTAACTTAAAGAACTTCGTAAAAATGGAATTTATTATTATTCTCCCCGAAGTATTGAACATATTTAATACGAAGATATTTATTATCTTGGATATTCCCTAGGACTTAAGAGGGACCTATTAATGATATTGTTTACTTGTGGTATGACCGCCGTCGTAGATGAATATTTCAGAACCTTGCTTTCTTTCTCACAATCGCAGTAGCATCTCTTGAGCTGGTTTCTACGCGTTTCTTATTAGTCATTTAAGGATTTTCATATAGTTAACGACATCGTGTCTTCTATTTCCCCTGTTCAATAAATTGCTGCTCAAAAAGAAGCTGTCAACGATCGCCTTCCTCCTCACGTCACTTCTCATGTCACTCCTTGGCCCCTTTATGTTGGAAACCGTCGCTGCTAAGCTTGGTAAGTATGTGTCTACCACCGTGATTGCAGCTTTCGACTTTCTCTATATAATGTTTATGCTTGGAACGGAGGATGCCTTGAGTGTTAAAGGACAAACCACTCACAAGGACCAGCGCAAGATCATCTCCTCCCCCGCGCCACGAATGCCACTTCTACTATGAGGCGCCGAAGGCCAGGTATGTATTCCTAAAGACATGTCATTTCACGTATCGTCATCCTTCAATTACTGCGTACCCGTTGCTGCCCTCCTCGGCCTGTATTTATGAGGCTCATTGCTGCCTATAAGGGCTAACTTGATATCGCAAACAAGGATCAAAAGGAAACGATACTTCTTCGACCTGTGCACCAACTTTTGATCACGAATCAGTGCAGATTATTGCTGTGAGGCCTCACACACACCCCTTACGCCAGCTACATTTTGAATGCTCTGGCTTCGAGCTAGTTCTTAGCCCAACCATTATGAATCCTCATTTCAGTCATCTCCCTAAACTGATGATAAAAGTGAACTAAGCTTATGATGAGTTTTATAGTTTTTATGTCTTGACTTGTGTTAAGTTTTGTATTTCTCATCCAAAAGCTGCACTACGTCTATGATGGTTTTTGAGATTTTCATCGGATGCTTGAGTCTTTGCAACCCTGCAGTTTTTCAACTTGATACGACGCTTCTATTGGGGTGCAGGACTCTTGGAATCTCTCCCTTAAATCTTATTCTCTAAGTTATTATAGGTGTTTCTTAAGCCGGTCTCGATGTAGATACAGATGCAAGTAATGTCCCTCCGTATAAGCTATGCCTTGTAAATTGTGGACGGAGTCTTAGTGGTAATCTGGGACGTATTGTTGAAATGGGGATCTGTGATGGATTTAATCTCGCCCTTCCAGTCGAACCAGGCTGATAAATTATTGTAGCTTTCTTGCTGCCTGATGGTCGAGTAGCAGTATTGTTCGATAATCGTCTTGATAATCCCTTCTAGAGTTTGGAGACTCTCTCCTTCATATATTGTATAATTAGTGTAAGCCTGATTCCTGCATTAGATCTTAGAAAAGACCTCCTTATTTACCTTGGACTCCTTGTTTGTTAGGTTACCGGTGATCTATTTAGCATCTGGAAAGGTGAGGGTTCTTAAGGGTTTACGTCAAGGCGCTGATGACATTTCCCCTGGCAAGAGTGAGTCCATCCGGGAGATGTTGCCCACAGGGATCTCATGGTGGCCACCTCTGAAGCGATGTGTATGCAAGATGCTGATATGGACAGACCGGATGCGACAGCACTGGAGGCCATGATGATGGTGATGTACAGCTACGCAACAGCGCATTCTAGATTAAGGGGAATGGGGGGAGTTTGAAACGGTAGATGGGTAGAAAGAAGCAAAGCTCTCCAAATAATTCGACTCTGGCTTCAGAATGTATATATACTATCAACAGTCTGGTTGATGATAGCATGACGGTGTTGCCTTGTTTATACCTGTCGAGCTTCAGCCCACGGTAACAATAGCATAGCCATTATGATGTTCTTGTAAGCGGCAGACGGTTGCATACAGCGGGAGAAGCTGTGCAAATGAGGCGGAGATGAGCGCCGGTTTTCCCCTCAAATGAAGGCGAATTCTGCTGTTGGATTATTGTTCCCGACTGACTCGCCTGGTCTATTCAGTATTTTTTTTGACCAATCGGGCGTCATAAGATCAGTGGATGATCATCGCCAAGGCGATCTTCCGGGAGAAAACGAACCAACTGAGCTAGGCCGTAAAAGGTGTTATCCATCGCTCTCACTCTCCTGGGCGTAATATTCTTACGTCACTTCTTGCAAGACGCCAAAGGCGGTGAGGTTTTTTGCCAATGCCGAAGTGCGGTATAAAACACATAGCCCGTGCTTGGTCTCACGTAGAATTGAGACCATGTATCAGTTGTTATTTTGGTTATACGACCCTGTACCTCCTCTGTTCTGTATTTACCATGGGTCAACACTACTCTCAGCCTCGGCCAGGCACCAATCTTCAAGTCATTGGCGCTGGCCTTCCACGGACCGGAACCGCATCCATCAGCCGAGCTCTGGAAATTCTTCTCGGCGGTCCCGTATATCATGGTGCGACACAAGCACTTCTTGGCCCTGAGATTGAAATCAAAACATGGATTCAGGTGCTAACGAGGTGGCGGCCAAATGACAGTTCTACGAGGCACTCCAGTCTGGATCTCATCAAAGAACGTGTTGACGGGTTTGCCGCAATCACTGACTCACCCGGGTCAACGCTCGTGCCGGAATTAATGGAAATTTATCCAGATGCGATGGTGGTCTGCACTGTCCGTGATGTTGAATCGTGGGAACGAAGCATGGCTACCGTCAGTGGCAAAGCTACTCAATGGTTCCTGCGCTTCGTCTTGTTCCCTCTACCTTCACTACGATACTTTGTCGACTATATTAATGCGCTACGACAACAGTGGTTTCTGAAATACGGAGAGGCAGAGCCAGTGACGAGCAGTTCATACAATCAACACATCAATTGGTTGAAGCAAAATGTGCCAGAGGATCGCCTGGTATTCTTTGATGTTCGTGACGGCTGGGAGCCGCTGTGTAAGGCCTTGGATCTACCAGTTCCGGATCACATCCCTTTTCCTAGGATCAACGATAGCCAAGCTATAGACAATTTTGCAAAGAAGCATATTAATAGAGGGTTGGTAAGGTGGGGGATGATCTTTATAGTCGTTGGGGCGAGTGCGTGGACTTTCTTTGCCTCAGAGGCTAAGTTATAGAACGGGGTATTAATTCGCTTCTGTCTGACCATAAGGTAGAGGTTAGATTTCCTAAGTAATGTTAAGTCTTAAGTAAATTTAGTTGGGATTTGGAAAGCCCTAGAAAAATTTTAGAATACGTAAGGTAAAGGTACTCGGCTCTTCAATTCAAGATGAAATGGCATTGAAACTCTGAAGGCCACAATCGGCAAGACTACAATGACCTCTGATAATCCAGCCACTTTGTACGACAAGATGTAATGAAGTGTCGACCCTCAAAGGCCTAATCGCTTGGCCGAATAGCGAGTGTTTTGATGGCCCTTGCTTTTCACTTTTCTTGGCAATGCCGCATTCACAGGCTTGAGTGCTCAGACGTCGTCGGTGAGCTCGTCGATATTCAAAGCAGCAGCCGAGTTGTTTAATTGGCCTTTCTACCTCCATGTCACCCCAGCCTTTGTATCTGGAATAGATCGTTCAGCACAGGCTGACAAGGGAGGTGAACATTGCTAAGCTTGCGATAGCAACCTGTGTGGTGATAAGGATGATTGTCAATTGGTGGAGACATTTCAATAGACGCAGATGATTTAGGGAGGCAGTTTGAGTGGTCTTGAACTCTGGAGAGATAAGTTTGGGGAACCGATGAATGTCAAAGTTCTAAGGTCTAAGCCCGGTTGGGGACGCAAGAAAGCTTGCGGTCTTTATCCTAAGTGGCATAAAACTCATCAAAGTACTTCTAACTGTATACTGAATTCACATAAGTCTTCACATAGCTTACGGTTGGTATCCTAAGTCGTAGATCCGCGAGGATGAGATAAGCATGTAATTAAGGGGAGGCTGCAGTGGTGAGGTATTTGATGGGAGAAAAGGTTATTCCATCAATGCTAGCAGAAAAGCAGTGAAATGTATTAATCTGCCTTGGGATAAACGAGTGTATATATCAGAGGTACAAGGCTTCGAGAGAATGAATCAGAGAAACATTTAATACTGAATTCTCTTGAAGGTTTTAGTAAAGTAATGACTGTTCAATTCAGAAAGACAGGAGGGATGTGTTTGGACTTTGCGCCATTTTTCTCTGCTTTATCCCTATGTGAACTTGTCCAACTTGCAGCGCTCCTCAATAACTGGGGTGTCTGAGGGTCTATTCTGAAGAGCCAAGTCAGAAGGAGTGTCCAGTAAGTTGAGTCAAACTGAAGGTCTCACATACCCAGCTAATAGAGCTTGGCGCCCTGAGCGTACTTGACAGGAGAGTGGCCATCGATGTTGTAGCACTGCTTGGAATGGAAGTAGTCTCCATTGTTGGAGTATGTGTCATAGATGAAGGACTCTTGAGAGCAACTGGGCTGAGCGTAGAATGCAATTCTCTGGCCATTGCCCGGTCCGAATCCGTTCTCCTTGTAAGACTGGAAACGCTGGACGTTGGAATTACAGGCTGCGTTGTGATCGACTGTGAGAGTCTGTTCAGTGCCAGTGCAGTCACGGCCACTGTAGGTCTTGATGCCAACGGCCAGGGTGCCGTGAGTGAAGAGGGCGGCGGCGGTGATGAGGACTTGGGAGAAATGCATGTTGAAAGAGGAGAAAAAATACGGATGTCTTTGATGACTGTGTAATCTAAAGAGTAGTTGATGATACTAGAAGTGCTATGCTCTGGTGGTTGAAGGACTGTTCTGGAAAGAGATATGCAGTTGTATTTATATAAAAATGATACTTAGCTACAGTATATGTGAACGCCAAGCCACGAACTCATTGCTCGATTGATCAGGTGAACGTGTCTGGCGTATCTAGCCTTCAAATCGTGTCGAGTATTTCGCGTATCCGACCCACTGGGCGTACTCGGTTATTGTCATGTAAGCGGCCTTGACAGGGGTATTTCACAAGTACGCTGTATGATCATCACACTCAACCTGTCGGCATCAATATAGGATTCATTTCACTTGGTACAAGTCATGAATTGAGTGATAAAATAATGCCCATGAATAATTTAAGAAGGGAATTGGGAGAGGTTGTTACAAATGCCAACATGCGTAGACATAGTCCCGGTTAGTGGGGTGCGATGAGGTTGTCAATATTTATCAACATAGCATCGCATTGCTTTTGTACCATGCCATCCAACGTTTATCACTAGCACAAAATGGCGAGAGACCACGGAGCACGCGAAGCAAAATAGAGAATATGGCTGGCCGATCTGTTCTCAAGAACTATCGTGAATACGCGAAATACCCCAGGCAAAGTGGACCAAAGTCTAGGAATTAGGTCTGAGTGGCGTCTGCGTATACTAAAAGCGTAATTCATTTGGCTCAAATTTTCCCAACTGCAAAGTTACGGAGGTATGGCAGAATACGACGAGGTGTTCCCAAAACAGCTCTATTATGTAGATCATTTTTCAAATAGCGGTCAGAGTTTTAGTGGCATATCCCAAAATCTAACTGGTAGACATAGAAACACACAACTCATAAGTGGACAAAAGATTTATTTCATGTATTTCGTAACGCCCTCTAGGAGCAATCGTGACTCATCTCTACTTCGTATCACGTCATCATTCAATCGCACAGTAACCCAAGCGAAACCTACTCAGGCCATCCTACCTAGCCAGCAACATCATATGCCTCCGAGCAAGCCTATCTATCTCGATCCTCTTCTTCCTGAAGACGCATTCGTCGCGCCAGAGCCAAACCCCTTCGTTTTTCCTGCAGCCTTTGTGCTTCGTTATACGCCTCCTCCAATTCCGCTTTTGTAAAGAGCTTGTTATCCCCAGAGAATCTGACATAGGTGCTGTTGAAATGGAACTCTAGACTCTGAGCGATCTCGTGTATTTGGTCAACATCATACTGGTTTAGCTTCAGTTGCTTTTGTAATTGTTCACGTCGAAATGTCTCAGCGCTGTACCTCATCTCGAGCTCTTCGCTTCTAGACTCCTGACGCAGTTTTTCAGCTTCTAGCGTTTCGACTTGTGTTTCCAGTAGGGCAAGTCGCTGTGAAAGGGTTTCCCACGATGAATTCTTTGTTTGCGAGGCGCCTAGAAGCTTTGAAATGAGATTCTCCTTGTCACTCAGATGATCCTTTAGAGTTTGGATCTCAGCTTCTTGATCTTCATTCCTTCCCTGTAGCTCCTTGATACAGTCTCTCATCTTCGTTTTTTGCTTCAGGTTCTTGCTGTTCAGCTCTTCAATCTTGTCTTTATACTCTGATTCTGCCCGCACGAGCTTGGACTGGAGGAAGGAAAAGTTGGCTTTGACACCCAAGCCTTCGCTGGACTTCGTCTTCTCTAAATCACAGATCTTGACGACTTGGGCCAAATTCTCAATCTCCAGCTCTGAGACTCTGGAGGCAAACTCTAGCATATCGTGTTTGTTCTGTGCCTTCAACGCCCTGATCTCGTCCTGTTGCTGTTTTCACGCGTCTTTCAAATCTTCATTCTGGGCTTTCTGGAGCTTGATCTTCGCCTCTAGTGCTCGGACAACTATTTCGGTCCGTGTGAGCCTTGTCTGTGTGGCCTCAAACACGATATTTCGATCTTGGTTTTGCTTCTCCAGGTCTTTGATCTTCTCCTCTTGTTGGTGATTGATGCGCCAAAGGTCTGTGACCTTTCCCTGTATCTCCTGGATCGTTGCTTCCAGCTCCGCCCTACTAGCCATAACTTTATTGAAGTCCATTATCGCGGCGTTTGTTAGGAACTCAAGTCAAACAGCTTCTTGTCCAGATGATCAAGGGCGTCGCCACGATAGGTGGCGAGATGCTGGGACGTAGTCCTGGCTCTAGCGTCGTGAACGTATTTATAAGTGAGCAAGAGTGAGTTTTTCGTGAGTAAATACAATGGATTGTTCAACCAGTGAGGAGAGTGTACATGTTCCCGACACTTGGGTCGCTTCATGTTCTATTAACATTATCCGATTCAGCAATAAAAACATAGACTATTATTACAACCTCGTCCAGTGTACTTTTTTGAACAAGGAGAAGACAGTTCGAATAGAACTGGCTATCGTTATCTTGTGTAGATACCTTTCATGGTAGAACATGTAAAGGAAATATTCATACATCAAGCGTATGGGATTTACCAGGCATCGCAGTAACAGGAAATTCATAATGTAATCGCGAGACATAGGTAGATTGAGGAATGCCACTGGAGGTAAGAAGTTCTCTTTTCTCGTTGTTCATCGAATGAGCCGCCTGTACTCTTCTCGCTCGCAACAGGAGACTGTTATGTTCAAACCCACTATAAAAATGAAGTGAATTTTCTAACCTTAGGACTGACTCATAAACTCAATACCGCCACTACCTTCACATTACCCTAAACCTTTATCCAGTTAACCTTCTTCCCTAATAGTACCGATATATATATTATCACGAAACTTTCTATTAACCTTTTCTCATATATTAGTATTTCTTACTAAATCTAATTACTAGGAGCCTTACCTAGAAGTTAAATATACCTTATTAACCTTTATAAATTACCTTCTATACTTCAATTAGGAATTTAATCTAATCTTAATTCCTTCTTCTAATTAATCTAATTATCTTCTTACCCTTATTAGGATTAACTTTTAGAAAAGCTTTTAGGGCCTCCCTTTCTTACTTAATAGCTTTTTTAACTTACTAATTTAAACTTTAAATAATATAAGTAAAAGTATAAGTATTAAGAATAGTTAATTATAAGATATAATTATTAAAAAGCCTTTAATATTCTTTAATCTTAATAATTTAGAGAATTTCTATCTTTATAGCTTTAATAGTTTAAAAACTAAGTTCTTTCTAAAAAGTCTATTTATAATTTTTAATATCTTTAAAGTTAAAAGGAAGTCTATTAATATACTATTATTAGAATTTATCTAGAAATACTATATATATAAGCTTTTATTTAGGAGGTATTATCTTAGATAATTGGGGTTTTATAGTATTAAATTAACTTATTTTAATTAAGGGATTAAAGGTATTATCTTATATACCTTTAAGGCTAATTAAAGAGTTATAATCTAGGTTTTCCTTATATTAACTTTATATTATAGTAATTAGTTAGATATTTTAATATAATATCTTAGTTATTAGCTAAATATATTATTTATAGTAGAGAGTTATAGCTAAGAGCTTAAAGTAGCTAACAGAACTTAGTTCCATAAACGCCTAATAGTAGAGAAGCGATGACAATGTTATGTTGCCCTATGCGGCCCCAAATATAGTTATTTGTATCCGAAGAAGATGGATGAAAATTATCTGGTTCAGAGTGCTCCTCATCCAGTAGTGCCCGTGCTGCTGCTTGCTCGATGGCAAGGGCTGCGATCCAACTAATAGTATAGAGAGACGGACTAGCAAGCTTCGTCTTCTTGCACTCCATTTCTATGTGGACTACCGAGCAGGAAGGGTCGCATATGCGGTTACTCTCGAGCTAGAACACCATGGAGCTCAATGTATGATAAGATTGGAAGACAGACAGGTGAAAAGAAGTATGGATGCGGGGTTGCGGCTGAGCTCGTTTGGTCATCCTATTTGGTGAGGGTTAGGCGGAATAATATCCGTTCCGGAATTGTGCATTTCGTGCGGCTGAAAGTTGGTTGGATGGGCCGCAAAATCAGGCTGGGCTGATGCATAACCTGTCGAGATAGGGATCAGAAAACTACTGATAGGGCAGACAAATCTGTTGCTTCAAGACAAAATGCGCTGGGAGTGAGGGCTTCTGTGTAGCAACGATGATTATTCAATCGTTAGAATAGTTCAGAACCGATCTTTATCATTTATGGAGGAAGCTGCCGTTGTCAGATAAAAGAATGTTATGTATAAAAGTTCCCTTGGTACTGCTGAGACATGGGACGCAAATTGAACCTCCGGAATCAATAATGAATAGCTAAAACTCAGAATATCTTAGTGATATGTGTTGAGCGAAAAGAGATAAAAGATAAAATAAAACCACCTAATTACATTGCTAAACATCGTGGAATGAGCACGGGAGACGAACCCTTCGACCTTTATACCATAAACACCCGCAACTGCATCGATTATGCAAGTCATTAATCTGATAAAAAGTATAGTAATCATGAGGTGAGACCAGGATTATTGATACTCCTTAGAGAACTATGGTGCTAAAAGGTAGTTTTACCCTTTATCCAGTTATTCGCGAAGACCTAAACGCATCCGACTGTCAGGTCTTTTCCGAGTAGATTTAGTTCTTGATGTATCTTACCCAGGGCTTGATGAAAACTTAGGCCGCCATGGATCTTGCCTATACAAAGGCCTCTTTAGACAAAAGTGTGAAGGGCGATCCACTTTGTTGGCTTGTTCATCGCTTTTATAGAGCTGGCAGCTCATCTTACTGCACCAGCTTTGGGACTATCCTCTTCTTCTGGTGTACCAGGGGCGAGCTGTTTCAGTGAGCAGATCTCCCTACTTGGTGGCGGCACACTTTGGGCGAAGTTCGCACCGGAAAGTGAACGGGATGGGCTTGTCTTCAGGCTCTTCAGGCTGGACACCCCGAAAGATGACAGGAATCACCATGGGATACATGGATTGATTCTTCGAGGCCTTGTTGCGAATGATAAGCTTTTTGAGCTTATGGTGGCGGTGCACCGTGGCCGGCGGTGCTGTCACGGCCAGTTGGTCGTCATCATCGCGGGCTACCTTGGCGCGTTTGCCGCCTTTGGAGGCCTTGATGAGAACAGTTTTGGTGGAGCTGCCGGCGGATACAGGAGCTTGTTCTTCTTGAGGCTCAGAGTCCTCAGCCTTGCGCTTCTGGGAACGTGTGTGATCCATGGTGGGTAGGTCGTGAGCGTGAGTACACAAGGTGATGATGTAGAAAGTTGAAGTGTATAAAGCCGTTGTATACGGATGTTTGTAGTGCAGAGGCTGATGATGTACGAGAGTGTATTGTACAGTGAGGTAGTGTACAAAAAGAGACTGATAAGACAGGCGGAGCTGAAACGATTCCGTGATGTGTTTACAAGGCAAGGCTTCCAGGATAGAGCTATGGGAGGAGGCAGGATTTATAGGCTAAAAAAACTCTCCTTAAGTAGCAAAGTTTCAAGTCATCAGATGGGTAAAAAGTATTATTTGACAGAGAGCCATATAGACAGTTGATAAACTTTTGTATTTGAGCTGAAGGAAGTCCGAAGCTTGGGCGTTGTCCATTCTGCGCCAGTTTTTAATCCACCCTAAGTGGTTGGAACCATATTTACCTTTTAAAATTGAAAGTTTCAGCAGACCACTACCACATTGACTATCACTCATGACCGATTAAATGAATAATGCTTACTGAGGGCAATTTGAATATTGATAAGATAAAACTAAAAACTTGGTTGGGATGTACTTATAATCACTAGTGGATGTATTATTCCATACCAGCTAATCCCAAACTGAGTATTCAAAGAGACTTTGTACGGTGCACATATTCGCAATCATCACGTCAAAGTCAAAATTTGGCTATCAAAATTGCGATCCGGCTGTTAGAACTTATGAGATTTCCCCATTGACCACCTGACCCAAGGATAAAGAACAGCCCCTCAATTCCCATGTGACAACAGATCTACGGGATGACTCATACGATAGCCAACCTTTTTTCAGCGGCTGCCTAGAGCATCTAAAGGTGTAGGCTACGTGGCCATAGATACATGCTCGTGACAAGGGCGTGTCTCCCTACTGGTTCCGGGCCTCTATATTGGCCTCTTCCTCTAGCAGTGTTTTGACCACGGCTCTCCGTCCTTTTCTCGCAGCAATGGAAAGCGGTGTGTTCCCCAAGGCATTCCGTGCTTCGATATCAGCTCCTCTGCGAAGTAGGAGTGAAACTATTAATGCTTTTGCCTAGAGGGCCACCTCCATGTAGAAGCTCGGTATAAGAATGGAGATAGTGCATAGAATCTTCTATATGTCGCCGCATAGATAAGAGCTGTGTATAAGTTAGCAGGATTTCTGACTTCTAGGTCTGCACCCTTGTCAATGAGAGCTCGTAAGATTCTCATCTTTACATTGGCTGCAGCCCAGAGCAGAGGGATGTAGCCGCCCATGCTTCGCTCGTTGTTAATCAGGCGTGCTGAGAGAAGGCTTGGGTCTGCAGAAACCGGGGTTTCTGTCTTTCGAGATGCCTTTTGCTTGTCTAATTGGTTCTGTATCAAAGTTTCGACCCAATTCGCTGAACCGTCGGCTCCACCCATTTGGTCCAAGTTCCTTGCATGACTTGCTATTCGATCCTCGAGTTCTTCAAGCCATTTTCTTGCTCCTTCAATCATCCCCGCGGATTGTTGGATGCTATTCTTCGCTAATCTCATATCGCACTCAATCCTGGCCCTTTCCTCGGCGAGAAGTCTCTCTTTTTCTGCTACGGCATCCAGTTCATCTTTCAAAGATAGCAAATGCCTTGAAGGTACGGCGTGATCATCGATTGCCTCTTTTATAGTGGCCTCTGCGATTTCTTCTTCCCGAAGTAATCTGGAGAACATATATATCTCGGCAGCCTTGGTAATATGGTAGTAGGTATCCACAATAGTTTGTGGTTTCTCATCGGTCCGGGCCAGCCTCATCATAAATATTGAGCCCTGGGGAATGTCTTCTACTTGCACTGAGACCTTTACAACGACATTTCCATTGTCTATGACTTTGTCTTGCAGGTGCTCAGGTTCCATATATTCCAGACTTGAATTGATCATACGCAAACTCAACGATTCAGGTGCTGCTATTACAAAGTAGTCCGCACATGCCTTTGCTGTATCGATGCTGAAGTCCAGGACAACGATGATATCACTTCCCTTCTCTGCCCTGGAAGTGAAGCGAGCGATATGTTTTCGGCTGAATTCTCGATTTATATCATCAATTTCCGTGACAAAGGCACGCCCTTTGTTCCAACTGAATGGTGGCCAGATCTCCTGGAGATGCAGTTTGAGCTTTTGATGGCCATCTATGTGAAGCCAAAATCGTCTTCCTGTCATTTCCATCGGTCGCGTCTGCCGATTCACACGGATGCGAACCTCTCGAACATCACGGTAGTCAGTTCGCCGCCCAGAAAGAAGGATAGGGCCATAGCCCAGTGGTCGTATGTACTCCCTAATAGTCGCAGCTGAAGGGGTTGTGCAATGGAGTGGAATGGCGATGATGCCGTCTGTGGTATTTTCGATACCACAATTGAGAAGGCCATATGTTACTCCGTGATCTGAACTCTGTAGCTTGAGCGAAGTTTGTATGTATCCTCCAGAAACAGCGAAGGTGTTGATGCATGCCGGGTCGTGCGCTTTTGGAACAATACGGCCACATTTGGCGAAGTCCGCTGGGGATGATGCGAAAATTCCGGCAGACATGCTATCATCTCCCGAGCTAGTCTGCGATTCTGACTCCGACTCCATGCCTTGAACCTTGATTCCCCATGCGAATATTGAGTCGTCGGTCGTCTGCTCCATGATCTTGAGCTGAAGCCTTTCGAAGGCTTTGTGGCCCTCGCCGTATACCATAGGCATGGTAACATTGAAGATACCAAGGAGACAGTAAGCTGTATCCTCTTCTCTTTTGGTCTTTCTCTTCGATGCCCATGACATCCGCTGTGCGACGCTTGCTTGGTGGAAATCTACCCAGCCGAGCAGGAATTTGCGAGCTATCCCCGTGATATCTTCAATCTCGCTTGCCAAGTCTTCCTTGGTGCCAATTGGGCTCCACGTCTCGTCAAAGAAGTGTATATCTTCCGGGGCAAGAAGCTCTTGTAATGTCCATCCCCTTGTGAACCATGAGCTTGAGGAGAAGCTGGAAGTCGATTCCCAGATATCTTGCTCATGAGGAACGTCAGCCATGTAGGTATAACATATCGCGGCTCTCCGATACCACTGAAACATGGAATTGATAGCCTCATCTAACTCTTTGGAACTCTCCTTGTCGATGCAGCAAGTGTCGATCCAAGCATATTTGAGGTTGTGTTTCTTTGCCTGCCGACAGCAGCCTTTCACTTTTTTCATTCCAGCTTTTTCTGTAGCGCCTCTCGTCATATCCTTGAAGGTGACCTCCTCGTCATCATTTCCCCATCGGTGCGACAGGATAGCATATGATGGGATTTGGCCGCCGATGAAGGTTTCCAGCTTTAGGTTCTCAACGTTTATGAGCCGCATATTAGTATATTCCGAACGCCAAAGCCTGAAACCTTATTTATTTAGAGATCTTCAGTGCGGCTTAGCCGTATGATATCGAGCGGGGTAAACAGGAGCTGGTCGTCAGCTTGAAGAGACTACCATAGGCTTGAGATGCAGGGGATATATAAAAATGGTCGCACAAGGTTTGCCAGTTTGAAAGCAGCAGGGCTCCTAGAATTGATTCCTAGTTAAGGCGATTGAGGAGCGAAGAGCTTGAAAATTGGTCTCGGCGTTCCAAAATGGTTGATGCGATTATTTTCAGCCCAACCTTGTGGCTGTGAAGCCCGGAGGTGCAGTCAGCTGCATGATAATTGGCCAATGATGACACCAATATTGACAAGGCAGAATGTTGTCCAGCTTGGCCAATCACGACATAAAAAGCATCACAGTAGAGTCTGAGTTACATTGAGTACATCGTCCTGCCTATTACTCAGATTCCAAGAACCCAGTGACAGCATGTTGATTGCAACTGATAAAAATGGTGGATAAACCACTATCGATACATGCTATCCTTCAATCCTTACAAACGAGAGGTCGTTCCTGGGTCTGTCTTCTCCCTTCCGGCACGGGGGCGCCCCGTCATTCGTTTCGGCAAAAGGATCCCCATACTTAGATACGACGATCAGTATTTTGTGTTGATGAGTTAGAGGATTTCTCCTTTCGCCACAGCTCGAGTCTGATTTTATTCTGCTGCTCAAGGAGCCTGAGTTGTTTCTGATAGTCCTCCTCGGCTGCTTTACCGGTGAGAGGGTAGCGGGGTACAATGTCGGGTGTCTCTTCCGGATCAGCGTCTTGTTTGGCCTTGTTCATGTTGGCGTTTCTGACCAAAGTCTGAGATATAGATTTTGAGATGATGACTATGATAGAGTGGTTGGCAAGCTGAAATGGGCTGGGGAGCAAGGGCTTACGGTGTAAGAGACTTTGAATTGGCCAAGATGAGATGGCTGAGGCGAGACCAATTTATCTTGGGGGGCTAGCTCAGATAAGGTAAATCACGGTACTGTAAGTGTCAGGTGACCTGAGCCGCTGATCTCGCTTACGCGTCGTGATTGGTCTGATCTACGCAAGGACAAATCAGATCAAGCTTGAAGGTGGTACGGCTCTCAGGGGGATCAAATGTTAAATCGGTACTTCAATCAGTAGCCAATCTGCTCTGATCTGCTTGTCGATCAGCCCAGTATTATCTCCATAGATACACTGAGTATCGACGGAAATTCACATTTGATACCCCTGGGGACTGTACCCATGGGATGCCGCTACGTGATAGAGGAAGGTTTTCCTCTCGACGGCGAAAAGTCGGGCCAGCGTGCATTTCCCTACAGTATGACGAGAAAGAGTGATGGAAAGAGGCACCGTGATTGGTCAAAGAAAGGCTCATACAAACTTATTATAGTAATGCAAGATGCGCCAAATATCGGCATAGCATTATCATTATGGAATGCCACACCGAGAATACAGCAAGGTCTTGACTAGTATGCTGGAAAACACCACTGAAAAGGAAATCAAATGATAAACCCTGTCCTAAATGAGAGCAGCTGAAAAGCATGTTGTTGGTGCGACCAATGATGTTACCCATCTGGGCACAGCATGCACAGCCCTTGAGCGCGGCATTGGGACTCAACCAACAATCTTGCAATCAGACACAATGACTGAAAACAGGGCGAGTGGTCTAAGATCTTCATTCTCGGGGTATGCCAGATTATACAAATCATTTACACTCAACAGGATATACCATTCGACCACTTTATGATTGAGGGGCACGAAAGCATCCAAATATATCGAATTGCTTTAAAATTCACATGCAGGCATTCAAATCCTACAGCCACCGTCTACAAGTAGCAATCGCCGAGACTCATACCATGCCACTTGGCAAGCTGATAAACACCCAATCATCACTTCCGCAATCCGTGACTAGGCTTCAGGCATCAGTTTAAGCAAAACCGACCAAAGATAAACCGCCAATATCAGCGTTTCACCTTGACAGTATCCCCCAAAACAAGTTCGTTCACTGAAACAGATTTTCACGATGCAGACCAAGACTTTCCTCACAACCCTTGCAGCCGCTCGCTCTCCCCACAGCTTAAGCCTTCAAATTTTCTGGCCCCGACCCCTCCAAGCCTATTGACGTCAGCAGAGAAGTCACCATCACTTGGGAGGGCGGCCTTCCCGACAACCTCTCACCCAAGTTCGACTTCACTTGGTATTGTGAGCCTGATGATCTGAACAAACTGAGCTCCGACATCAACCATTTTGTCGATGACATCTATTTGCCCGACCATAAGTACAAGTTCCGCTTCCACAACTCCAAGTCGATGCTTGAACCATTCGCCGATAAAGTTGCTGCCGAGAACGTGTGCTCTTTCTAGGCTGTATTCACAGATGAGAAGCGGGATGATCTTCGCCTTCAATACTGGAGTCAGAATTAAACTATCATTGGATTGAACAAGAAGGAGGACAAGAATTTAGAGGCTGATCTGTAAAGGATTGAGGCTAGTTCTGAGGTAGTGTTAAATCATAATCCCATTGTTTTCGCTGCCAGAGATTGTTCAGGGTATAACGACTGTCTTGACCATCGAAAGTCTGTAAAAACGAGAATTGAAATTGACTCCAAAGTACATGTCACTGCATCTCGTGAACAGAGGTTATCGCGTTGACTTTGCCCGGGAACTCGTGAATTGTTATAGGCAGATCGGCAGATCGGGTAAAGGTTTCAGTATTTTACCAAGGTTCCGTACGTGTAGATACACAGGCCTCACAGCAGCCCTTGTCTGCTTTCTCCCTGTCAGTAGTGTACGTAACAGAGCTACCAGACAGCCGGCGAACCTGATCTCTCTGCGCCAGGAATACCTCCTCCCGGCCGATCTTGCTAGTTTATCCGTGTTCCATGCACTCCACCTCAGCTCCTGGCTCCCAATCTCGAAACTGTTCGCAACATGGGGCCGTTGCCTTGTGAGCCGAGTCATCGAATCAGATGGCTTCCGTAGCTCAGTTGGTTAGAGCGTCGTACTAATACTTCAACCCGAGTGTCGGTAATGCGAAGGTCTCAGGTTCAAGCCCTGGCGGGAGCAATCCCATTGCCCTCTGATTCGTCTTTTTGCTGTCATATTATTCGATATACTTTTGTGGCTTGCCCAAGCTAGATGCTGGCAGAAGAGTCTATGTCATGCTCACTGGAGTGACCATTTTGGTTGCCTTTATAAGAAATGCTGGGTGGGGCTGGTTTGTCTTATCAGGATATTACTCCTCTTTGTGATGTGTAAGTGATCAAAGTAATTTAATGAAACCGTAGTGATCCTACCATGTATAGGATGATTAACTTTATAAATCTTGTTTTAACGGCTTCTTTAACAAGTGCTAGTGGACGCCAATTTTAGAATCTTAGCCGTACTGTTTCGAGTTCTCCATTGTTGCAAGTGATGCTGATTCTGTTCAAGATCAAGGACCACATCGCAAAACGGTCTCCCATCCAATCATAAGGCTTGGTTCCGTGGTCTAGTTGGTTATGGCATCTCGTTAACACCGAGAAGGTCCCCGGTTCGATCCCGGGCGGAACCACATTTTTAATTTTTATTAATAATATAAACATTCAATAAGCTATAAATATAAATCTATTTATATTTTTAAATTTTTCTAATGTAGTTTGAAATCAGGGTTAACTTAATAATTAAGAAGACCCTTATTATATTACTTAAAGGAGACGTGGTGGGTTGCTGGTGTGTGGCTCATTCTTAGTGGCGTTGTCCCACCATTTTCGGAGAGACGAGGCCCACGATGTAAGAGTGGACTTTTAAAACGGGAGGCTCTCGTGTATTTGCTCAGAATTCTAATGGTATTTCACACCATGCGCCGACGCGGCTTACAGTGACTGGAGGAAAACCGCCAAGGGCTCTCTACGACCTTCTTAGACAAACTGGGAGAGTTTGCAGAGAAGCTGCCCTTTGGGCACCCTTTGAAAGGATTCATCAACATTTTGAAAGTCAGACTTGAGTTATCCAGAATCCAATCAAACCGTTTCCGCATTAGGGTTAATTCCAGGCCTCCGGAACAACGCAGATAAGTTTATCAAGTTTCTTTCATGGGCCCATTCGCAGATCCTTCGATGTTTCGTATCCCACGTGGGATCCAATCACGCAGTGATTCTAAACATGACAGAGTATCATATCGCAACTTGGAAAGGAGCATGCTTTGATAACTCACTGTCAATTGAAGCGCTGTACGACTCTCTTCGCCAGACCTGCAAAGGCGTTGATCCTTCTTCTGAGGAAGGCATCGCGCTGCTGTTAGACTATGCCATTATGGCATCAAACAAGACCAAGAGCCAATGTTATCGGTCAAAACTGGTGATTCTGTTTGAGGAACTTCGCTGGCACAGTATGCAGTGGGTCGGCCGTCAGGAACCGCTGATATTTCTCCCTCCCACGTATGCTTACACCTTTTCCACGGACTGGCTTGCCAACAAGGCCTACGAATTCCCAAGGTTTTTCTTCTCCCCACCTGCCACGTACCTTGAGGAGGAGGAGGGGATTGAGAGCCTTTCTCGTGGTGACCAAGATTGCTGCATCTTGGCGAGTTCGTTCTCGAAAAAACTGAAGTTATGGTACAAGGGATCTAACAGGAATGGGAAGTTCCATTCTGAGATAGAGCGAGAGAAACAACGTCTCCACGACCTGACGATCAATTTGCACCGTTCAGTGATCTTAGATGCGCCCCTAAAAAGGGAGGAAGATCAGTCGAAGCGCAACTACACTACTAAGAGAAGAAAAGAGGAAGAAAGGCAAGTTTTCAAGCTGACAAGAGTCTAACGTACAAGTGATCCAATGGTTGTGTAGAAAATTGTTTAGGATTCAACAAATAAGCCACAGGATTCTCAAGACCATGCTTAAGAAGGGAAGCAAATTGCACAAGGTATTAGGATATATGGCTAATAGGAAGAAATTTATTTTATGGAGCAGATGTTTTGTGATTATGCTAATTTTAAGAGACAAGTTAAGAGACGAGAAGTCAATTGTATGTCCTCCCCCCAAGGCATATACAGGGTAAGAAACTGTGATGGAAGGGATGTGATAAGATAAGGGCACCGCCACTGTTATGCACCGCCCCAGTAACCAGATCAGTGCAGCTTCGTGCTGCCTCAAAACAACAACACAAATGTGACTTCGCAAAGCATAGCCTCTCTTATCCTCTTCGCAATAAAATGTGCGTACTTGAATCTACCGAATCATATTGCCATTGGTTTATTGCAAGCTATCTGCTCTTTTCCTACTATCGTTGAAAATCTTCCCCTGTCTTCCATTTCTCCTCATTCTTTTATGCATTTATGACTATGGCGCCTTCAACTGTTTCCAAGCGGAGAGCAACCGCAGTTCCGACTCCATTTAACAAAATCGGCGGCACCCCAGTTCAAACGTGTTTCCACCGCATTCGTGACGCTTGCGGCAAGTGGCCCTGGGAACTCTTCCACGTAAAGCATCTTCCTTCGGTCTGGAGCGTTTACGTGCTTCAGAAATTGCACCAGACCATCAAACTGGCGCATTCGTCGCCCAAGATTCCCTTCGAGGTTGTACTGGAACATTTGGAACGCGTTGTAAACAAGAGAGGAAAGGATTCGATACTCAAGGGCCGAGATGTTCTGTCGACAATCTAGTGGATTGCAGAGCAGAAGAAAGCGATTTCGCAACAGGCCTCTCGACAGAATAAGGAAAGAAAAATGACCGAGAAGAAAGCCCGCAAGCAACAGTGCCGGACGACTATCCAACATCAAAGGGCGAGACGTCGAACAAACAATGCCCAGACACGGAGCGCTCGTCTTGAGCACGATAGACACAGCGGATGTGCCAAAAGTAGTGATGCCAATCCAGTGGGCGATGTAATCGTTGTTGCACAGTCGCCGAGTCCGTCACCTCGACCCAGACAGAACATCAAGCGCGACGTCACAGCCCCGCCTTCGCTTGGCCTCAACAACTCTCACTTCGAACCACTCAGTGTTGAGATAACCGAGAGCCAACCAGGAGGGGAAAGTTGCCTCAAAAAGAGGAAGAATGCGAACGAACATACAGTTCGTAGCGTCTCAGCACCAAAGCGGCAAAAGGCGTCATCTCTGCCACCACACACGCCCCCAGGTACGCTCGAAGCGATCCACAAAGGCACGAGGATGAAAGAGTTAACAGATGATGAGGTAATATTGAGTATGCATTACTCTCCAGCACATAATGGACTGACTTTTTATTCCAGAGAGCATATATCTTGCGGTTAAACAACAAGGCTACCGCCATTCGAAACAATGCCGACCGCGTACACGCCCAGCAGATTGAGAGCGAGAATCGACTGAAGACGTTGAATTCCACGCGAGATTTTCTCCAACAAGAACTCGAAACCGCACAAACCGACTTTACCAGAATCCGTCAGGACATAAAGGACAATAATGCTATCCGAGACTCTATCCTTCGAATCATCCAGCGACGAGCGGCTGATAATGCCGATGGCTGGAAAAACGCCCTAGAACGCTGCGACAAGTCGTTGAAAGTATTTGAGAATGACTCAAAGAAGACCGTGGCGATCATAAATCACAAGAAACAAGACCTCGAACATGTTGATGAGATGGTTGCGTCGGCGAAACTAGCAGCTGAACAAGATGCCCAACAGACCGAGACTCTGGCCATGCACCTGGATCAATTGACTCGCATGAAAACGGCGTTTGATGTCCTGAAAGTTATGGTAGGCATGGGACCTTTGGGGTTGGCGAGCCTGGGTGGGGAGAAGCTAACAGAGCTGGAAAGACTAGTCACTCCAGATGAAGGGGGGAACGGAAAGGACGTTAAGACGAGCGAGGGATGAGTGCCTAGCAAAGCCAATGCGGTGGGTGCTTGCGAATGGTATCAAAATCTGGTAATTTGCATTTCAGCGGAGACAAGCAAAATTCTTGAGAAAGCAGCGCAGTCTCTCATCAACTTAGCTATGAAGAAAATACCAGGGGATACATACCTGAAGTTGGGGCAGGATATCACCATAGCTCATCAATAACATTCATCACTTGCTTGCCCGAACCTTGAACAGGCCGGTGGCTCTTAGTTAGTCACTTGCATTAATAACTTACTTATTCAATTTCGAGGAAGTTTTGCACGTGCTATACGCTTGAAGGCATACTTGACATGGCTAGCTGCTATAAATCGAGGGAGGGGTACGTGAAACCTTGGGTCCTTGAATTTCACGGGGCCTCATCAACAACCACCATTAGGTAACATACACTGCTTGCATATGCACTACTAAACGCTTCGGCTATCAATTGAAACCACATCACCAGCCATCTGCATTTATCACACGCTCAGATCTAGCGGAGTGTTTCAAGATAGAGATCATCAGTGCCCCGCCGGTGCGACAAAATGAAATAGGCACAAAATCATCAACAAAACAAAAACGGATGAATCAGTTTGATCTATTATCTAGACATAAATACAAAAAGAACATCGACAACGGCAGGATTCGAACCTACGCGTGCGAACACAATGCCTATGATGTCTCAATAAGAGATAGCAGGGCATCGCCTTAACCACTCGGCCACGTTGTCTTATCTTATCAGTGAAGTTTCGGAGCTCAACAAGCATCTATGGCAAGATGCAAGAACCATGTTCGCGATACATACTAATCACCTTCCAGAAAAGGCTTTTTAATGGAGCCCTCATCAAACGTGCATATCAAAAGCCTTAATCTCATGATGATCAGCAACCTCGTTATTGCAATATGTCTGGGGTTACATTCACCTTCAGAATCGCATATGCTCTTACTGGATGAGTTGTTTTTCCATGCCTCGGCTGCTGTTGGGT
This sequence comes from Fusarium gaditjirri, assembly GCA_013266175.1. Lineage (NCBI taxonomy): Eukaryota > Fungi > Ascomycota > Sordariomycetes > Hypocreales > Nectriaceae > Fusarium > Fusarium gaditjirri. Next base: position 345,897 of record JABFAI010000135.1, on the reverse strand, counting down.
CTACAGCACCTCCACTTTGAGCATGACCGCTATATCATATGCTCACAATAGAGTTTTCTATCATCGATCGTACTGATACAAGCATCAACTTACCTTGGTTACCGTAGTTGAACAACGGCAAATATGTCTGACAACCCAACAACGCCTGAAGTTCAGATCGACGAAAATACCAACTCCGACTCCGACTCCGTTTTCACCGCTGACTCCGTGGGTGCAACTACCTCTATTGCTAGCAGTGTTCTCAAATACAAATGGAAGCATGGCCGACGATACCACAGTGATCGCGCAGGGCAATACAGTTTCCCCAATGATGACCAGGAGCAGGATCGCCTTGATATGATTCACCACGTTTTTTGCCGAACTGTAAAGGATCGATTGTTCCTGGCTCCCATCAACCCGGAGGGACTGAATGTTCTTGATATCGGAACAGGAACAGGGATTTGGGCAATTCAGTTCGGTGACGAGCATCCTTCTGCGACAATCGTCGGAAATGACCTTAGCCCTATCCAGCCAGACTGGGTTCCCCCAAATGTCAAATTCATCGTTGACGACGTTGAAGCGGAATGGGTCGAACCGATCCCATATGACTACATCCACTGCCGATACATGGCTGGGTCTATCAAAGACTGGCCCAGACTACTCCGACAAGTATACGCCAACTTGAAGCCAGGCGGTTGGATCGAGCTTCAAGAAACGGCCAATACGCTCTATTCCGAGGATGACTCGCTCAAGTCCGATAATGCGTTAGTTGAGATGATGGACCATCTCAAGCTAGCCTGTGACAAGATTGGGAGAACCATGGATCCGGCGCCGTCTTTTCAAGAGTGGGCTAAGGAAGCCGGTTTTACTAGTATCAAAGAAGAGCGATTCAAGCTCCCGATTGGACCATGGCCTAAGGATGAACGACTCAAGGAAATTGGAACTTTGATGGGGATTAATATGAGAGAAGGTGTAGCTGCGTTTACGGCAGTTTTGTTCACGGATGTTTTGGGATGGTCACGGGAAGAGGTTGAGCTTTTCAATGCGCGTGTTAGAGAGGCATCACGCGATAGATCTGTGCATCCGATGTTTGATTGCTTGATAGTCACTGGTCAGAAGCCGAAGGAATAATATAGATCAGGATTTTTATAAAAAAAAAAAAAACAAATGCAATCTGAAGGATATACTTCCTACCCAATACTCACTCCGTTGTCCTTGTTCAGGTACCTCGGACAGGCATCCCCAGAAACAAGGACACTCACCTGCCAGCAGTAAACCACCCCAGATATGCTGTGCTGACGGAGTCTTCTTCAAACCCCGAATCGTGGGGTAGTCTAAATATCGACTAGTCTCCGCGGCATTGAAATGGGAATATGGGGTAAACTTTACTGCAGCAAGGTTAAGCCCTTGACCGATAATACTTCGCGATCCTACAGGGGATCTGCCCATGCGACGTTATTCGGGCATACATCGAAAACAGGTGTAATTTACGTATTAAGAGACAGGATATTCGTATCCGTGAGTACTTGCCGACTGGCTGAATCTGGAGAAATTTCGTGCTGATCTTCACTAGTCTTGCTTGTTCCTCGGAATAGACAGCTTGTCCAATGAATGAATTGGTCCCAGTGAGGAGTTAAAGCATGTTTGGCTGAGAATGATTGCTTCGAAGCATTATGCTGCTGATGGAGAATTATATAGCTAAGGAAATACTCACATGAAATGGCTTCTCTTACTTAGTCGACTGTCTGTTAGCAATTGCCAATCGGGACTTCGCCCTCTACTACGGAGTAGTACTAGCTCATCCCCGCTGCGCCAAGTCTGAGAGGCATTTTGTGACCATGCTCTCCTCAAACCTTTCCACCATGTCATTTGCTTTCATGTTTCAGGGCTTGCAGAGCGTATTTGCGAAGCCCTCCTGCACAGACCATACATTCCGCTCTGTAGAGCTCCCCAATGCTAGGGTTCTGTCCATCAGCACCAATCTCACCAACGCTGAGCTGCCGTCATTCCCAACCAATGAATGGCCCAATAACTCAACGGAGCCATTTCTCGTGTGTCAAGTCACTATCCGGTACACACACCCAGGCTGGAATGACACCATCAACACATATGTAACACTGCCAGTGTCGGGCTGGAACGGACGATTTGTTGGAGTAGGTGGCGGAGGTTGGTCAACGGGAGACAGACCCGACCTTGCACAGCCTGCCTCCAACGGATATGCTGCTGTCACTACGGATGGTGGCCACCTCTTAGCTAACAGACAGGAGTTGGACTGGGCTTTACATAGCACTGGGAACCCCAATTGGCCTGCCTTGCAGAACTTTGCCGCTGTCTCTCTCGACGATGCAGCGACGTTGGGAAAAGCTGTGACAGCGGCTTATTATGGCAAAAATCCAAAGTATTCATACTGGAACGTAAGTAAAATATGACTTTTGGGAAATGTGTTTTACTGATAACTTCCAGGGATGCTCAACAGGTGGCCGGCAGGGCCACATGATAGCCCAGAGGTATCCAACTCAGTATAATGGCGTCCTCGCTACAGCTTCTGCTTTCAACTGGGACAAGTTTGTTACATCCGAGTACTGGCCGCAGGTTGTCATGCACAAGCTCGGTAAGAATAACCTTCATCATTATAAGCCTACCATGCTAACCTGTCTCAGACTATTATCCACCTATCTGCGAGCTCAATGCCATTACCAAATCTGCTATTGAAGCCTGTGACCAAATCGATGGAGTCAAGGACGGCGTCATCACAAACCCAGAGCTCTGCAAGTTCGATCCCAAGTCTGTCGTTGGCAAGTCAGTAGAATGTACCAACCCCTCTGGCACAATCAAGATTTCCAAGAAGGGTGCTGAAGTTGCTCGCTTGACGTGGCGCGGACCAGAGACAGAAGACGGCAAGTTTCTCTGGTATGGACTTGATCGTAGTGCCGACTTGAGTGGTCTTGCCAACACAACATGCACGTCGCTGAAGGATTGCACTTCAAGTCCCTTCGCCATTGCTCAAGACTGGCTTACCACTTTTCTCCTTCAAGACCAGTCGGCTAGTCTGGATAAGTTGTCTCACGAAGAGTACAGCAAACTGTTCCGGCAATCTGTCAACCGGTTTGCCTCAGTGATGGGTACATCAGACCCAGATCTTACAGACTTCAAGAAAGCAGGAGGAAAATTGATCTCATGGCATGGAACAGCGGATCAACTCATTCCACACAAAGGCTCGGTGGATTACTATAAGCGTGTTCTCGAAGAAGACCCAGCCGCGACGGATTACTATAGGTTCTTCGAAGCACCAGGTGTTGGACACTGCAAAGACGGCGATGGATGGTATCCTGGAAGTGCCTTTGACGCTCTTGTCAAATGGGTTGAACACGGCCAAGCACCCGAGACTTTGTATGCGGAGACTATCGGCACAGAGAAGAGACGAGCTGTTGAGCTGTGCGCTTATCCGAAGCAGCTGACATACAAGGGCGGCAACCCAGACGTCGCATCCTCTTTTACATGCAAGTAGATACATCGCTTCCATAAATTATTACAAATTATATATATACAACAGATAAACGTATTCAAGCGAAGCTATCGAGCCTAGCCTGCGATCGTCTCGCCTCATCCTCGCTACTATGGTGCATGTGGATGGTAGTGTTGACAATGATACCGGGAGTTTTATCACTGGTAGCACTTCCTCCCGCCACTGAATGCGCAGAATCCTTGAACAGTTCGTCTTGTGAATCGTTGTCGAGCTTTTGTGTACCGCCCATGACGTTTGTGACAATGCGGCTTTGGTTCGTTCGTCGGGATCGGGGTTGGCCGGTGGAGGAGAGCTCGTAGCGTCCGTAGTTGGAGCCTGATCGGGCAGAGGACATTTGTCCGAGGAAGAGTGTTCGCAGCGCTGGAGAATCTGTTAGTGGGATAGAGATAGAGAAGATGGGGAGACGCACGTGGGAGACAGGTTGCGATGATGGCGACCGCGGTTTCGATCATGGAGACGGTGCATGTCAACATGGTTTCGTTCTTCTTGGAGTAGTAGGCTCGGATGACTGTAGCTGTTAGTAGAGCTCATGGTAGCTAGGTTGGACGGCGTACTGCTTGCGATGACGACCAAGAAACCGAGGGCAAAGATGGCTGCGACACCAATCTTTTGCTTTGTCTTCATCTGAAGCTTCAAGACCATGGAGATGGGAAGACTGATGGCTGCGATTTGTTAGTTGGGCAACTTGACTTCGTATCTTTTGAACATACTGATGACGTCGGTACCGATGTTGACTGTTCGATGGTTAGCATTGCGCATAGAGACTCCATGGAATAACATACGGATAACGGTCAACCAATAGTTCTTCTCTGCCTCCTTCGGGTCGCACTGGTCTGTTCAATCATCAGCCTTAGCTCAATCGGTCGGGGGCGAGATAACACACAGTTTGGATCTTGCGACCATCGCTTGTCATGCGGGAAACATTGGAAAATGATATGGAAGAAGATGGTAGCCCAGAAAATCACCAAGATAACAAGGGTGACGTTGTAAATAATCTGCAGCTTTGTTCCAGGCGCAGCGAGTCGCTTGTAGAACAGAACCAGAGCAATCTTGATGGCCCATAACGACGTGACGTAAAGAATCGATCCGGGAACGATCATCTTGTTAATTGTTAGCAAGTGCCACTATTGTGATCAAGAGACATCATCTCACCTTCATGATCTGGATAAAATCATCGCGAGAAGCATTCGCCATATCCGCCATTCCCAAATTCCACATATGCTGCTGGATGATCAAATCTCCGATCAAACAACACGCCGACAGAATAATGAGTCCATCATCAATCGCCAACAGTCCAAGCTTGCGCACACGAACCCATATTCTCAAAATCAGAAAGATGCACGCAATGACGGTACAAATGTACCACGAAATCTAAAACATCGTCAGCAAAAACATCACCATAACCTCGTCCAAAGTGTAAACTTACAACTTGTCCCAGACCCTCAGCCATTGCGACGTTGATCTGATGTGATCAGCAAAACAACCCAGCACAAAAGCAAGGCAAGATAAGGTGGGAATGAAGCGGGACTTATTTTCCTACCGAAGGATCCGAGACCCAAACTCAAACCCCCTGATCATCAGGACCCGTGGACTCGGTCCTTGGTATCAGCTCATTGTGTAAGAGATTGTCACAGTAAGGATTCCAGAAGCCGTTACTTCTGTGGAGAGTCGGCGACAGACTTGTCTCTAGCTCCAAAGTCAAAGGGGCACTAAATGTGGATTTTGCGCGGCGATATCCAGTCATGTCTCCAACTTGACTTGTGCACCTGAGCTAGTGGCGCCAAAAGAAAAACCACGGAACGACGAGGTGGACACTCCGCACAAATATTGGCTATTGGCTATATCTCGTAAGGTGTTATTCACTAGTGTCTTGTCTTCTAGTTAGTTAGTATCATGACTCGAGTGACATTGAGCGGAATCAGCAGCAGAGGCGTTGGGCTGATGCCCGGGTGTTTGGATTGGCTGACATGAAAGGGACGTGGTTTGCTGGCACCCAGGGGGGGGGATGTGCCTCGGAGGATCGTCGTAAGGTTCCAATCTGATGCGCGAGATCTGTGCTTGATTATCAAGCTCGGTCGGCGAACTGGCACTGGTACTGTAGCGATTGACCAGGGGCAGCTTGGCCGATCAGTTCCTATCCGGGAGAGCAATCTCAGCCATCAAGGAACTGCCAATCCACAAATTCTGTCATTTTGCACAGATGGATAAGCGATGTGGGATCGCACACTGAGCCTCGGGTCCATCTGGCACCAAAAGATCAGCGTTGAATGTCCACCGTGATGCCATCGACGGCAATGGCTTGCAACTAACAGAGTTGGCCGTGAAGCCGCTCAACCTCTGCCCTACGCAGTATTTCCGGTGTTTCTTTTCAATAGTCTCACCAGCCTCCCGTTCTTCCCGCGAACCCCTTTTTTATTACCCGGCGTCTTTTTTTTCCCAACTCGAGATTTTACAGGCATTCGGGATCCATGACTCGGATCATGCATGACAAAATCGACCGGTGCACGTTCCGGCTGTGTCCTACTGAATACAGTTAGAGGACCCAGCACTAAAGAGTATTGGTTCCACTGCCGAGAGCGCTCAGGCATCCCCTTGTAGCTAAGCGTCCGCCGCTCGGAAATTCTTCGTCTCTGATATAGGCGAATCGAATTATAGCAAGCATCTTTTGGTGAATAAAACCAAAAGCCACGGGAACTTCTGTCCACTCATTCTTCAAGCTTTTCTCGTGTCTCAGTCGATCTTCACCTTATTCTGTCACATCGCATCACACACTCCTCACCATGGGCCTCAGCAGCATGTTCACAACGACAGGTTTGATCCTGGCCGCCACGTGTCTTGTCCCTGTGACTGCGAAGCCACCTCAACCTCCCTGTCCTCCAATTCCGCACGCTGCTCTTCCTCAGGGTGTTATCCAAGGTTTCCGTGACAAGCACTGTAACGCCGTTTACCTTGGTGTTCCCTTTGCTGCTTCCACTGGTGGCCAGAACAGGTAGGCCACATATTCTTTGTTTCACATCTGATGAGCTGACACTGGTGTAGATGGAAGGCTCCTCAGGACCTCCCTAAGTGTGGTTCCAAGTTCCAGGCTACGTCATATGGTGCGACATGTCCTCAAGCCATCTCAAACGACGCCTTTACCCGCCAGGATGAGGATTGTCTGAACCTTAACATCTGGGCCCCATCCAAGGGCAGGAACATGCCTGTCAGCCTTACCCTACCCTCCCGCATAACATTCCGAGACAAAACTGACACCCACTAGGTATTCGTTTACATGTATGGTGGTGCTATGGTTACTGGCTCCAGCAGCAACCCCCAGATTCAAGGAACCAACTTTGCTCGCAATGGAGTTGTTTACGTCAACTTTAACACCCGTGAGAGCATCTTCGCTTCGCCTCACTCTTCCGAGTTGAAGACCGCCAACCCTGATGAGACACAGAACTTTAGCATCTTGGATGTTGAGAAGGCTCTTGACTGGGTCCACAAGAACATCGAGGGTATGTTTCACGCTTATCGATCACATGCAAGACTTGACTAACGTTTATGCAGCCTTTGGTGGTAACCCTGACCATATCGTCTTCGGTGGTCACTCTTCAGGTGGTGTCCAGGTCGATCACTACCTATGGAACCACCCCAACACCTTCCTCAAGGGTGCTGTCGAGATGAGCGCCAACGCCATGTCCGGCCCCGCTTACGCTCCCGTCGATGAGGCTCTTAACGCCGTCGCCGAGGAAGTTGGCTGCCCCAAGGGCGGTAACGGACAGCTCGACTGTCTCCGCAGCAAGGACATCCTTGACTTCCAGACCAAGAACTTCAACTCCACCTTCAACACTTGGTTTACTCCCGTTATTGACGATATCACCCGCTTCTCTGATTACTCTGCCCGTTTCGCTGCCGGAAACTATCCTTCCCATGTCCCCATGTTGACTGGTACCTCTAATGGAGAGGGTACCATCTTCAGCCTCGTCTACGGCGCTGAGAACAGCAACTTCAGCTCTTGGATCAACACCTTTGATGCTGATAGCGCTCATATCCCCGATGAGTCTCTGATCCAGGCTTACAACCCCAACGATTATGCCACAGAGTCTCTCCGCAGCGGTATCCAGTACGGTGATGCCCGCTTCAACTGCCCCGTCGACTACCTCCTTGACATGCGAAGTGAGCAGCAAAAGACCTGGGTCTACCGCTTCTTCGGCAAGTACGACAACGTCGTTGGACCCCCCAACACTGCTCCTACCCACGGTACTGAGGTTCCTTTCTTCCATGGTGGTAACGAGTGCTTCGCAGCTCTTCAGGGTGTCACCAAGGCTCAGCAGGATCTAGCCGATTCTATCCACAACTGGTTCGTTAAGTGGATCAAGAACCCCGCTGCTGGACCAGGCTGGGATACCGTTGACAAGGCCGAGGAGGTCGTCAAGCTTGGAGTTCCTGGCGACGAGCTTGCACGTGGCAAGGCTCCCCGCACCGAGTTCAACGCTGTCTGCCAAGCTGTAAGTGCCCAAACCTCATCACTTTCAGAAAACCCAAAACTAACAAGTCCCAGGTCTACAAGCCCAACTTCCCCAAGTACCCCGTCGTCCAGTCCGTCGCTGGTATTGTCGAGGAGCTCTTGGGCTCCGCCTAAACTTATAAACATATAGATAACGATCTGCCTCCGAGATATGAATAGTGTTGGAACACATGATGAAGCAATGCTGCAGTGCCATTCTTGATGATTGACTTTAGTCAACTATGAAAACTTTATAGATACATAATTATTTAATTGAGAACATTCTCTAACGCCACTGCTTCGTCTCAGGATCAAGAGCCTCTTTCTCAGCCTTCTTCCAACTCTCAATAACCTGAGCCTTCCTCTCTTCAGATCTTGGAATAATTCGAGCTGGGAACTCTTCAGGCATGCATACAAAACCTTGCGTGAGCTTGTCTGGATCTGGCAACACAAGCTTGCCACTCTTATCCACAGTAGGTTTGATGTTGAACGCTCATAGGATCCGTGAAATGCCTAGGAACAAACTTCGTTCGGCGACATGAATTCCGGGGCAAATACGGCGACCAGCACCAAAAGTGAACTGATCCCGTTTTGATGCATCTGGATTGGCTGCGGCGTCTGCCAAGCTTTGAAAGTCATCTCGGTACCTGTCAGGGTTGAACTGGCGAGGGTCGGGATGACGCTCAGGATCCATATGAATACCCCAGACATTGTTGAAAACACCTGCGCCCTTGGGGATAAGGTATCCGTTGTATGTATCGTCCTGCGTGACAGCATGAGGAACAGCACCGAGGATGGTTGTTGGCATCCAGCGCAGTGTCTCTTTCATGCATGCACGGACATACCGAAGGCTATGCTCGTCATCCATAGTTGGCATGCGCTTACCAATTACTTTGTCGATTTCATCCTGAGCTTTTCGTTGGATCTCAGGATAGAGGAGCATTGCCTGCACAAAGGCATATAGGGTGCTAGATGTTGTATCTGAACCTGCTTCAAGGAGAGTCCCAGAGATATAAGCAGCTTGCGCATCACCAAACTTTTCCTTCTCTTGCGCTTCGGCTAATCCAACACAGAAACATGGCTTAATAGAGCCATCTGCGATGTCCTGCTTCGCCTTAAGCCAATGACTCAGGTAGAGATCCTTTTCCTTCTTATGAAGCTCCTTGGCTTTTCTCTGCACTGGCAGGAGCAAGTCGGGCAGCTTCCTGAGTACAGGGAAAGAGTCAAGGAGGGCAGCGATGCCTGTCTGATTGATCTTGGCAAACTCAGCAAAGCCGTCGAAGAGCTGCATGAGCTTGGGATCTTGGTAGATAGGTGAGCGCCAGCCAAATACCATGGTTATTGTGAGTGCGTTGGAGTATCGTCGAATACTCTGGAGGAATTGATCGGGTTGAACGATCATCTCATACAGCATTTGCTTGTTCTCGAGGTCTTGGTATGGCACGTAGCTCTTGGCTGTGGTGACGTTGAGCAGCGAGTGTACCAGTTTGCGGAACTAGTGACGTTATTAGCTGGCTCTATAGTAGCTGAACCACTCAAGGGCGACTTACTGATCTCCATGTTGGTCCATATCCCTGAGCAAAAGAGTAGTTATTATTATCATTGTCGGCAAAAGTTGGGATCAAGGATGACAAACCATCATGAGAAGCCTGAGACCACCACTGCCAAGGATCTGCCCAACATACATTTCTTGCCGGTCAGAGTAGAGTGCACTCTTCTTATCGAGTAGATCCTTGACAGCTTGAGCGCTTGACAAGACAATGAAAGGCTTGGTGCCTAGAATGAGACTATAAACAGGCCCATACTCGTCTGCCCACTTACGGAATTGCAGATGGGCATCCTTCGTGGGCATCTGATATCATCAGTGAGAGCGTTTGCAGTCTCTGTGGAGCATGCTGTACCAAGTGAATGTTTCCAAGGATCGGCAGTGTAGGAGGTCCAGGTGGATAATTCTTTGGTCTTCTGCCAGTGAACAGAAGACGTACGAGGATGGCGGCGAGAGCGACCCAGAATAATTGCACGGTCAGCATGACGGAGAAATATGAGTGGAAAATTCAAGTCAATTATTTCGTGAGCTGGAAGCATATCGAAATCATTGCATTTACGTGCCTTTATATAAGACGTAGCTCACAATTGTCTTAGAGCGGAGCTATGTGGGATAGCTATGAACGCCACACTCTCTGGTCTGGAGAGATGTACCTCGAGCTGTTTTAGTTGATCATTTTGCCATCCCTGTCTTGGCTTGTGTCTCCAACTGTACGATTTAGTGACTGACCAACTTCTGAGCTCTCATTCGCCTCCCACAAGGACTCCGACTGGTCCCGTTTCCTCCACGGATCATAACCCCACTTCCCCACGATCTAAATATCTAAGCCGGGATGGAAGCCGGAATGCGGAGCTGCATCATCTTTGTCCCATCAAAGTTGCATCTTTCCGTCGTCACAATTCTCCCACATTGACATCCGGCCATGTCTGACAGCGCATCATCCTCAGGGACCGGGTTTGCGTGTTCCCGCTGTAGCAAGACGTACAAACGACGGGAGCATCTCCAGCGCCACGCTGCATCCCACAGCAGCCTCCGACCTCACAGATGTAGCGTCTGCGGCCAATCATACCAACGAGCTGATGTTCTCAAACGACATGCGATAGCCTGCCAGGCCAAAGTTAGGGCCGGGTATACGTCGGTTACAGCATCAAGTAGCCGAAGAGCATGCGACCTCTGCGTACAGCAGAAGAAAGCTTGCAGCACTGGCCAGCCATGTGAACACTGTGATCGGAAGTCGGTCGCATGTATTTACTCCTTTGTTAATGACGTAGCAACAGAAAACACTTTGATCATGGGTCAGGATGACAAGCAACTTGGTGACGAAACCAACCTACCGACCGTGGTATTCGGAGACGACTCGCTATTCGACTATCTTGGCAACTATACTTCAGTCTCAGATATGCTCCAAGGATCAGATAACAACCAGGACTGGTTAGACTTCATCAACCTGGCTGCCGGCCATTTTCAGATAATACCGACCAGCCCCCGAACGCACCTGGACAACTACACCTTTCACTTCCTGGACAATTTCACTAGAAGATCTGGGCTGGTAGATTCGTTTGATTGTGGGACGTTTGAACAGCGAGTGCAGGTTGTGGCATCTCACCGACCAGGCGAAGGCCAGGGTTGCCTTACTACCGAGTTAGACGAACTTGGACACCTCAATGGCTCATCAAGGGATCTTTCGCGACTGCAACCATTAGATGTCCACGATCCTCTCATCATCCAAACTCACCAAATACTTCTAGACATTAAGGAAATCGTGACCGTCAAACCTAGAAACAGTGTCGTTGAGCTGGAATGGTCAACGGTCCTAGAGCAAGCATGTATCCAGTTCTTTACTCCGCCTAATTTACGGAAATACCTTGCCCTCTTCTGGCATATATGGCACCCTAACGTCAACTTCGTGCACCGGCCTACTTTTGACCCAGTGACCTCGAAGTCAATTTTTGTGGCTTGCATGGCATTGATAGGTATTTATCCATGAAGCTGTTTCCGAAGATAAATTTTGACGTCAATAGGTGCGAGTGTTTCGCCTAGCAAGACTGATAACGAACAAGCGAAAATCTGGTTCAACTGCGTCGAAGAAATTGTCTTCACTGATGACGACTTTTGCAACGACCCTCTAAACAGCCAAGACACCCTGTTGATGAATCCGACCCAAAACATCTCGAAGATCCAAGCCCTGCAGGCAGCATACATGGTCTGTCTCTACCAGGGTTGGGAGGGAATAGAGGCCAACAAACGACGAATCCGTCGATACCGGTTCAGTACTGTCATATCTGTAAGATACTCCGTCTCTCCTGGCCTATCAATTAATAAATGTTTAGATGGCAAGAGACTTTGGCATTATGTCTGCCAGGCACCCGGATTACTCTACGTGCCTATATGATAGATTTGATTGGAGAGACTTCGCCGCACGAGAGCAACTAATACGGTACGCAGGCTTCGTACACGTCTTGGACAATAACTGATATTTACGCAAGCATATTTCTTTGGATCTATCTTCTCGATCATGCATTCGTGATCTTCAATAATCTACCTCCGAGGATGGTCATCAAAGAAATGAGCATGCACATGGCATTTCCTGAAGCAGCCTTTCAAGCCAGCACATCAACAGAGTGCGCCCGAGAGCTGCAAAACTGGCACTTGCGATCGACGCTGTTGCAAAAAATAACCCTCCGTGAGGTCGTTGAGAGCTTTTGTGGAAAGTCTTTCTCCAATGACATGCGACGACTCTTCGCCGACCTTGGGCCCCTCAACCTTTTTGCAGTTGTATCTGGTAAGACTACCAAACAAACCCCGACTACCCTACTGTTCTCATACAGATTATAGCCTTCCATGCCCTGATATTTCAGCACCAAAACTCCTTTGGCGGCAATGATCAACTACAGGCAGTTCGTAACGCTCTCGACAACTGGAAATCAGCTTGGGAAACATACTCAGATGAATTCTCATTCTCACCGCCGCATGTCATGGTTGACAGACATAATGTGGCAACGGAGAATCTGTGGAGGAGGGTTGGCTTTATGCGCCATTCTCCAGAATATTGGCTTCTGGGGAAACTGCTGGTTGATCGCCTCTCACCGTCGAGTAACTCGCTTGGGAGTCCCGAGTCCACGGTGCCTGATGCGAGTGGTTCAGTACACGAACCGATTCTCACGAGACATGATCAAACGAGTATGCTTCAAGTGAATGACTTGATCACGGGTTTTCAGAATGTACATATTCACTAGACAAGCTGTTAATCAGAACCATGTTGTCGTCATTCCAGAACAGTTCATTACTGCAACTATCCTGCGAAACCTCGAATCCTAGCCTACTGAGTTTCCGTGTGGAGTCGGTAGTCCAGTGACGGACTTGCTTGAGATCGCCATTCCGCCCCCACATCGTCTCCGACCGGCATCTTCCAGCGGCAAAGTAGCCTCGGAAGGGCGCTGTAACCCCCGCGATTTTCAACGAGCCCGTCAAAAGCCCAATAATGCGGGGGATCCTCTCGCATTGGAATCTTGTGCCACATTACTAATTGCAGAGAAAATGACACGGACGACAGCACTCATCGCACCAGCCTTGGATGGCAGCTTCGAACTGAAGGAAGTATATCTGGACTCTTTGCAGCCAGATGAAGCGCTGATAGAGATCCACGCGTCTGGTGTCTGCCATACTGACCTTTCTTGTGCAAGTGGTAAATTGCCATGCGCACCGAATGCTGTTCTTGGTCACGAAGGTAGCTCATGTCCACTGCTGCACCATAAACACCCTTGCTAACAACCATGATCATTGCAGGAGGAGGCGTTGTTCTCGAGATAGGCGCAAATGTTACCACTGTCTCACCCGGTGACAAAGTCCTTCTATCATTCTCATCCTGCGGCTTATGTCCTGGATGCAAATCAGACCATCCAGCCTATTGCTATAGCTTCAACGATTACAATTTCGGCGGCAAACGCCCTGACGGCTCAGCTGCCATGTCTATTATGAAAGATGATGAGAAGCAACCAATTTACAGCACCTTCTTCGGTCAAAGCTCTTTTGCGGCTCGAACAATTGTACATCGATCGAGTATCGTCAAGGTTCCCCAACAAACACCACTGGACCTCTTTGCGCCATTGGGATGTGGCATACAGACAGGCGTTGGTGCTGTATTCAATACTCTGGATGTCAAGAATGGCACTTCTATCGCGGTTTTTGGCGTGGGGTCAGTTGGCTTGGCTGCTGTGATGGCTGCAAAGGCACGCAAGGCTAGCATGATTATCGCAATAGACTTACAGCCAGAGCGGTTAGAGCTCGCTAGGGAACTCGGTGCTACGGATGGAGTGCTCGGCCCCGATCAGGAGTACATCATCAAGGCGATCAAGAACATCTGTCCTCCTCTTGGGGTCGACTTCGCGGTCGACTGCACTGGCGTCCCTTCCATCATCGAAACAATGGTTGCTTCATTGGGAATGAGGGGCAGAGCCGCTACGGTTGGTGCACCTGGAGGCAGCGCGCATGCCAAGATAGATATCATGAGCCATCTCACATACGGCAAGGAGTACGTGGGTTGCTCCGAAGGTGACAGCAATCCTGGGGCTGTGAGTATAAGCTCTTCATTTATATGAAATTTCCGTTACTGACTGTTTTTCCATCAGCTGATTCCCGAACTCATCGAGATGCATGCCAAAGGTCTTCTGCCATTGGAGAAGCTGATAGCATACTATGATATCAAGGACTACGAGAAGGCTATGACTGATATGAAGACTGGCAAGGTTATTAAACCAGTCTTGAGGTGGACTGCCTAGTCTCCATAGAACTACCGAGGGCGTTTTTTCCCGCAAGAATTGATAAGAATCGTTTGATTATCTAGACTGACTCTTCGTGTCCGATGCTAATGGTCAACCAAGCCTAGCAAATACAAATTTATCCTGTTTTCTTATTAAATCCTGGTTAGCATTGTCCCCCCGTCAAATATTGTTGCAGAAGCATTCTCGGTGGCATTTGAAGACTAATAAAGGTAGTCCAACCGCAATGCGATGGTGCCGACATTTCATGGATGCATCGTTAATCCCAGGCACATGAATGTCATGCATGCGTCTGAGCTGCATGATAGAGCATTTCTTCGGCTGTGAGACTGTTCTTCCACGGGCTTCTCTCCGAATACACATGGTTCTAGAAGTCTGTCTCCTGTGTTCTTCGCGTGGTTGTATCCTTCTGGTTCACGTATGCTACGCACCACCTTGCCGGCGACCTCTCTTTCCGATTGTCATTCGGTCTTCAAATGGTCTGCAGCACTATCTTTAGTACCGGCATCCACTTCTCTTCTTATTCGCCACGATACATTACATAGCTTAGAAAAGCTCCGCCGACTCCCCAGAACTAACACTCATATTAAGAAAGAACTAAGTTCTATCGGCTATTTTAAGCTCTCAGCTACAAGTCTCTACTGCAATTAACACATCATATTGGCATCATGAATGAAGTGGCACTACAGAATATCATGCAAGAGAAGCGACGCCAAGATGAAGCTCATGCGATGGAGCCTATCATTAAGCTTTTTTTTGTAAACGGGATTCCATGGACTCGACGGCTTGGTGCTTGCAGACCGTTTTAAGCTTTCACCTCAATCTACATCTTATGATTGAACCTGCTATTTAAAACTTTTAAATTCAGAACGGTACTATGCAGTATGTATTCCCTTTTAAGTTCTATAGATACTAGACTCGAATCTGTCCAAAGCTGGTATCAGACAGTGGTATTCCTCCATGGAATTGGGGTATCGTAAGGCCGAATGGCAGAATTCTCTAATCTTGTGCATATGTATTCTCAGAGACACACTATTATCATTAATAAGCGACCGTGGTGTAGTGGTTAGCATTAACGCCTTCCAAGCGTTAGAGAGGGGTTCGATTCCCCTCGGTCGCAATATTCCAAATATGCCTCAAAGAGAATTTCACTTTTTATCAGTTGCTGCTAGAAATCTCGAGCTTTTGACTTTTTTTAGGAAAGCAGTAAATGATATTAAGAAATTAGAATTATAGTAAAGATAATATATTACTTTACGCTCTTAGTATTCTACTCTGTATATCTCTACCTAATTATCCTTCTAACTCAGCCCTAAACTCATACGTCCGTTCTCCTGGCCGTTGATCATTAGGGAAGCACCTGATCTTAGTGTCCCGCTTCTCGACCTCGCCCACTGGAACCTTCTTGGTAGCTCCCGCAATAGCAGAGAAGGTCATCACACGTTGAGCGTTGTTACCGTCACTTGACATAGCATCGATGCCATAGTACACACCAATCGATGCAACGACGAATGACACAGCATAAACAGCGACAAGAACAGGCCAACCATAGTCAAAGAAATTGGCTTTTCGTCGGCGCTCACATCGATATTTGGTGTCTTCACCTCCGATGCCCGTACCAGACAGCTTGGAAGGATCGGCAGCCCATGCTACAGCAAGAAGCTGAGGATCAGAAAGGAGTGAGATTATTAAGTCTTCGTACACGCGGCGGACCTGTTGCTGGAAGTTGGGGACGGGAAGACTCTCATGTCTATCCAGGAGGTTGGTGGTTGTAATAGCTCCGTCTGCTATGACCGATCCCTGGACCTTGACGTTGCCGAAGAGCTTCTCGCGAAGTCTGAGCCCGAGACTATGGTAGGCGGCTATGCGACGGTATCGAGCGTAGTCATTGCGTGGGCTGACATAGTTCTTCTCTGGCTCCGCAACGTTTCCATCAGCTGTTCCATCAGTGGACTCATTGGTCCAACTACTCCAGGTAGTATCGATAATCTTTCGCTTGTAGTCACGGTCGGTAATGTTGTACTTCTGAAATCCTGAGGTAAAGTTGAAGGTGACCGTATAATTGACCTCCCAATGATCGCAAGCGAAGATGATAGGAGTATAATCGTCGTTCCAGCCATCGGCTTCGCTATCCATCGCATGAGCCTTGGTGTGATCGTCCACGGCAGCGTACCCAATCCAGATTGAAGGTTCGGTTCGAAAAACACCAAGATGCTTGGGAAAGGGCGGGCCATCGACCTCAGAAGGAATTCCACCAATAGAAATATTGTCCATCTGAGGACGCATATACTCTCCCAGATCGGTGTTTGCGAAGTAGGTGAAGTTGGATGCAGGCACAAGTTGGCTAAGGTTGAACGGCGCTTTAGCGTCCGCGAAGCTCTTCATCTCGGATCCGACTCCGTTGGCAAGCTCTTCGCATTTATATCCAGGCCCGACGAAGTGGACAGTCGTTGAGCAGTCCCATCCATCTCCACAGATCTCGAGCGAGATGTTCGCTTTCTGGGTTGTCTGTCCACTTGAAAACACACCAGCGGCAATGCGGTCAAGCGCAGAAGAAGGAACGTTGTAGTATTCGAAGATGTCGTCGTCTTCTGCAGCTCCATCGGCAAGGTTCCCATCTGGGGCTGTCCAGTTGTAGCCGGAAAGTGAGCGACCGTTCATGACTTCACCCTCGGCTTTCTTAGGAGTCTGAAAACTTTCCTTTGCCTCGTTGCTGAAGTTCAAAGTTCGGATTGAGGGGCAGAGAGTATCTTCTATCCTCTCGCCTGGTACGACGTAGAGTGATGCTGATGAAAGAATGACAACAAGAGGGCTGAGCCACATATATAAAGCAAGAAACATCACAAACCACGATTTGATCCATGCCTCCCTGTTGAAAAGCTCAATGATGTTGTGGGTAGCTCCAAATAGAGCATCAACAGCGTGGATCGAGAATCCCTTCTGTCCTACGGCTCGCCATGCGACTTGCTGATGGGCCATGACGGCAGCGAGTATCAAGTTTGCGTTGGCGATGAACGAGATCAATTGACCCAGTCGCATCCACCATTGTTGGTGTTTTGCTTCCTGGCCATCAAGATGCATGTATAGAAAGTGATGGCCGACTGCACCAGCGACTCCAATGACCAGGCAGGCAATCATAGACCATCGACTCTTCATGATCCTCAACATCAGAGGTCCAGACTCGGGTAAGGCACCTGCTGTAGGTCGATTCATGACGTGCACCTCAGGAACCTTCGCGTATGTGTCATTAGAGGGCATATCGCCCATCAGTCCTCTATGACTGTCGTGAGCCCTATCGTAGTCGGAAATATCTCGAAGATTCGGGCTCTGGGGATCTATACATAGCGACGGGTGCGGAAATGTCTCTCGTGCAATTGACTCGGGGGAGACGGCCTGGGGAGGGAACTGGCCCAGTGAAGGCTGTGGAGATACAACAGGCTCAGGGAAAGCATGTTGGTGCTGGACAGGAGAATAAGCATACGGTTTAAGCTCATGTCCATCGTTGACGATTTTACCATCCATTGCGTCTTGATATCCAATCGACGAGGTCGCAGGTTGGGTCGAGGTTTGTCCGAGAACGAAAGTCCAGTCGGGAGCAGTATCCAAGGATGTCTCGGCGGGAAGTGCTTATATAGGACGAAAACGTGGCGAAATTGCGCTTGCCTCGCTTTCATTAAAGGGTGTCAGCTACTGCAGCTAAATAATAAGCTGCATAGTCAATGTCTTTGGCCCCCAATTCCCAGAGCCATCTGCGGTGAGATCTCCCAATTGAGGAAGCCGAGCCGAGCCATCTTCTGGATAACGGCCAACATTCGTATTTCGTAACGCCCTCCTGGGAACTACAACCTGGGCATCCGTTCCGATGAGACGGGTTTGCTGGGTATCGTCTCATCGAAACCCCATAAGGCTGGTGGCGGATAGCCAAATTGGCGGATGCTAGGATCTAGCTATTACTGAACGCAACCTTGTTCAGGTAGTTCCCATCGCCAACTGAAACGAGGCTTTGGACGTCCTATCAGAGTCCAGGCCGTAACAAAACCCTGGCTTAGGAGCTCGTCTTTCAGGCTGCCAAGACACCTTAATACCTAGTGAGAGCACTAGCACAGCCTGATTCGATACGTAACTGAAGTTAGAGTTGCAACAGTCGTTTTTTAGCTTACGCACATAGTCAAGGAATTCTTGGAGAAGGGGGTCAGAAATAACCCAAAACTACCAAGATACACTCTGTTACCGCTGCGAAAAGTCATCTACCCTGTGTTATCTTCGCCAAAACCAAGTCACACTTGCAGTCACACTTGCAATCGAGACCAAATAAAGTTGCCTCGCAAGGTTGCACTAGGCTCACCATCCCAGCTATGCTTACTCCCAAGACTTCACCCATGTTCATTCTCCACCAAGTTGCATGTGGATGCAGTTTAGCACCTTCGCGAAAACCGCCAGATACGGTGTTGCCGAGATTGCCATCGTCTTACCTGCACAGAAGACATTTTTCCGCAGAATGGAATCATGATTTCCCTCCTGAGTGTCCTTTCGATTGGCTTGGGAATCGCAAAGCACGCCACAGGGAGCTAAATAATCGACACAAGCGGGCCAATGGGGCAGATTCCTTGGCTAGTGGAGTGGCACGTACATTTCCATTACAGTACGCTAATTCCATCCCGTCACATGAGTTCCATATCATCTGGCGAGATGAACCAATTGTGAACCGTAGCTTGGAGAAACAAGAGCCGTAATACTATTAACATAACCCTCACTGAAGAAGTCCAGTGCCCCATCAAGCGTTTTATTCCCGCATGAAACCACTGGCAGTACAGCTTTATAACTCAAGCTTCATAAGATCCTCACCATGCTCTTAGCACAATTGACTACGAGTTCATCCGCATCGAGGACCCCTGGGAGCTTCCCCCAATTCATATATCCGACTCGATAAAAAGAACCCAACTGGTCAATAGGCTGATACAAAGTCAGTCCTCGAAAACGAAAACGATACTTGTCTCCCCTATCAAGGAACAATAAGAAATAGAAACGGCCCTTTGCGTCTCTGAGTGGCATTGATAGCCGCACAGTCTTAGTTTTCAGCCATGCACCAAGATCATCGAGGTCTGGTGCCTCCAAGTGCGAGACAAATTGCTCATTCTCTGATCCTTCGTCAAGGTAGAGTTCACCACCTGTCGTTTGGTCTCCGGGAACCATGAAGTCTCCTCTGCCCATGTACAGCCCGACAGATCGATAGACAACTTCAAACAAATAGCCACTGAGTGTGACTATTCCCCCCATGGGGAATTCCCCTGGTCCCGGTATGCGCAGGGGCATTATTTGCTCGACAGTGATGAAGCACGGCTCATGAAGGATGTCCTTGTCTGTATCAACCAGACAGTCTCCAGAAAGAGAAGCCCAGCTCCATGATGCTGCAGTACATTTGGTTGATCTCTGCACTGAAGAGGTAACCTTCCACAAGAGTGCTGCTGGCAGGTGACATCGCCAAAGGCCGGCAAGATAATCTTGGGTCAATTGCCAAGACCGGCCGAAAGACTGGACAATTCCCGAGAAGGCAATCATGCGGTCAGTTTCTCGGGTCAATTTAGTCCTCATGTATGCCTCAACACGCTGACTCCAGGCGTCCATACTGTTTGACTCTCCCGATGGTGCTGACTCCTTGAGCATCTGCACTTCCCTCCACCACATTCCCCGGTTGGCCTTTGGTGTTCCCAGTGGCCACATTTCACACGCGAGTTGTTCCTTACAGTGCCACCAAAGCTGGTGCGAGCCCAAGATTAGCGAGCGCTGAGAAAGATACCATTCTTGATAGACCCATGCTCGGGAACGCAAGGTGCAATATGTTATGTCATCTTGCAGCAAATCATCACAGATCAACTGGAAGACTTCGCCATGGATCATCACACGCTGAGGTTTGAGGAGGTCTGCATGGCGGGCCACAAAGCTGGTTCCAGAGCTGTCAGAAGCTGTAGCAGAGCATAGGTTGAAGATCGCATGCTCATAGACCCGCTTCATATCCTTAGCCTCTTGTGTCCAGTCAGCCAGAGAATCCTGAATAATGCACAGGGAGTCTATCCAGTTGTATTTAAAACCCATCCGGAGACATAGCTGAACAGCCTCTTGGTAGGAATTAGGAAGATGTTGAGTTTTAATGCCACGATGAAAAAGGCCGAGATTGCTTTGCAAAAGCTTGATCGCTTCAACATTTCCCCAGCAGTGAGAGAATGCAACGTAGCTTACTGACCCAACAGGAAGACTTCCTGGCAGAACAAGGCAGACATGGAAGGAATCCATAATTTCGATTAATCTTGTCGGTTTGTAACCTGGGACACTATTTTGACATTTTGTGTGACTTTGGCAACATGAGTTCAGCCAATTTGTTGCTAAGTCCAATGAGATCTGAATCATGAGGTGAGACAGGTGGTACGTAAGAAAGAATACTGTGAAGTGGATCTAAGTATCTCAGTTAAAGATTCCACAGGATTAGTAGGCACTGGGAGTATTACCAGGCTCCTTCCAAAGCTGGAAAAGCCAGCAACAGCCACTTGGAATTTTCCCAATGACCAGTCCTTCTAGGGTCTCTTCGAAACCGGCACTGAAGAGGTTTATAACAGAGTGAAAAGAGCTTGAACGGCACTCTCCAGACCTTCTCGACCACGTATTGCTGTGTCGGATCGTGCCGCAAATGTAACACCCAAGTTCTGAAGCCTGTTCCAGCTCAACGCCGCTTTTATGATGCGGCTGGAACGAGCCTGGGACATTACTTTTCAGGGCCAGCTCGCAGACATTACAAAGTCGCGAAGGTGCAATGATAGAAAGAGTATTGGTCATTTCGAAAGGCTACAGAGTGGGTTAGATTGCCTTGGTGTAATCTCTAAAATTGACCAAAGTAGTGACAGCAACATGGTCGCAGAATTTTAGAAGAGGGGTTGTAGCTTAACTTATGTATTGATATTGTTACACAGTTCGGCTTATATGCGCTTCTTAGGCTGAAATTATCTGCTACACTATTGAGGCATCAACCAACACGTAGCCATGTAACGTCTTACAGCATTATTAGAGTTCGGTCACAACTGATATCCTGTTTATCTTAGCACTGAATAAATAGAGGTTGGTTTGATCTTGTGGTTTGTTATATTATATATACCGTTACCGCGAACCCTGCGTTTTTATTACTAGGCCTTTCCTTCTTTATGCAGATATTCGTCTAACTGCGCAGAACAGGATATCCTCAGCTCACATTCCGGGACCTTAACTTGATTCCTGTTTCCAGTTGGTTTATCAATCCACTGGACAACAAATATCGAGTTTTCTGGGGTTTGTTGGTCACTTGAAATGATAGATCCCTGGCCAGTAAGAAGGGCCTGAATTGCTTTTGTGTTTTCTAATTCGTTTCAAGTCAGCAACTGGCAATAGGAAAGACTAGTTAGCGAACCTTCTGGACTTGACATGGCGTTTAGTTAGTTAGTATAATTGTCAGAAATATTTCCAAATAGGCCATAAATTGAGCATTTAAATAGAAGAGTTACAAGTAATGGCTCACTGCCCATTACCTGGTGATCTATAGCCATTACAGTTTCTTCAATCGCTGTCGTGCTTATGTCAATGAACATTATTGCTTGGTGACTATTAATCACTGAGGACGGCAGCTTTGGGCAACTTAACAGAGACGCAGAACCTCCTTCTGTGATAACCCCATGCCAACCGAGTAACGAAAACTCCGATGAGTCGCTGTGGCTCTAGCGCTGTATCGCCAATTGCTCAGAAATCACTGCTTGGCAGTGTCGTCGTAGTCGTTTCAGCGTCATCCTCCTTAATCTGTTCCTTGTCACTGTAAAGTTCAAACCTTTTCAGTTACGCAACGGACCCAAAAGTGAGTAGCCAGGCTGCTTATTAACTGTTCACCTTGGTGCTTTGTATCTTGTATGTGTTCTATGCGAAGGACCCCCTGTCGCCTTGCTCTGACTGATCTTCCCTGTAAATAGGCACTCACCTCGTTAACGCGCACTCGACACTTCTAGAGAGCAAATTCTTCTCGAAAACAGCACATCTACATTTGGACTCATGATACAGTTGTCTCCTTGAGGCTTCTCATCATCAACTTGCGTGTGGGGGTAATCTAACCCCATTGCTCTTTTACCTTGACCCTCGTTACCAGATAAAGGCAAAATTCCTTTTTGATGATCCTTACTTATTTCTTAAAACTTATTCGGCTATTTGTATTCACTACTGGCCGTGGTTCCGTTGCCATGGTAACTCTCTCCTCTATTCCCTTCTGTAACCTCATCTCCGGGCGATTTAATTGAAGTAAGCACGACGGAGAGCGTAGTACTGGCCAGGTTACGAAGGCCTTTGATATGGTGGGAAGGGAAGGACTTCACACCATGGGCCATATGACAGGCACTTTGGGAACATGAATCCGCGGTGACAGTCTTCTCCTGCACGCTGGCCCATGAAATAACTAGTCTAAAGGCCCAATAAGTTACACCAGACTTGCCTAAGAAATTTCCATCATTCAGATTAGAGGTCCGCAGCTTTCTTATGCCCCGTAGGAAAGACCAAGGAAGGACGATAGTTTAGTAGGGAGAGTTTTTGTCATCGATGAACTAGAAAGAGTGGTTATGGTGGGTGATTTACGGGGTTTTATAGTACTTGAATGATTCTCTTGACTACCTCGGGAAATTATGATACGCTTTCTGCTCATTTGAAGTGTTTGGAAAGTCCCGATGCACGCGGGGACGTGAATACTGTCTTCCGCTTTGTCAATGGCGAACTATCATGCCATCAAGGTGGTGTTTCGGTCCCCAATGCTGGCTTTAACCACCCACGGAGTTCCCCCATCACCGGGTCGCCGCATCTCGATACCCAACTCGCCAGGAATCACTTCACCCATACTTGACATTCAGAAAATCGATCCCACTCGGCCATTGACTTGCGGGCATCGGAACCGGCCCCACAACATCAGGTCGTTCGGCATTTGGTGTCAGCTATAAGCTATGTTCCGTCGCACAAACCGTCCACGTTCTCGGCAGCCAAAAGAACGCTATCAAAATCTCAAAACAAGCATGACGCATATTAAGCAAATAGTAGCCATCAGGAGAAAACCCGGTCTCACCAGACAGGAGTTTTTCGGCTATCACTTCCAAGTTCACGGCAAACTCCCACTATACAACTCTAACAGGTTTCACAGGAAGTATTTTCAGACCCATATCCAGGATGTAGTGTACAATCATCAAGAAAGCTAAGGTGTAAACGCCAATCCCTGGTAGGCCTTTTCCGATGACATCGTTGAGCTTTACTTCCAATCTGAAGATCATATGAAGACGAGTTTCGGCTCGCAATATGTCAGAGAACACGTCTGGACGGACGGTATCAACTTCTCCGACTTTGCGTCGGCATTACCCGTGACTGTACAGGAAAGAGTTGTTCCGCTCCACGACTCTGAGACCGCGTCATCTGAAGACGCTGATACCTTATCGGTTTCACCAGTCGCGATGTACTATTTGACTGTAACAGACGGTGAAACCGACGATATCATCACAGGATTCGTCAATAGTTTGCAGAAGTTCGCAGGGAGCCAGGTCCGGACTCTTGTTGCGAATACTCCGGTTGAACTGAGCCTCAACCCAGATGCTTCTTTTGAGAGTTACCCCAATTGTCCAAAATTCAATTTGATATTAGCAGTCCATCTACGAGATAAGGAAAGCGTCGCGGACGTGAGGAAAGCCCAGAAGGATTTTGAGGCAGCGCACGGAGACAAGATCAATCTCCCAAATTCATGGATCGCCTTCGGTCAACGTGGCCTCGTCCTCAATCAAGACCACAATATTCGGGTATGATTTTGGTTACCTTTGCATTTGAAAGTATGCTTACTTGCCACAGTTTGATTCATCTCGGCAGCCCAAACTATAGGACATGAGAGAGATGGGCGGCGTCGGTGTTGGCTGCATAAATGGCTAGAACGTGAGGGGATCACTCAGCGGATATGGGTCTCAGTTTGGACCACCGTTACTATCCAATTAGCTGATCCCCTGTGGCTTAGTTGGCTAAAGCGTCCGACTGTTATTCATAGACAATCGGGAGATCGGAAGTTCGAGCCTTCCCGGGGGAGAATCGTCTCTCAGTTTCTAATTTTGCCTAAAATTATTTTTTATCTATTGTCTACTTGACTTTTGTTCTTTTGCCATCCTTTGCCTCACCCTCGACTTGATGTCACTACGCATGTGTGATGACTGAAAGGCGGGGTTCGTGTAACCTGACTTCCTGGTATATTCTCGCCCCCGCTCGCATTGACCTCACTCAATCTTCAATTCTTCTACTGAACATCCCGACAAGGCATGGCAACTTCAGTTCAACCTCACGTTATTGTTGTTGGCGGCGGTATTATTGGTGCCGCGATCGCCTGGCACCTGGCTCAACACACCAGCGTAACCATCGTCGCAGAGGACATTGGTGGACCCGCCTCCAAAGCCTCCTTCGCTTGGCTCAATGCGAGCTCCGTCAGCCAAAAGTTCTACTACGAGTTTCGCCGTCGATCCCTGCAGAGATGGAAGCAGATTCATACAGAGCTTCCAGACCTTCCAATTTCCTGGATTGGTTCCATTAATTGGCATAAGCCAGCTGAGGTCATGGCCAAGACCGAGAATACCCTTATTGCATGGGGTTACGACATGGCCGACATGAAGGAATCCCAAATTTCTGAGCAAGAGCCATTCTTTGACCAGTCTACCTTGCCAGATCGGGCCCTGTACTACCCTGAAGAGGGTGCTATGGAAGCACATGTTGTCGCTCAAATGCTCGTGGCGAATGCAGAAGCCCAAGGCAACGTGAAAGTAATCAGAGCGACAGCTAAAGGGCTTCTCCAGGAGAGCGGCAACGTCAAGGGAGTCAAACTGACTTCTGGCGAGCAGATCTCTGGCGACCATGTTGTCGTGGCTGCTGGCCTGGGTAGTGTTCCCCTTCTGGCGACTGAAGGAATCACAGTCCCTATCACCTCAGTACCAGCACTGATTGTGAATTCGAAACCGACTAAAGAAGGTTTGGTCAGGCATGTAGTCAACTCGAAATATCTATACATTCGGCAGACATCAGATGGAGTCATCAAGGCGGGATGCGAGAATCCAGGCGATGACCCAGGCGACGATCCGGGAGCAATGGCGAATGAAGTCTTCTCCAAGGTTCAATCAACGCTGGTTGGGGGAGAGATCATTGAATTTGACTATTACACAGTCGGTTACAAGCCGACCCCTAAAGACGGCCTGCCAATCATTGGGCCAACTGGTCTCGAAGGCGTCAGTATCGCGGTCATGCACTCTGGTGTCACAAACGCTGCTATTGTCGGAGAACTGCTCAGCAGCCAGATCCTCACGGGCGAGATGGATCCAGATCTCGAGCATTTTCGTCTAGATAGATTCAATGAATAAATGAAGAGATAGTGTATTAAATGAATGTTGATATCGAAACCCGGTTCAAGAAGTCTGCGGCTTTCGACCATAAACTGCGCGGTAACGAAAGAAAGGATGATTTGCAGTCGATCTAAGCTCACGGCGCAGTTGCGCGCAGTATACTTTGACTTCCTGCATAGACCAGCCCAAGAGCTGGCTCGCCATGTACAAGACGTAGCCTTCAAAGTCTTGCTCCAGAGCGGCTAGAACATACTGACCAATCTCCCTCATCTTTTTATCCTTAGGCCAGCCGCCGATAGCAATCTGCAGGGCGGCTGTTAGTCACTCTTCATCAATATCAGACCAGGCCCTTACCTTGTAGTCGGCGATTTGAATCTCTTCAAAGCCAGCTTCGCGCATGGACTTTTGCTGAAGGTCATCCTCGATAACGGTACATGGCTGTCCCATCTTCTTTCCCCCCTCGATAAAGAATCTTCCCCATTCATGCATAGCGCTGGTATCAGTAACTGTTCCATCATCGCTCTCCATCATTGATGTAGCCTCGTGACTCTCGACCCAGCCGCCCGGTTTACATGTCCGGAAAGCTTCTTTGAATAAGGCTGACCAGTCTTTGATGCTGCCAAACAGATAGCGCATGTGAACAAAGTCGATGGAATCTGGAGCGAATGTCCATGGCTGCGTACAATCGTCGATGTGACTTTCAGATGATATCAGCTTCAAAAACATACAGATTAATGATACATTTGGCTTACAATTCGAGGTTCGGTGGAACCCATGACGGTTGGATAGGTGAGATATCGGTACCTACGACTTTTGCGGCTGGGAATTGGTCGGCGAAGTCACTTCCGGGTTTCGGCATCAGCATATGCTCTCTCTACCAGTAGCGCTCGTCTTATACGTACATAGCCCAAATACCTGGATGTATTTAGTCAGTATTGACCCACTGTTGATCTAAAGATGGGTATCCCACCTGTTCCGGTTCCAATATCTAGAGCTGACTAACAGGTGTGAGTTCGGAGGCCACCGAAGATCCTGGTTATTCACGAACCTGTATGTTATCCTCCAATGGCGATAGAAATAGTTTACCATCAAGAAGAAGGCTGAGGAAATGATGTCTGGCAGACTCAGCGGCCGAACGAACAGAGCAGCAGATGATGGGAAATCTCACATTATATCCATAGACTCATTCTGCTGTTCATCATTGGCAGCCCTGATATAATGGCGTGAGCTACTGGGTTCGCGGGGTCAATTGTACACAACAGTACCAGTATTGAGCGTTCCCTCTTTCAGAGTGAAATGTTCGTCCTTGAATGGTTCGGTACGACAAAATGCTCGAAGTCATTGACGCCGTCGACTCGGCGGGGTTGGAGATGAAAGAGTCGGCATCATTATTCTGCGCCTCCTCTTCCTAGAATTCATCAACAATGTGCCACCTGAAGCTAAACCGATGTTGCCAAACCTCATTCAATTGCTCCCAGTGCGTGACTGGATGCAAAGGTTGAGCTGTCGTGGAATCATCACTTCCAGTCACTGCAGCAGGAATTTCGTCCGGTGCCATGATCAAAGTCGCACAAAAAGGGAACAAAAGGAAACCTACTTGACAATAAATGAAGCAACGATAAATCCCGCAACGGGGGGATGTGTTTTGGACAGGTTTCTGACCCTGGTCATCCTGTTGGTTCGCTTCCGACAACTGCATGATATGATTCGGCCAATGTGTCCTGACATCGCTGGGCAACCTATACGGAATATTCCCGGAAAAGCATAAAACACAACGCTGATTTTGATGATTGGCCAAATTTCAAGCAAACGATATGATTGGGGCCATGGAGTGTCTCTTATCCGTCTCTGCAATAACAAGTGTCATCTTGCATAGTCTAACACTCAATCCATCATTCAAGTGTATCGCCGCGTATAGAATAATCGATGGAAAGCCGTAGACGAATCATAGTCCATATACTGAAAAGTTTGTTTTGAGTTACATGTACAGGTGCAATACCTTGGCGTCTGAAAGTATAGTATTACAAAGTTTCGATCAACAAAAGTTTCCTGGTGGTAATTGGCAAAGCTTTGAGTCGCTGATAAGCTTTAAGTTAGAGATATATAAGGTCTTCAGCTTGGTCACCGGAGCTGCTTTAATTTCAATCCAGTCTTCCATCTTCATCATGGAGTCTTCAGAACCATCCTCTGGAGAGCTATCCGCCCAACATCCAGGCCTCTTCAATCCTGTACCGGCAAAGTCAAATTTGACATTCCATTTGTTCCCGAATCTCCCCAAGGAAATCAGACACCTGATTTGGGAGCAAAGTCTCTTCTGCGAACGATACATCGTGGTTGAGCTTTGGGGCGCGGACGGGGCATCTGGCGAATTCTGTCGACAAGCATCACCGCCTCGCCACCCACCAACCAATCAACAGTACAAATTAGTACTCATCAATCCTCCAAAGCCAACTTCTATCTTCGGAACCACTGCCGAATCTCGTGCTAGCGCTTGCCGGTTCTACAGGGTGCATTTTCCGTGCTACTCAGTCAAGGAGTCTCAGTTACACACGTCTGGAACATTCTGGTTCAATCCTGAGCTGGACACTCTGGAAATTCACGGCCTTGAACATTTTGCAAACTTTGCGAATGACATTTGGCACCATGACCGCCAAAAGGCAGGACTACGTAATGTATCATTCAGACTCATGAGTAGTATCCCGTTTGATCGCTTCTGTGGACTCGCCGTATCAACAGACCAGCTTCACCAAGTTATTGGCCGACTTCAGCATGTCACCTTTATACATTACACAAAGGCTGATAGGGTAAAAATGGCTTTCGACAAGTATTTTAGCTGCTGGCGCGACCGCAAGTTCCCATTGAGGTATCCCCGTTCATTTCCTGTTGCGGGTGCGAGTGGCCGCTTCTCACGACAACAAGACCCGCGTTCTATCGAAGAAGATGTACTCAATAGTATATGCATCAATTCCTTCTCTAATTATGGGCTGATTGTTCGGGATTGGATGAACGGGTTTCAACGATTAAGACCGACAACGCCATATGTCTTCCGATTTGCATATGCAACCGACGGATTTGAATCGCCATTTATTGGCGATCGAGCGGGCGCCATGGAGTATCTCAAGGACGAAGGCGAAAAGTGGCAGAAATATCTTGGCAGAGGAACAATCTCATTCCCTGGAGGGCCCAGGCAATTTCCAACTGTGTCCCCAAGGCAGCTTGACAGCGAACTTCAGACTGTATTTGGATTTTCGACTTTTCCTCTCGAGCCTCAAGGTCCATTAGGTAACGACCATCAACGGCCACGAGGTTTCTCGGTACCATTTTACGACTTTTCTGCCTACCAACCAGAGCTGTGCGTGTTTCACTTATAAGCCTCATGTCTATAAGTTTATGGGGATCTCTTATGCCCCTAGTATTGAGGTATGAGGCTGAAGCGCTGATCAATCATCCCACCATGCCTACTTACAAATCCAAGGTATCATGGGTTCAAGATCACTTGCTACCTTCTAAAGTTACGAAGACAGGGCACGGCCAATGCTGGGTCCAGTCTAGAGGAGAATACAAGATTTTTAAACTTCATCGTGCCAAAATAACTAATCTAAAATGCAACCTAAATTTACCTAACTCTATCTATGGCAGTCTGGCCCTCCTAAGCAACATGCTAAATTAAGTTGCTGACGTACTACTTGCTTCGAATTAAACTTCGGGCTTCTGACCATACACAATCCTTTGCCTGAAATACGGATGATGTTGACCTGATCGGATCTCCCGTCGTAGCTGAGTGCACAGAGCTCTGACCTGATCCTCAGTCCATCCCAGAAGTTCGCACGCCAGGAACAGAAGATACCCCTCATAATCTCGCTCGAGGGCTGCTTGCATAAAATGTCCAACCTGGTTGAGTCGTTCTTCTGTATGCCAGCTTCCAAGTGGAGCCTATTGCGGAATTGTTAGACTAACCCAGAAAATTGGTCCGAAGTAGGGAGTTACCTTGAGGTCTACGACGTGGATGTTGACAAAGCCCGCTTCTTCCATTGACTTCCTCTGAACATCTTCTCGGATCATGGCAAAGCTTCTTCCTGCTCGTTGGCCGCCTTCTTCGAATACTTCACCCCACCGTTTCATAGCGCTTCCATCTGGAATAGAATTATCATCACTTTCCATAGTTGACGAAACTTCATAGCTTTCGACCCAGCCACCTGGGGTGCAAGCAGTGAAGGCTTCGCGGAAAGTGGCAGTCCAGTCTGTAATACTTCCAAGCATGAACCTCATGTGGATGAAGTCGAAGGAGTCGGGTCGGAAGGTCCAGGTGTCGTTGCAGTCCTCGATTTCGCTACCAAAGGGTGAGCCTCGATCCCATTATTGACAATAGGGGGAGCTTACAGTTGTAGATTTGATGGCATCCAGGCTGGCTGAATAGGGCTGATCTCTGTGCCCACGACCTCGACATGAGGATGTTCGTCGGCAAAGTCACTTTATTGTGATCAGTCTCAATCATTTTCCAGTCCTGTCGTTACTTACATGGCCCAGATAGCTATAAATCCGTTAGAATCACAATATTGAGTCAATACCAAGGCGCCTTACCTGTTCCTGTCCCGATATCAAGCACCCTCTGTTAGAGCCATTATCAGCAAATGAGGCGCGATGCAACAGGACCAACAAAACTGACCTGGATATCAGGATTGAGGGGTGCCAGGTGGAGCTTATCTTCCAGAAGAAGTAAAGTGAAATGATGTCTAACTCTCATTAGACGCCCAGATCATACTTCAGAGTAGCGTTCACTTACGCAATGTCCAATGATTGGCTGGCCTGATCATCATTGGATGCCCTTGGGCTCGTTAGGGCCGTCTCTTATTATACCGAAGTACTCATACCAATACTGGGCTGTGCCTCTATCCGAATGGTAGGTCCTGCCATGCAGGGTTCGGTACTCGAAAATACTTGAGTTCAGAGAATAGGTCGAGTCTGCCACGTTAGATCCCAGAGCAGAGTCCAAGTCTGAGTCACCGTGGTCGTCAAAGCCTTCGTCGATTTCGGCAACATCATGCTCTGGATCATGATTCTGGCCACTCAAGTCAGGAAATATGTACAAAGTCTTGTTATTACAAGTTTCGCACCTCTTGACCCTGCTGGAGATGCTCTAAGACCTCCCAAGCCGGCGTTGGAGCGGGCGGCAGAGTCAACCCAGGCGTTTCTGTAGGTTCGCTGGTCATTTTATTGCGATCTCTCTTGAATGAGGCCTCTGAAGTGATGATGCCACGGAATCAAGGTCAAAGAGGGGGGTTTATCAATTCGCTTAAGTACTGATTACGACACTCACTGCTTATTCCCCAAGAGGCACGGCACGTTCGGTTGCAACGCCAATATTGAAATGTGCTAGACGTAAAAGGCAAAGTGTTACGGCGTGGCGGTGCCGATTAAACCTATTGGAGGAGCTTTGGGGCAACATCCCATGTGCTCGGACACTGGATCGTCACCCTAGTGGCTTGGTACTTGTTCCCACGCGTGCTATCGATTTCTTTATAGCCGGGGGCATTCCGCGGGCAGCCTCACTGAGCAAGTACGCGAAAATCTCACTGAGCCGAGCCAATCGAAAGCTGATGATATGAAAGCAAAGGCCATCTTTTTGGCCTGAGACAGAAAAGAGGCTGTGTCGGGGGCAGGGGAACAAATACGACTCTCATAAGACGTGTCCGTTATGTCCGTGGACACGGGATTTGCAGTCTGTGCATGATGGTAGCTATCAATTTACGTTACATCCGGCCGATCCAAATTATGTCCATCAATCCGACGTGATGGTCGAGCGGCCCGCGGAGTGCGACATCCTCTGACAAACACGAATGATGATTAGCCACAAGGTAGAGAGATTACTAATTAGATACTCATCTCCAATATAGTCGGTATCTTCGAGATCGGTATCTGAATGACACGCAATTGATGCTCAAGCCAGTCGCTCTTCAGGGTGCCGGAAGG
Organism: Fusarium gaditjirri; assembly: GCA_013266175.1. Taxonomy (NCBI): domain Eukaryota; kingdom Fungi; phylum Ascomycota; class Sordariomycetes; order Hypocreales; family Nectriaceae; genus Fusarium; species Fusarium gaditjirri. The sequence goes on along the minus strand of JABFAI010000135.1, from coordinate 314,210 downwards.
CCAATGCTCACAGGGCTGCGGGCTAAAAATAGCTGGCCAAAGAAGATGCTGAGTTCGACCAATAATCGCCCTAAACCTCCTCAAGTATTTACCTCACTTATGAGGAGGATCTTCTGTTTTCCAGGATACCTTGACTAACTGCCCTTCCAAGAACTGCCGAAACGTGGAGCGAGGTGCTGGATGTCATTGATCTGGCTGTAATACAACGAGGGCATCGAGGAATGAGAGCACAATTGACAATCGGGCTATCTCCAATAATTTCATGATAGAGACAAATTTCAATACGCAACTATTCTACTGAACCCAATTGCCATTATTTGCAATCAGATTAGGCGCTCCACGGAGGTTCCCAGAAATCTTCTTCGGAGTCGCCAGTTCTTTCAGCCACGCCGTAATATCAGCCACTCCCTCGACCTCCTCCACGCTCATCGCATACAAGACCAAACCTGCAACATGGGGAGCAGCCATTGAAGTTCCATCCTCGGTGAAAGTGTATGTGTTGGACTTGTGACCTGCTGAAGTGATGCCTACTCCAGGGGCCAAGATGTCGACTGTCTTTCCCCAGTTGGAGAAATCAGCAACAGCCCAGTTGGAGTCGATCGCTCCGACAGTGATTGCGGTGGATGCAGAGCCAGGCGACTCCGTGGCGGCGTCTATCGCATCGTTACCGGAGGCGACAACTGTGACGACGCCTTTCTTGGATGCGGTGTCAACAGCTTTGTTGAAGGCGGTGGATTTTTCGCCGCCGAGAGACATGTTGATAACGGCTCTCCATGTGCGATCTTTCTTGATGATATCGTTGACGGCCCAGTTGAAAGCATCAAGGACGATAGACGTATCAGATTCATCACCGTTGAAGACCTTGAGGGCGAGAATGTTAGCCCTCTTGGCAACACCATATGTCTTGCCAGCAATGGTACCAGCAACATGGGTTCCATGGCCATCGTCGTCCTTGTTGTTACCCTTCCAGTTGGTCCAAGCAGCCTTAGCACGGCCACCGAACTCATTATGAGTCACTCTGACACCACCGTCAATGACATAGGCATACATGCCAGTACCAGCGTAGTCATCATATATGTACTCTTTATAGCCCTTCTTGCGATGGGAAATCGTGCCAAGACCCCAGGTGGACTTCTTCTGGGTGATCTCGTCTCTCTTCTTAAGGCTTCGCTTGCTCTTGATGCGATTGAGCTTCCATACACGGTTGGGCTCGACAGCCAGGACCTTGATGAGCTAGTTAGCTTGCTTGTTCATCTAGGTACTAGCGACGGACGGCCATAGCTCGACTTACATCTGGGCTCTTCTTGATCTCCTTGATCGTGGCTGTGTCGAATGATCCAGCGTATCCCTGGAAGCCAGACTTGCTGTCATAAGTCTTTTCAACACCAACTTCAGTCTCGCGCTTGGTAAGGCTTCTCTTGTGAACGCCTTCGACCCATTTTAAATGGGTCTTGGCCATGACAGCATCAACCTCGGGTTTCAAGGTGATGATGTAGCTGCCTGGGATGATAGCACCGGCCTCAGCAGCTGGAGCAGCAGGTGCAGGGACAGCAAATCCACATCCAAGAAGGACGCTTACTGCAAGAGCGATATTCTTAAAATTCACCATGACGAAGAAGGGTAATGAAAGTGTGATGATGGTGCTTTCGTGGGAGGAATTTTGAAAGATCAACGGCGGGCGATATACCCGCTCTTAAATGCTGCTCGGCATATTTAATAATAAATCCGTCACTGGGACGTCTTCTCAGCCCAAGCTCGCGTGCAAATAGTGCAAACAAGATGGCGCACCGCCGTAACTGATTGCGATCTACATGTGCATCCCCACCCGTACCTGGCCGTTCCTAAGCATGCTTAATTTTTAGCTATTGACCCTAGATCCGAAAATACTCCCTCAAAACGAACAGTGGCTGGTCTAGATGTGGCTGGATTTATGTAGGAGAACCCCGAGTTCCAGCGCTGTGGGTAACTCTTTGTCTTTGGGCATGCTAGTTTGCAGCTGAATTCCCTTTTCGGAATAAAGTGATCTAGCGTTGAACTCTCAAATCGATAGACAGGAAAAGGGACACGATTCGTTTCCCTTGTTTAAGAGTTGGGGCACGTGGGGCCGGGTGACAATGCGAGGGATGAAGAAGGGAGAACATGGCATTGTGTCCTTATATACAGTTGTATGGATACCGGCTATGACAATGGCATTCTTCTATGGCATCTCGGTAAAATTCGCAGCCCTGTATCAAGTGTATATCATCAAAACTCGTTTTGGGCTGTTCCTGGGTAAAAGCTTTCGAGCCTCAATGTTCGAAGCCCGTTCCAAGACAGCTGTTCTCATGCCAAACCCCATATCAGCTTCCCATTTCGTGACTTGCACCCTATTGATTTGAACGCTTGAAAATTCCAGGTAAAGTGCTACCTTGTATGGTGTATCTGATGAGTTTGTGCCATCTGTTGATAGACCGCCTTGTGGATCGGCTGTTCGATGCGTACCTCATGCAGCCGCTGGGCCGGTTTCCCCTTGCGTTTTTATAAAAATTCAAGTTTCTGGCTGGTTTATCCCGTCTTGTAGGTCTTGTGTGGCTTGCTCTACAATCTCTGGTCTCCAGAGTCGGATATTGAGAATTAGTCCTGTTCCTTCCATCGACCATGGTCTAGACCAGCAAGGATAACCTGCCTACGTTCCGAAACATTACAATGACTCAGAGGGTATTTGTGGGCCAATGAAGGGCCGTTGTGAAATACTTGGACCAGTATCGCAATGTCCCAAAAAAGTGTCTTGAAGTCTATAGCAATATTTTGTACCGTTGGCACTCATAGACGAGTCACTCAACGATACCATATTCACTCCTTCTCTAAGGCGAAAGCTTGCAATCAACCTCATGTTTAACTGCAGGTCCCAAGTCGGTTGTGGCTTGAGACTTTCGAAAGCGTGTGTTTCTAGAGACGAGATGACCACTACATTCCAGAGGCAGGTGACCATGAGGCTGGCTGGGATTCCCAAGCATGGCCTGCTATTTTAGCCAATGAATAGCCGCCGTTCCTTAAGTTCCATGGAGACTAAATACCATTGACCAACGAAGTTCTGGTATGTGATAGCCTTCAAGGCAGAAGCGTGTAGCAGCTGGCCGTATTAACTTGCTCAATTGTCTGAAAGAGGGGGTACGTTATACAAAACCCTTCACAGGCCCAGCTCGAGACCAAATAGTGCTGAAAAGGCCTCATTGTGATCGGGACCAAAGTCCGATGTTTTAGTCTGACACCAGAAATTTTGGATGGGGTGATCCGCCTTTCTGGCTGGGCCGGCTGAGATACAAGCTTGTTAAGCTTATTCCATAGTTCCGAGACGCAGATGAATATGGTGTTTTGTAATCCCTGGCTCTCTAAACCGGGCTGTATCTATAGTGCGTGTTCACCGTAGCCGCTGGCTAAGTAGAACGAAGTCTACCGACTTCTCTAACGGTCTTCCGTGGTTACTGACGGGTGGTTCATGCCGGCACCACTTTGGACCGGTAGTGATGTATGTTTTCAAACCTCCAAATGCTACTTGAAGCATGGGACGCCTAATGATGTGAGTTTCTATACTCCGGCGTTAAGCGCGATCCCAACTTGTCGCAATCCAGTGAATTTGGGAAGTTTGATGTACATAGCCTTTCTTTCCCTTATAATCCTGCTGCAAATAGCTATGATAAGCTTAAAGATATATATGGAATACTAAATATGACTTGTCGGAGCCTGGCTACCAACCATGATATGATCCATCAGAGTTTCCGCAGCTCCCTCAGGTGACCAACTCTTCATCCGATCATCACTTAACAGATATGCCTTGGGAAATCCAGGAACATCAGTCTCCCCAAGCACCATCCTCGCAATAGCTTCACCAGTAAGCCAGCACTTATCCATCCCATGACCATTGAACCCCGCAGCAATCCACTCCCCACTTCCACTTCGCCCCGTGAGGTTACGCGGAAGTTTTCCCACGATCGGCATACCGTCTGCCGTGAAACCCATGATTCCGGACCAGACGTTTAGTGCACTAGCGGGAGCTGCGTCTTTCCAGATCTTTGGGGCTGCAGAGGTGAGAGTCTGGCGAGCATCGTCTGCAACATTCGAGTCGTCGCTTGTCAGAAGACCACTAAGGCTCTGGGACTCGCCACCGAGGAACATAACCCCGGTCTTTGCATTCTGTTGCGCGTAGTACAGACCCAGGTGAATATGTCCAGTCTTTGCCTCATATGTGCCAAGGGAAACCTGTGACCACGACATCTCATGACCGGCTCGTGGGAAGTCTGGTCCAAGTCTTTGCGTCGACATTGTTCCACGTAGTGGATACAGATTGCCCACTAGACCAGGGACGAGATGGCTTGAGTAGCCATTTGTGCAATGAACAATACGCTTAGCTCTAATTGGCCCTCTCGGCGTGCATACTGTGTACGGATGCTCCATCTCATTGTCCTGGAGCTGTACCGAGAGAACAGGAGTGTTCGTCTCGAGGGTGAAGCGGCCTGGGAACTCTTTTCCTAGGGAGACTAAGATTGCAGTCAAAAGTCGATATGGCCACAAAGCTGCGACTCCTGTTTGTGCCACTGCCCCGACAACATTCGTAAAATTGAAAATCTACGATAGGCAATCAGCAATCGAAGCGTGAAGGGGTGTCGCTCAGTCTACCTTGGCCGCCTCCTCCCCGTTGTATACCTTGAACTTGATCTCAGTATCAGGCACCGCTTGGAGCAGTTGTTTGACTTCTTGAACAGCTCCTCGGAATGAGCTCTGATCAGTATAAGACGTTGCTGATGTCACCTCGCGAAATTCGATAGCTTCTCTATCCTCTGGATCCAGCTGAGTGATAAGCTCTTTCAGGCGGCGAATGTTCGCCTCGCTAAACCGCACAGTCTCTATCGCACGCTCAACGCCAATAGTTTCCGCAAGAGCTGGAAATAAAGAATCGCTATCGGAGACAAGATGTCCTCCATTTCGGCCAGTCGCTCCGCTTACGGCGGTGCGAGCCTCAAGCATAGTCACCTTGAGACTATTGCCTTTGGGATGGTTCAAGAGGGAGTGCGCGGCGCCAATGCCAGTGATCCCAGAACCAATGATGACGATATCGGTTTCTGATGGCAACACATGAGACTGGGCGTTTGCAACGGTTGGATGCGGCGGAGTCTGCCAGGTCGGTGCCGTTGGCTTTGTACTCGGAAGCCCAGACTGAACGGTGATGAGCTTCACGACGTCTTGGATGAATTCTAATACGGTAAGCCAGAGCAGGCGACATAAGATAAACAGAGCACCATAGGCTTACCGCTTCCAGTCATTTTCGCATAGAAATGAGTGTTTGTTATGCTTTCAAATATCGTTATCAATCGGAATGTTAGGCGCGGGGTAAGCCTTGCACGTTGGTGTTACAAGATGGGCGAGAAGATGATGTTTCTGCTTAATGTGAAGCGGAATTTGGAACCATACAGCTCTCAAGATATAACCAGCTCTCAAGACTATCGTGTATTCTATTGCCTTGATATGGTCTTTCCCTTATTTATTGCTTGGCATGATCACTGAAAAGAATCGGGGTCATCCCCTCGCATAGACATGCTTCATTGGGCCTAGATCATCCATGTCGCTTGCAACGACCCGATTGGCGTATTTGCCATCGCAGCTTTACGGATAGAGATGGCCTCACTCAGTATGCCTTCACTGCAGTCAATGATGAAGTTCTTTAGAGCTGAGCATAATCTCTGATATCGCTATCAATCCCTAGACATTGGATTATAGCATAACTTTATGATAGTGAAGTGGAAGTCCTCTACAAATTTAGAGCGCTGTTCAATTTTCACCATTGAGATCCCTAGCATAGTAATGGTAAATTCGTCATGTATGAGGCAGTTTATCCCGCGCACTCAATCTCTACCGTCCCCTATTGTCTTATTAACAAGTTTCAACCCTATTTGTCGTTTCAGGTCATAATGCCATCTTGTTTTTGGTCCTACGTCTAGACGCATTCTCGCAAAGTTGTAGTGACCAGAAATAGACTAGCGTTGATAAGCTTATCATTGGGGGCGATAACGATAATCCTGTGATGATAAGACATGAATGAGCTAACCTGAAACCGCTTAGTTTATGCATAACTGATGCATAAACAGTATATCTTCTTCATAATTCACATCACACAGAAATCACTCCGAAGACGGGTTCAACCATGGAAGGAAGAAATGAACGAAACCTCAGAGAACTTTCTATTATATTTCGCCTTTGGCGCTTAGTCTTGTGTGCTGATTTATCTCTAGTCATGTAGAACAAAGTCGTAGATGGCATCGTATCCTCCTCATCCACCAATTACTTCTCCTCAACAACTTCAAACCCATACCTGACGTAAGACGCGACGTTGTTCTTGTCTGTTCACTCAATACAACCTGGATAATCCCCTGTTCTCTGCACCATCCACCGCATAATCGCTTTCCCGACTCCCATTCCTTGGGTATCAGGTCTGACTGCAGAAATCTCCAGGTAGTAAAGAGAATTTAATGGGTATTTCTTCTTGATTCTCTCCTCGAACTCGTTATGAGACTCCATCATCATTCTGATCCTCTATGAGGGTGCGTTAGATCTACTATTACTAACGTGTGCCAGTTGTGCTACCTTTTCTAGACTGAACGGTTCAGCTGGTTGAACCTACCACTCGTCCCGTAAAACTTGCAAATACGATGGCCACCAGAGTGAGTTCAGCCATCTATGCAGTGTTTTAGGAGAAAACAAAGAGCAGGATCCAACGGTTTTGCGATCATCGTTCATTGTAACAGCTTCCATGGCTATTCCACGGACTTCATACCCGTGTAGGCGCGTCTCTTGCCTTTGCTAGAGGGTAGTTGTCAGAGTCTTCCAACCAGGACCAGATCGATCACGAGAGAGTCAACGGATCAAGGGATCTGAGGGGAAGGAAAGGCTGACGACCTTAGCAGCGGGAGATAGTCCGTACAATTGGATGAATGGTATCGTGGCCATCGGAGCTTTGCAGTCATCCGGAGGGGCTGCTGTGATAGATTGCTGGCGGTTGACCAACTTGCTTGGACAGAAGGTTCAGGATGTTTATGTAGGCAAATAAAAAATTGGCCAGGCCAGCTCAATGGCATATCATTCACCGAGAACCGTTTAATGGGGAAAGCCGCCCGTCTGACTAAGGTATGTGCCCAAATAGACAACGGTCAAAGTCGATATTGTCCAAGATTGTTACCGAATCCTGTCGAGGTACTCAACCTTATCTTCAACTGCTCCCCGTATCCCCGGATTTTGGCCAACGACCCTGGCTACTGGGACAGACTCGAGCGATAAGACTAACCGTACAAGGTAGACGGAGCCCCGAGGCAATCGATCATCTGGCCATACTATCTTCAGTCGAGGAGGTATCGCAACTAGCCATCTCGGTACAGAGATAAACACTTACATAAACCCCTGAATCAGTTGCTGGTGCAATTTCCGATCGAGCTATTCTTTGGTTCACACGAAAGAACTACGGGTATTACGAACCGGAAATGCGACTACAGTTGAACCATTTCCCAGCAGTTTGTATGAGCGGTGGCTTTATCATGTTTGGTGTCACTACAGCAAAGGTATGCAAGGCTTCTCGTCCCATAACGTTCGAACTAACAGTCATAGGGCATGCACTGGATATATCCCAGAAGGAAAGATGCCTGCACTGCCTGGACAGCTGCCGAATTTATTCGGCTCGTAGTTTGGCTGCTTAATATCGCGTCGGTGATCGAAACGCCAGAACCATTGAAGATAGCACTGGCGACGGCCGCATAATTTGACGTCTCAATAGATATTTGGAATCCCATCGTGCTTGAAGGGTATAAAATGGCGAAAGAGTAATTCATGACAGCTGTGGTCGGCCGCTACCCGATCATGGTGTAAGAAACCTTCAAACCCAAAGCTTAGGGGCTAGAAATAATAAGTCTGAAGGCTTAACAAGTTTTGTCAATTTACCCAAGTTTATTAAAGTCTTTTATTAATAAGTACGTCAAATTTCCTTGCCTCCCCTTGTCACTTAGGCCTTGCGCCCGATCAGCGAGAGCCGGCACAAGCATCCGATTGAGGGTGGCTTGTAAGGCTGAAATGACGTATATTTGGCTGGAAATGGAAGTGATGCGACTCTGTTTCTCCGCATGTGACGAGAGCAAGAAACACTGCTCATTGAAGTCAGTCATCTATATATAAAAGAGCCTTACTGAAATTCCAACAGGTTGGTTCTATGACAAAATAACACGAATGATCCTGCTGCCAACATGCCGCAAACTCCTGTCAAACAGAGCCCTGAGCTCACCATCCACTTGAATCGTCCAGACTCAACATACATTCCTGGAGAAGTGATGCTCGGTAAAATATCACGGAAGGCTCATGTCGTTGCTTCTTTGGCAACCGTCAGTATATCATTACATGCTCGAAGTAAATCCCGAATGGTGGCTAGGCGTGGGCACTTGACGTCGACATATCGTGGACGCTTCGATCTCTTGCAACCGACCGACTACTCAAAAACTGTTTTCGAAGGCCCTCTGCATATCGCTGAGAATGATACGGAGCAGAGCTGGCCATTTTCAATCAGTCTACCTAATCGCGTAGATGCATCTGCACTACAGCCACTGGCAGGGCCGGATCAGACTTATGTGACAGCGGATGCATCGGAACAGCCTCTTCCGCCCACATTTCTGGTTGAACGCTATGAGTATATGTCTGGCATGTCGGCGTTCGTCGAGTATTACTTGCAGGCAGAGTTGAGGACAAATTCGAGAGGTTCTGGCATTTCTGAAGCAATTCTACCGTTTAGGATGCTTTACACCAACGCAGACGCTTTGTCAGCTCAAATAGATCTTCATGCGTCACGAAATACTCTCGCTCTTCAAGGAGACAATCCCATGGTGGCCAACTTGGATGTTCGAACCCCGACAACGGTACAGATTGAAGCTCCAAGCCCCATATCATTTCTGGTCTCGGCAGTTCCATCTAAAGGTGTTGGCATTGAGAAAGAGAAGCCCGGCCTTCCTTCAATCCAGGTAACCCGGATTTTCATGAACGTTGTTGCAAAGACGGAGATCAAGTGCCCAAAGGGGAAGAATGTTCATGAGGCAGATTGTGAGGCTCGGATAACCCTTCATGCTGAAGACGCCTTCAATCAGTATGCCGACAACTTATACATCCCGTGGAAGTCACCAGCCTTGGAGACCCACCAGCTGCAGGGAGGTAGTTCAGCATCTGAGACGGGGCTGTCAGCCGGTCTCGACATCGGGGCAAAACTTGGTCTCCGTCTGCAGCGAAGCAGAGACCTTTATCCATCTTTTGAAACATTCAACATTCGGCACACGCACTGTCTGAAATGGGAAATGACAGTAGAGGTTGCCGGCAAAAATCTTGAGCTTTCTGGTGAGGAACGAATCAAGGTTCTCAGCAGGCCTGAGGCAGAGCGCAGTACAGAATGGATCCAGCCACCGCCAGAAGATCACCCGCCAAGCTTTTCTGATGACGAGGACGGGGTCGGATCAGGGTCTAGACGTAGCAGCCGCCAAACGGATCCAGCTGCGGGCGTGGGTGGCCTGTCACGGCTTTGGGTGTTCTGATACGAATTTACCGAATCCGTCTCGGTGTATTGGGTCAGGAAACGGACACTACTTTTATTCTCTCATTTTCGCCAAAGCAGATGAGCCGATATTTTGGTCTTAAATAATTCTTTTCTGGGCAAATCTCCGTAATCACGCGCCTTGTTTGTAATTAATTTCTTCATGATCTGTTCTCAAAACAGTCTCGTTGTAAGTCAGCTTGGTCTCTGCCGACTTTGGAGAACCCCTGTCACAAACCTCGAAATCACCGTTGAAAGTCGGTTCAATTTGTTTATCTCCGTGATTTACCCACGGAGTCTACGTGGAAATCGGATCATGCGGATGAACCCGCTTCCGGTTATTCTCTCATGTCCGAAAATTCCCATTTAAAAGATCTTATCTGATCATCTCGCATTTGGCCTTTAGTGGATCTGCAACTCTCCAACTCTGCTGCCCAGCGTGCCCGTCTTCACAATGAGTCTACAGCAGTTGAGTTTCTATTTCGACTTTGTCAGAGTCATTGTGTCCCATCTTGTCGGCATGGCAGTTCACAAGGGGCAATCAATTATCCATAAAGCTACCTATCGACTGTTACCTGACTCACGTGTCGTCGTCGTCGTTGGAGGCTCTTTTGCGGGGAGTCTTGTTGCCCAACGCCTGGCTCACACTCTTCCCTCCGGCTATCGCGTTATTCTCATCGAAAAGCACTCTCATTTCAATTACGCCTTCAGCTTCCCTCGAAACTCGGTCTTGTCAGGACGAGAGCATAATGCTTTCATTACGTACGACAACATCGCTGCAGGTGCCCCGGATGGCATCTTCCAACGAGTCTGCGACGAAGCATCTGATATCACAGAGTCTTGTGTCCACACTGTCGGTGGTGTCTCCCTTCCTTACGACTATCTCGTGATTGCCACTGGCGCAGCCCAGCCTCCCCCAGCTCGATTGAACGCACGGATTAAGGAAGATGCAATTGAAGAACTACGAGGTTTCCAGCAACGCGTAGCCAAGGCCGACAGGATTGCAGTAATTGGAGCTGGAGCGGTCGGGGTTGAACTGGCGACTGAGATTAAAGAAGAGTACCCCAGCAAGAAGGTTACCCTCATTCATTCCAGGCAACAACTCCTGCCTAGGTTTGGTCAGAAGCTCCATGATCATGTCATATCTGCACTTAAGAGTCAAGATATCGAGGTCAGGTTAGGCGAAAGACCTGTCTTCCCAAGTGATGCTGGGCAATCTATCCAGGAGACCAGCCTCACCTTTTCCAGTGGAGAGTCTAAGGCCTTTGACCTCGTGGTACGTAACGGACCAACTATAGAAGCCCTCAAGTTAACATGCGACTACAGATTCCCTGCACCGGTCTTCGCCCACGATCCGACATCCTCGCCACATACTCTCCCAAGAGTATCGCATCTAACGGCGAGATTCTAGTCAAGCCTACGCTTCAAGTCCAAGATTTGCCCTCTTCCCGACAGAACATCTTTGCTATAGGCGATGTCGCCCAGTCTGGAGGCGCAAAGCAAGCTCGGGCTTGCATGATGCAAGGCGAGGTTGCAGTTCAAAATATCCTCTCCCTTATCAAGGGTAAGAGTGCCACAAAACAATACAAGTCGCAGTTCTTTGAAGGCATGCTGAACCTGACATTGGGAACGGTAAGTACACCGAGTTGTTCAATAGCGGGGATCGGTATTGACATGTTTTTAGCATACCTCTGTGGTATATATCCAAAAAGGGGATTTTGAGCTGGTTAAGGTAACCAAGGGGCCAGATGCGGATTTGGATGTCGGAAAGATGAGATGGCAACTCAATGCAAAGTCGGGATGAACTAGAGCTCTTCTTTTTCTTAACCCTATCACGGGATATACCGTTACTCGGTCTTTATTGATCAAATTGTTGTCACCTCTTCTCCCATAATATGTTATATTCTTTTTATATTCACTGATAAGATCATCTGACATTAGAACGACTCTGATTCCAATGGCAAGCATGGCATCGAGGACCATACGTAGGCTAAGCCTTGGCGACAGTCTCGCCAATAACAAAGGTTGGCGTCGCGGTAGTGAAGTTCTTCACATCATCCTTAATCTTCTTCGACTCCTCTGAAACGCTGGCCTTCTGGAATGAAGCCAAGCTATCCCATGTGATGATAGTGTAAATTTGGTAAGGGCTATCTCCACTGAGCTTGATGACCTGTCCACTGACCAGACCTTGAGGGCCCCAGAGCCTATGGTTTATTAGAGATTTCTCTTTGCGCCAAGGATTGATGCTGAGACTCACTTTTGGGTTAGAGGCATATGCGTGTTGACATAGTAGTCGACATCGAAGTCGTGGCCAACAGGGTACTGAATAATGACTGTAGCCATAATGTAGGGGTAAATACTGAAGAGTTTATTGGACTGGTTGGTGATCTAGTTGAGTGAGAAATGATTGATCTAGGTTACCAATTGTTCGGGAGAGTATTTATTTGTTGATGCCAATAACGGAGGGCCCGGCTATACGGTACCCAATGCAGGTGAACTAATGGGAGTAAAATAAACCCCAGGCCTCCACCTTTAACTACAAAAAAGACAAAAGCGAGACTGGCCTAAAAATTGGAAAGCCTTTTACTGATTATTTTTGGTACTTCAATTTCTAGTTCAAAGTTTTCTTGCTCCTTGAGAGATGAGTGAAAAGATGCCGAGGCATCGGTCGATATCTCCACTCACGGAGCAACTCAAAGACCCCGAGCATGGAACTAAACTCCACCACGGTGCAACAATTAACCCACATATTGCACTAAAATCGGTTTCCCATGAATCTATGTCCCGATTCAGGTCCTTCCGGGCTGATTAATGAGAGTCTTGGGTGGCCCGTGAGACTGGTGCCGCCGTGTATCCCACCATTGCCGAGGTGATCAGAAACTCGATGAGCTAAGCATCACCAAAGATATGGGTTCAGGTAATGAAGAATATTATTGATAACGAGATCGGACGAGTGACGCCACAGCCGGCAGTTAGTACTTGCTAGTCAATGTAATTAATGATCACTAAGAAACCTTCCAACCGGGTCCAATGGTGATAAGCCATAACGACGTCGCCTTCTATTGGAAATTGCCGCTCTCCTAACCGGCAAAGTCCTCATGATCATCCTCGCCGAGAGCCAGGCTACTCTCAAGATCGTTCATCCAGTCAAGACATGATCTTGTTGTTGATCCCCCAGGTAGAGCTACCTTTGGGGTACAACTTTCTGCCTCCCGAATCAGCAGGATGATTCTATTATTGGCCATAGAGCGACTTTGCTCCAGCTTTTTAGACAGCGCAGCTTTGACCTTCTCCTCCATAGCGTCCAATCTTGCCCGACCAGCAGTGATCGCCTGCAACTTCGTTTCGCATCTATCTTGCAGTATATGGGTTTCATCTGTAAACCGCTGACTTGTTTGAACAACACTGTCTCGCAACTGTTCAAGCTCATTGACTGAAGTTTGTTGAGCGAGAACAGCTGCCAGTTCCAATGCGGAGGAGAGGAGAGCATCTAACGCAACCGTATCGATTCGCTTGCGATTCACAGCGCAGCGCCGAATTTCGATGACAGAATTAAGCAATTGTTCCCTCCGTTCCTCGTTAGGAACCCATTGCTCCAAGTAGCGCTTAAAATCAGAGTCATCCATCCAGTGATGCAGCTGGACCATTTCCGGGCAGTCCCAGCCGCGACCTTTGAGAGCATGCGGCATGACGCGCTGCGCGAAAGAAAAGCATATGGTCTCGAGGCGCTCCTGCAGGTGCACCATGAGCTTATGCTGGGCGCTGAATGGGAGGAATATAAGCTCCTGTGGCTCAGGGGTTCGTGTATCAATCTCCGTGGCTGTAAGGTGTCAGAGTCATCCCATGAACAGAAAACGCAAGCTTACCACCATTGATGTGCCCTGGAAGAGGAGACTCAGCTAATTGATCATGAGCGCTCTCGGCCTCTGGAACTGGATCGTCTTCGGGCACAGCGACTTCTGGGATTTCCTCTGGAACAGCGACTTCTGGGACTTCCTCAGGAACAGCGACCAACGGTTCTTGATCCTCTACCGGCTCAACAGCTAAGCACTCTTCTGCAAAGATCGTTTCTTGGCCACTAGCAGGAGGAAATTGGGTTGACCGAGCTTCCCTCAGGAGTCTCTCTTTTTCAGCAATCTTCTTCTTTTTCTTGTTCAGCTTCTTTCCCAAAAACCTCATCTCAGAGGTGTGCCCATTGAGTACCTCAACCGTAGGCGACACAAGAGCACTAGGCTGCCCGTTCTCGTCGACCAGGTCTGGTCTGTAAAAGCCCGTCGCAACTTCAGCCATGATGGGAGTGTTTCGTAGAAGCGGGGGTTGTTTGACTCGAAAGCAACCAGCAGGGAAGAGCGAGTCTGACAACGTTATATGTAGGATGACCTGCGAAAAAGGACATGGACAAAATAGCGACAAGAGTCTCGGTAGACTGGGCTACGATGGCAAATTAATCACTGTTGGTTCCAAAGTTGGCCTCAAAACTGCAGCCAATTGGGGCTGCATGCTTCTCCAGTTTGTCCCAGCCGACCGTGACTAATGCATGTAGGAGGCCGTAGGAGGCCGAACACATGCACCCTGGACCTATGGGAGACTCCCAGGTGGCCAGACAACAAACACGCGCAAGTAGCTTTCCAACGCCAGACCTTGCAGATCATGCTGTACGGTGCTTGATAATGCTCCAGAGTCCTCACTATCGAATCACCTTTTTGTAAATAGTGGAGTTTGTGATGTTTGGAATCACTGCAACGCAGAGTCATCGAGTACAATATGAGGCCATGCTATATGGAGAGCCATAAAAGTGACATCAACAAAAACAATGAGATTTCCGGCTTCCCACTTTCTGGCCGTGCCAAAACAGGCTGGCATGAGATGTGTACAATCTACAATCTTTCCAACTCCAGCAGCGTATATGTGAACCCAACTTTGTCCATACAGTGAGTACGTAGAAACTCTTCCTTGAATGCAAATGTGAAGTCTGTCATAAATCCCTCCTTCGAATAGATCAATTCATTTTTACAGCATTCGCCTTGGTAACCTTCAGATTTCAGACCGTCGATGAAGAATTGAGAACATGCTGCGAGTGCGAAGCCGGCCACAGCATCTGTGTATCTCTTCCGAGCAGACAGTCTGGCTTCTTCAGAACTTGCCTCAATCACCTCAGGTGACCACGAATTGTGCATTAGTGGTAGAACATGATGGCTCTGAAGACTCCATTTAGTGTCGAGAGCAGCAATAGATGTCATAATCTCTTCGAATGTCCGAAAGTACATTGGGAGTCGCCTAGCAATCGTTGGGTCAACTCGGTACATGTCGTAGAGATTGCGAAGACTTGTTTCGAAACATTCAACGACTGGCAAAACGCTGATCTCACCGTCACTGGGAATGCAAATCGTCATTGTTCCATGTCGCCGAATTTCCTTATGGCGGACCGAGAGGAAGGTAACGAAGTCCTCATGAGCCGCAGTAGATAAAGATGACGGGGTTGAAGATGCATCGGGCATATTGCGTAGCCAATGCAAAGCTGTAAAGTTGAAGCCAGCATCAACAAAACCATTGGGAAGAACCTGCTGAAAGTACGATCTCGGAGACATGAGGGTATTTAGGGCTATCCTTCCGTCTTGTGAGAGGGCATCCCAGTTTTGATGAATTGTCGACGTCAAACTGGAGAAGTCGTTTGATGGTGTGTCATTGAAGACCAATGTTGCTGAAGTAACGGAAGGCAACGTTTTTAGGTACCGCGAAAAAAGCCGAACGCTGATATCAACGGATTAGTGGCTTTTGTATGTCACTGTGAGGAAGATACATACGAGTTCTTGCCTTCAGACGAACCATAATCAGCCAAGACTATTGATAGACCTGCGAAATTGCATATCAGCCGCCGGACGAAGCCTAAGTCGATCGATGAAAGGTACCATACCCTGATGCCCTGAAGGGCGAAGCAGCTTCAAAGATTCATCTATCGCTTGTCCTTGAAGACTAGAGTTCTCATTGTAGTACCCTCCTCCCTGCATAGACACATTATCGGGTTTCATTACGGCAAAGCCAAGACTGAGTAGAGCCAGGAAGGGCTTGAAAGAGCTTCAAAATAATACGGTATCAAAATGCAAATGATCGAATTTGTTTGGGGGGCATGGAAGTGTCTTATTTGTGCCGACCCGAGCCCGTACGCCAATCCTGATATACCCAATCGGCTATACCCGATGCAGCTTCTGTACCCCACATTGTGATACAGAGGGTTAGGCCATCGTCAGCACTAGACGCGGTTGAAGCTAGATGGGGCTAGATCTGTAAGAAATCAAGGTGTGCGCTGTTCCATTGCTTGGATATCTTATGTATCACGAAGTCATTTGGCCTATGTTGTTAAAGTCACGCGATCTGTCTGATCATGAAATTTCTCTGAGGATGTAGCAGTTCTTTCGTTTGTGAGGTGCTCCGTGCTCCCACAGAAACATGAGGAGTACAAACGGGAAAGCTTGAGTAGTTATACATGTAGTGCTATCTATTATTTGTCAATATCTAAGCTTTCCGATCGACCATTGAGCGTTTTCGCAGGAAAAGCTTGGCTGAAGATAATACTCAAGAAAATCGTCTGCAGTGCTCCAAATATCACTCCTCCTTTCACCGAGTACCACTCTTTTTTCTGACCTTTCCAGTCACACAAGGTGAGTCCCATGTTTATCGTGGTAAGGACTTGCCATATAATGATATCTCGTAAACATAGCCAGTCTGCATTCCGGGTGCCGTTTGAGAACCGTGATGGCACTAGGGACAACAACAACTAGTATCAATACTGCGGGAGACCCGAGCCTTCGCCCTGCCTTCGCTTGTTACAACACTTTTGTCGTTGTTTTGAGACATATCACAATACTTTGGCACCGAATTTAGATCAGACGACGGGTATTGAGGGAACTGATAAAGCGAAGAGTGGGGAATGGAGTCGCACAGTAATGATGATGCGCGGCAGTTGGCGAACCAACAGCATGAGGAGCTTACCAGACTTGAACGGACCGGACTAACATGATCTTGACGTTGAATATGCATGATATATCACGAACAGCAAAGGCTGGTTACGAGGGCTTCTAATGGGTTACTCTGGGACATTCAATACTTGACACGAAAGTTCGACGCAAGATCAATATTGTAATCATGGAACGCTGTATAAAAGAGATCTATCTATGTGACAAAAGAACTAAATGATTGATGGTATCCCCGCTCCCGCTAGGTATGCGTGACATTATTATGCAAAAAGAAAGAAAAAATGTAGATATGTCATGGTTGCGGTGTCTGCTTTTCCTTGTGCCGATCTCCCAAGTGTATTTGGGTAAATAGCTGCCCGGGGTTCATGTTCGCGAATTGCAGTAGCGCAATTGATCTTCGAACCGGGATGCCTTTGCTGGGTATGCAAATAAAAAGTTTCGACGTTAGCGACTCGTCAGGGCAGAACTTCTTGAAGTATGCCGCTTTGCCTGTCACAGGAACTGACTGAATCATCTGGTTATAGCTATCCTTCCAAAGCCGTGACACAAGTTTCGATGAACCAGTGACCTCTTGGACCTCATTGAGAGGCTCAATACCAAGGCTCATATAGCCCACATCGGAAGCTTTCAACATTTCCATAGCAGTGACAACAAGGAGATCTGAAATCCCTCGTGGTGCATCTTGAGATGCGATGCAAGGATCGAGGTGATACCCTCTCTCTGCACCGAGCTCTCGTAGTGTAGCAAGTCCATTGATCTTGCCATCGCGGTCGGAAGTGTATAAGAAGATTGTGGATTCGGGGAGTGAGAAGAGGTCGTAGACAGTGACGAAAGCCTGTGAGCCGTCTCCATGCTTGCGGTTCCGGTCTTCCCTCCAATCATCGTAAAGATCCTGCAGCTGGCCCTCCAGCTCTGGATCTGCCTCATTGACAGCGGAACTGTAGAAATTCATTGATACACCTCCACGCTTAGGGTCGAGAAGCTGCTTATTCTGGGCGATCATGCGTTTGCCTGCCTGCTTTCGAAGAACCTTGTTCGTGAGGGGGTTGAGAACTGCTTCATGACCAAAATGCATTGTCGCCCAGCCTTGTTGATGGGCATACTTAGCAAACTCTTCACTGATGCCGACAAATGCAAGTGATAGACCGCGAGCCCAGCGGTAACGGCGAAGCTCACTGAATAGTGCTTTACGGTTGAATTCTGAGCACAGTGGATCACCAGCGACGACGACGGTCCTGGCGTGAAGCTTGTAGATCAACGACCCATAACCTTTCTTGCTAACAAAAACCTTGTATGCGGGGTCAAGGATACCCATGTGAGAGGTTTGTGCGTAAGACTGGTAGTCGTGTTTGAATGCTGCCTTTGTGGCCGTGTTGTTAATGCTCTTCCTTTGGTGATCTCTATGCAATTGGTGAGGGCATTTTATGTGTGATAGGCTTTTGGCAGCGTCATAGGTCCTTGAGATGATGCCCTCGTCGGGAACCACAGTCGATGGAGCGGTAGATGCTGATATGACAGAGATGTCTGTTTGAGAGTGTTGATATGTCGACGACGATGCGGACTCGACGTCGGAGTACAGCATGTCGTGTCTCTCCATGGTTGGGATGTTGGGAGGGGAATAATCAGGGATTAGGAATGCTTATTTGCAGGAAAGGTCCCAGGGATGAGTTTATGCCTTAATTCTTGTTCAACAACAAGCTAACTGTCAAGGCTGCCGTACTTATAAGTCTACCGAGGGCGGCATTTGTGTCAGCCCTGGCATCAAGAGCTGCGTCACAAAGTAGCACTGGCTGGGCATTCCCCATTCCGTAACCTATTAAATTTAAGCTCAGCCCTGCTGTCTCGTAAAACTCGTAAGAGTGAGGCTCAGCCATTGTGCAATCTCATGTTACGTTTCTGGAGGCTTCATTAGCTTGAGAGTTCAGACAATGTTGAAAATGTACGACCTGGCCAATTGGGTTCCGGGATGATGTGGTCTTACTTGCCGATTATCCGACGGCTCCAACCCAAGACTAGACATAATTGTGCGCGGACCCCGTAACTGATCTGCTGAGCTTGCTAGGGTCTACGGGGTATCCTGCGCTAAAAAGCCGCGCTACCCTTAGGGAGTAAGAAAACTTCTGACAGTGGCCCAAGCTGCCAAAAATACTAGCCTTAAAGCCCACCAAGTACAAGCTGTCTCTGCCTTAATTCCATTGTCACTTGGAGCAAAAGTTAGAGGTTTTCTGGCCTCCCTCGGGCTACGGAGGCGTCCTCGCGCGATGGGACTCAATTCAGGAAAAGAACTTTCGGGGTCCTTGAATTACGTTGCCAACACAGCATGTGAACTCATTTAATTAATCATTATGCCCGAGGAGCGGGTAAGCACTGCCATTTTCTCCGGATTACCTCTAGCCAGCCCAATCATGTCAATCACGGCTGATGCCATTAGCTTGACCAAAAGCTCGCCAAACACTTTGTTTGCTAGCTAGAATAAGACTCAGCCTCAACGCCAGCACCAAGTACTTCATATGGGCCATCAGGTCTGGGTCTGGACCCGTTCCACGTCATAAGAGGCTAGTAATGGAACAAAAGAATGTCACATTGCAGTCTCAGAAATCTTCCTAAATGGCCCAACGTCCACTTTCTTACGTTCATGCCAAGGTTGGAACGCGTCTTTCACCAGCCCGGATTAGACTCCATCCATTACTAGGCGCAGCTCGCCATTCTGTTGCTCAATCCTCAATGCAGGGCTCGGGACCTAGACAACCAAAGTGCCTATTCACCATTTAATTCGCAACCCTCCATGATACAAATGTGCCAAGCTTGGCTACAACAGCATTTTATTTAGTTTCATGATTGCTCAATAATTGCATCTCTAGATGAAAACAACATGAGAAGTAAGGGTTTGCGATCAACAAACCAATGAGATTAATGTCGGTCATGACAGCGAGAACTGCGCTGGCGGATGCGGCCCTTTCCTCATGCTCAAGTCTAGCATCTAAAGTACAGCCTTCAAAAATGCTACCGCATCATCCATTCCCTGGGGAGAATTGAACCAGTGCCCTCCGCTCCCATACTCCCTCCATGTCACATTCGCTCCAAAAGCTTTCAAGATCTCACACTGCCTCCTGCCCCAGTCCACCAATACCAACGGATCATCAACGCAATGTTCCAAGAGCATAGGCGTATTCTTGAGGACGTCACTGTGCGTTGGGGAGGAATCGACTTGAAGCGTCTTACGCATCTCTTCAAGTGTTCGGCCGGCAAACGGGCAACGACCGCTGAAACCGATAAAGGCGCCCAATCGTTTGTCTGGGGTTGGGATATCGAGGTTGAATAAAGTGTGCACGCTGGTTGCAGAGCCCATACTGATGCCCATCAAAATGACTTTGTCCCATCTCCCGTTCAGGTCATACGCTTCCTTAGCTAGAATATCGCGAATCTTGGGCACGACTTCTTTGAGTCCTTCTGCCTGGAGATCTTCATTCTCCGCCAAATTCCTCACGTTCCAGACATCGAACCACTGGTTCCATACGTCGGGTGAACTGGCACATTTTCTTTTAGGTGCTTGAGGAAACACCCATCGAAAAGAAGGGAAAGCGTCGGCAAGGGTGCGGCCTTGAGAGTCGCGCGAGTATTGGAGCGAGCTGCTGAAGTTGGCGGCGCTATCTCCGCGACCGTGCAGGAAGACGACGGTGTGAGAGTGCGCTTGGCCTTGGGCTGGGGGCACTTGAATGCTGTCAATATTGAGAGAGCCCATTGCGTTAATTGTGAGAGAGAGTACGAGACAATTAAGTCGCTGATGAAGTAAAGGTGAGCGGGAGTTCTTTATAGGTGATGCTGCCTGGAGCAGAATGCTCCACTTTATTGCTTTGATTCCACGTACAACTATCCAATGGCGGGAGCTTGCTTACCGCGCGACATTCATTCACCCTAGAGAACCTCTTCTTTTAACCATTTCTTGTGCCTGCTTCTAGACTATTAGCAGCTTCAATAAGGCACCCTCATAGGACCCTACACATGTTGACTTCAACTCAGCAGTTATCATGACCCCTCCGTCGCCAGACGTTCACACGGTGCTTGACGTTGTCGACCGTATCGCACTTGAGCATCCCGCGTCGGCTCTCCTGCGCGCTTATATTCTGGAGGCTGTCCAACCTCAGGCGGCCGCAGATTATGTACAAAGCCGATTGAGAACCGACGAACATGCAAGTATTTTGGTTGCGGATTGGATTTATGTCATTGACTCAGGTTCCTATCTCCTCTCTCTTTTGGTCAACGCGCCTCACTTACTAAACCGCATGTGCTGGCAGTTGTCTCCGGCACGCACCCGCGAGCCCCTTCAGCCGATGAAATCAATGCTATTACCAAGCGAGACGGTGGTATATGTTGCGTAACTGGCAGACAGGGTAGCCTCTGGGACCCCGTAATAGTTGCCCCGATCGTGCCTGTGCCATCTGCGTGGCTCAAACGGGAGGTCAGTTCTTTTTATATCTGTCGTTTGTATGTACCCTCACTTCTAACTTCAAGACCAGCCACGTATTACAGAGCTCCTCGAAGCATTTTTTGGCCCCCAATACTTTGATTGGTGGCGTTTCTTTATCGATAGAGCCGAGATATATTCACCTTATCAAACTCACTGGCTTGTCCGTAAGAGCGTGCACAAGGCCCTCCAGCGAGGTAGCGTGAAATTAGTACGAGTGCCGTCATCCATGATCGAGGTAAGAGGCGTTGCCCCTTTGGAGGAATAAAAGGTTTAACAAACTTGTCCAGTTCAGAGTTGAGCATGTTATTATTGATGATGAGCAACCTGTCGATGTAAACGGCACCATTGCATTGCTGGGCGATCATTCACGTCAGGGAATTGAGAAGGCCGATGCACGGCTAATTGGTTCACACGCCCGCTTTGCCAGAAGCATCCAGCTAGTGAATCTTGCAAGGACCATCGCCCCAAGTCTTTTCTTTGAGCGGAAAACCACCACAGATGCTCCTCAACAGCAGCCCCCAGTCTGTATGCGCGCTAGCAGCCTTGGCCTGGGATACGCATTCATGCGTCCAATGATGCTATTGTGGCGGTTCTTTCCATCCAGAATTCGTATCGCTGCCTACGAGCTCTTGCGGAAATTGGGAAACAGCTTCTACGGAAAAGATGGAGATGTGCAGGTTCAGAGGTTGCCTTTTGGACTATACCTCAAGTATAACTCCAACCAGGACACCCTCAAGAACGAGTTTAATGCCCTTAAGATCTTAGAACAAAAGACAACTATTCCTGCGCCAAGGGTATTCGATGTTGTCTCTCCACACACTGGCGAGGATGATTTGGGTTATCTCCTCATGAGTAGGGTTCCAGGCACAGCATTGGCAACATGTCGGGACGCGCTCTCTGACCAAGACTATGCCAACCTCTCCGCTCAGCTCAAGGACTGCGTTTCACAGATGCGTGGCATTCCCAACCCGGTGAATCACGGTATCACTATCTGCAGTACCTTGGGCGAAGCCTGCCGCGACCCGCGTATTCGAGATTGGGCCCCTGTCGGACCCTTTCCAGATGAAGCGTCGTTTAGCCAGAATCTACGCTTCTCTGAGCCCAGCCGGCGTGGGCACAAAATTGTTTTTACTCACGGAGACCTCAACCCTCGCAACATCATGGTCGAACGAGTTAGAAATTCTGCTGGAGCTAGAGGATGGCGGTTGAGTGGCATCATAGACTGGGAAACAGCAGGATATTATCCTGAGTACTGGGACTACACCAAGAGCATGTTTGAAGGCTTTCGTTGGCCAAGACGACATAACGGGATGATGCAAGACGTGTTCAGCGAGTTTGGTGAGTATAGCGAGGAGTTGGATGTAGAGAGGCGGGCTTGGGAGTCAGGAGACGGAATTTAATAAAATAAAATAGTTCACTTAGCGCGACAAACCTCATGTAAATCTACATCATATCCAACCGTGCAATAACAAGAAACTGAGGCGATGAGGCAGTAAGTTGCTGCGAATCAGCTCCAATGCCATATACGAGCTGCTGAGCAGCTGGCATATGCTGGAGACCAGCGGACACTTAGATGTACTTCGCTTTTAATCTTCTTTAATAAGTTGTTTTGGCCGAAAAGAGTGAATTGAGTGTAAGGACTGTGACAGCTTCAAGAATGACCCATATGTTGAATATGCCATTTCAACCCCATATCCACCACTTAGACTTGTCCATAGCCCATCCCATGTAACCTCCTGCCAAATATGACATCATCCCTTAGTTCCATGAAGTTTATGTCACTCAGACGATGAAAACGGCAACAACACCATTGAGGGTGCCAATGCATTCGCCATCCACGACATTGCCAGTGAAAGGGTTGCTACCGTCAGCGTGATTACTAAACCCGCGGACTACAGGTTTCATATGTCAGATGTGGGAGGAATACTGATACAAAGTGAAAAACTTACAAGCGAGGTTGTCTCCGTTGGAGTTGACAAACAGCCCACCACGCGAGCCTGCAGGGCCACCACTATGGAATGTGCCGCCCTGGTTCGGGTCAAAATCGATGAAGCGGGATCCGATGAAGTTCTGACAGCCAGTGTCTGAGTAGCTAAGTCTTGGTTAGATTATTGATATATTGTTTGAGGGCATGCAAACGAACAAGTTGACCTGGACGGAAGCAGCCATGGCCAAGGTGGCAAAGGTTGCAGCGGAGAGAAGACTAGTAAACTGCATTTTGAGATATGGGTGTTCGAGTGATGAGTATTTGTTGCAAATGTATTCGTCTTTGTAGATAAGATTGCGAAGGGTTGATTGACACAGTAAAGAGGAGGAGACTTGATTCCTTTTATACCTGCGAAGTGCCATCAGATGCTGCCTTCATTTCTAAGCATTGGTGACTGGGGGCTCACCGGAGACTATCCTGCATCGTCACTTACACTGCCATGGTAACACGTACTCATAAGCGGAGGGTGTAACATCCGAGCAACCGTTCTAGGATCAAGGCACAAAAGTTGGTCACATGAAGTCATAGCCAACAGCTCAGATCAGACTCGACTCGCTTGGACGCTACCCAAGAGAGCCCCCTCAGAAAAAAACCAGTTGAATCATTCTAGGATTTCCGACTCATGTAGTTGGATGCGTAACTGTGGAGTTCATGCATGTATGTATTGCCATATGGGGTCTGCGGACTTGGTAACGCTCAGAAGTGACAGCAACGGCAGCCATCTGACTTGATTCTCGTTATTGGCTAGGCTTTTAACATATGATGTGTAGCAACGCGCGGCTCACTCAGGTTCCCGTTCGAATGCAGAAGTCTGATTGGCTCCTCACAGGCAAGAATGCATACGGTGAACGGATACCGGCACTGTTTATGCTTTCATTTTCGTTAAGCAGTGACTGCATTGGGTTGCGTCTGTGACCTGACTGTCGTAGAATGAGAATGCTTTGTTTGTGGGCTGCGTTGCTTCTCGGCGACACAGATTGAGGCTGGTACGAGGGGAGCTTTCCTATTTGCTGTAACCCTTCTCAGAAGACCAGCGTAGAGCTGGTGTTGATCATCATGCAGTGCAGCATGAGCAGGCCGAAGCTGAAACCATAGGCTCTAACCCACCTGTTACCTTCAGTTACAGCAAGCTTCCTCAATCCAATACACCAATCATGAGATTTGGGGGATCGACGTATAAGCGGGGAGCATAAGCGGCGACTAAGCATGGGAGGGGAAGCGGCCCGAGAGAAAATAACCAAGCAGAAAATAATGCTGACATCGGAGATATATGAGGTAATGACACGGGTTTCTTATTAACCCTTCCGCAGAGTGTACTTTATTGTAACTTGTTGCTTTCTCTACTGTGATAGTCGTGCTATTTAAGAGTTGTAATACTTAAACACGTGAGCAGAGGTTTTTTCTCCCTTAGAATCATATCTTTGAGGCAAAACATTTAACAGACCATCCGCATCCCGAGGCTCATAGTCCAGTGTCGAGGCAGCCTGAATGAGCACAGGTAGGCCATAATTTTCTTTGAGCCAGTAAGCCACCATATCCATAGCGGCAACCGCACCAGACCCTGTCCAAATATTCCCATCAGCAATCCACTTCTTCTCTCGTGTCCAGTTGACCTGCGGCCAGCGGTTTTGGACCCAATCAAACTCGATGTTGTTGACAGTAGCTGTCTTCCCGTTCAAAACACCTGTCGATGCGACAAGACTAGCACCTGTGCAGCTTGTAAAGAGCAACTTGCCGGCAGCGACATGTTTTCGTATGAAATCGGCATGCTTCGGATGCAAGTCGAAATTCCCGAGGTAAGGCCCTGGAACGAGCAAGATGTCGAGCTCGGGACAGTCATCAACTGAGGTTGTAGGGATGATAGTCATCTGGCCGGTGCCGAGTTTAACAGGATCTCTGGTAACGCCGATATGGTGGAATGTGAATTGCGGTGCCTGTGAGATGAGATCATCGCTTACAGGCCCGTATTCTCGATTAATAATAAATGCCGTCTTATTGGCCGAGTTGAGGAGATCCATAGGTCCGCTGGCATCAATTACTTGATATGCGAAGGCCAGAATGCCGAACTGAACGGAAGCCATAACTGTGGTCAATGAAAGATATGTGCCTGGGCAGATATTTTTATAAGCTGAGAAATAACATAATAGCAAGGGAATGATGAGCTGGCCTATTTATGGTCAAGATCGTTGCAAGGTACTATACTAAACGGCTTTCATAATAACGTGAAGCCTAGTGGAATCTCCACCAGAGATTTTAAGATTACAAATGCCCTAATGTCTGATTGTCGTGTGTAACATCCGTGGTTATTCGGATACAGTGATAAGATTCAATACGAGCTTTAATTGATTTGGCATTTTCCTCCCATTTGGACCAAAAGCTGCGAGATCAGAGGTGCGCAAAAATTTGTTTACGTCCCATGTACAGTTGAAAGAGAACTGGAATACTAACAGGCAACCTCATATTTTGTGAATACATCTCGCGTGAGAATCAGTAGACACAATTTATCTTTGATATAACATTTAATGAAGCGGTTGAGTAATCCGGGCGCAATTGCTGTTAGGCAATGTCATTTATATCCGGACGCCTTCGGATACAGCGCTAGGAATCGCGGAGCCGATGAATGAGCAAATTAAAGAATGAAAAAACGCTTACAAACTTTTTCAAGAAGATCATCTTGTTAGCTACCAAAACTGGAGGGAAGTACTCTAACGTAATACCGTTCGACTACGGTTAGTCATGTCACCAGAAGGGCGCTGATTACTCAGAAGGATTACCCAACGTCCATGACGTTTTGTGGCATTGCCTAATTAACTCTCTTGGTGCTCTCTCAACATATAATAAACCGTTAAAACTTGAGAACACTCGATCAGAACGTAGAATGCTTATAAATCAGAAGTTAGGTCATGGGCCATGTGACAGGGTCACTTCATCATGGAATGAATGTATAAGAGTGTTTTATGCCAAAACCAAAGGCACGCATCCAACCTATCTTTCATCCTAAGTCATCATGCGGTGCATTTATATGCTTATATTTTCCGTTGGCTCTCTCCTCTGTGCTGCTTCGGAGCGCTTGCTGCCAAATGTCAATGTCACCTTTGCCAAGGACCCTCAGCCGTTTCAAATTCATGTTGACCGAGACTTCATTGAGGATACCCGACAGCGGGTTGCTCATACAAGAGCTCCGTTGTTTATGAACGTAACAAGCGACGGCCCTGGTGCTGAGAACTTTACAAGCGTTCGTGACTTCTGGGTCAATGAGTATGATTGGAATGCAACGGAAGTTTCTATCAACAACAGGTAAGGACTACACGAGCAGAAATATTAACGATGAATGCTCATGTTTTACGAAGGTTCAAGCAGTTTACAACTATTGTTGAGCCTGAAATCGATAACGTTACTCATTCTGTACCGCTGCATTTCGTCCATCACCGCTCACCAAGGTCAGACGCCATACCGTTGCTTTTTATTCACGGATGGCCGGGTTCTTTCCTCGAAGTCGGTAACATTATTGGAAGCTTGACGAATCCACCAAATGCATCTTTACCAGCATTTCATGTCGTTGCGCCTTCGATCCCAGGCTTTGGCTTCTCTCCTGCACCAAAGCAGCCAGGCTTTGGCCCCGCAGAGGCTTCTTATGCATTCAACGAACTGATGCTTCAACTTGGCTACTCCAGATACGTCATTCAAGGTGGAGATTTTGGCGGTGTCATCCTTCGCTACCAAGCCCACCATTTCCCTAAGAACGTCATCTCGGCACTCAGCAATTTCTGGATTATCCAGCCCGGGAACAACGACCTTCGACGACTTTCACAGGGAGAAGCAACGCCTGATGAAGTTGCATACATCGAAATCATAGAGAAGTATGAGAACCAAGGATCAGGATACCGACTGATAATGTCTACGGAACCACTCACCGTCGCATATGGTATGACGGACTCGCCACTTGGCAATGCCATGTGGATGTATTCCATTATGAATAGGGTCATCGACCCGGCTATCATGGCATGGACTCCAGATGAGATCATTACTTGGTCGATGATGTACTGGATTCAAGGTCCGTACGGTGGCATGCGCTTCTATAAGGAGGTTCAAAATGATGGGGGTTTTGAAACACTCGACTTTGGCACCTTGCCCCTGGTGGACGTCCCAGTCGCCATTAGTCAATTCCCCTACGACTTGGCTTACCGTATGCCGTTGGATTGGGCGAAGCGGGGAGGGAATGTTCTAAAGAGAACTGTACATGACCATGGCGGACATTTCGCTGCTTATGAGGTCCCTGATCTGCTTCTCCACGATATCTGGTCATGGTTTGGAGGCAAGGAAGGTTCCGGCACAGAGGCCTTCAACTAATTCATGTCAGTGAGTTAAACCTACATAGTACCCAAAACCGCAGATAGATTGTTCCGTAATCATCACAATAAACTCCCTGTACTATCACCACAACCATAAAGAGATATTGTGTTTTACATCGTCAGAGTTGACATCCTAACCACAACGAGGGAGCACAGAGAAGGTAAGCTTCAGCTCTAAGGTGTAGAAATGTCAATAAATGTTGTTAAAAACACATTTAAGGCAGCCTAGCCTCTCAATTAAGATATATCATTTTAACTTCTGTTCAGTCATGTATCAGAGATCCGCAGCCATGAAGGACAGCGAGTTTGGGCGAGCAATATACCTGGATCGAATAGCTAAACCGTCCCTGCGATATAATTACTACTAATGCTGCGAGTACTTGATGAAATATAGATCAGTGTTGGGTACCGGGCTTAAGATTTAGTGGAGGAGTGTTACTTTGAAACAGGCGTGATAGTAGTGGATGTTGTCAGAGAGGAGATGTTGTCTAAATTTCTATGGATTCAAGAATAATACATCATTCCGCCCAGCAACTTTTAAAATCGCCGTTCTCTTCGACTAGTCTGCCGTGGCCCTGTTAATAGATTGTCAATCAGGGTCTGATACAAGCCTTTTATAGTTGGCCTCAATCCAAACACCTTGCACCAGTCTTGATTCCCTTATGTAGGGGGTATATCTCAACGATCAATGCTTTACATGCAACGAGAGACAGTCTCATCCCTAGCTTACGTAGCGAATCTGCTGAGGGCCCGTAGCTTAGCACCGTAAAAGAACAAAACCCACATGCCAAAGATGCCAATGACGCTTAGACCACCAAGAAGGCTTGTTCCCTTGGCAAAGCCCAGATTCTTGTAAAGTGGATGAGCGAATAGAATACTGCCGCTGGCTAAGGCACTTCTAAAGAAGTCGTTGGCTGCGAACAGCGAAGCAGCATATTGAGGGTAGGTCATGGGGATATAAAGGAATACTACCTGTAGCACGGTGAAGATTGAACCAGCATAGATCGTGACTCCAATGACGGGCACGATCCAGTGTATGGAAACCCTAGCCGTCCATGCAAATATGAAAAGACCAATAGTCGGGCCGAAGCATGCAGCAAGTCCAGGCGAGAGTACCTCCTCTTGTTTGGCGATGCCAAACTTCTTCATCCGCGGTACGAGCCCGTAATAAAGATATAGGCCATAGAAAATGATAGCCAAGATACATCCAACGGCGATGCAGATGAAAACAAGTCCAACTTCTCCAAGAGACATCCCGTAATAGACAGGAAAGACCAATGGGAAGACCTCAAAGTCTAAATGGTCAGATGTGAATGCAGGACAGAGATATACTTAACTTACATGAGTAGTATATGGCATAAAGAATGGCCGAGTATATCTGTACAAATAGGACCGCTGGGTCTTTGATGGTGATCTCCAGGGGCTTGATCAAGGCGTCTACAGCTATACCCGAAACTGTGAGATGTGCCTGGTCAATCTCGCTCTGAGATTGAAGCCTCTGACTGCCCGTAAACCGGCGTAGCCTTTGGGCCCGTCGAAGTAGGATGTTAGAGGCGCTTGTTTCTGGCATGCAAACAAAAAGAGCAATCAGTACCGGCGCTGAGACCCAAATTGACTCGTACAAGGACCAACGCCACCCCTTTGCTGTAACGGCGTACGCACTGATCAATGGGCCAAGAGATGCTACGAAGCAGTCAGAAAACGCAAACAGAAAAAAAAACATAACAGAGTACCTACGACCACAAGACATGGCACCAACCCAAGCGATCATAGCAAGGGGCATGTGTATCATGCCATACATATCGCCCAATGACGCACCACCTGAGGCCAAGCATGGAGACCCGAAGAATCCTTGCAGAAACCGCAAGACGATGAGTCCTGCGAAAGAATCAACCAAAGCGGTTGGAATAGAGATAATAACAAAAATCCCAAAAGTGACGATATAGACAGGGTTGCGACCGATACGAGGAATCTCCCCGAGAGGAGAGAATAACAATGGGCCGATGCCGTATCCTAGAACGTACATCGCAAGACCGAGCGTTGCTTCAAGGTTGCTGACTCCAAATCTCTCCATGACGCCCTCCGTTGAGGGGGAGTATATTGCTGAACTTAGATATACAACAAAGGTATAGAAACAGATGATCAGGCCAACGAGGGCACGGTGAAGGTTCGACCAGTTCTGGGGGTTGGCGGGATCTTGGTCCGAGTACCAGTCAACTAGAATGACTCCGTTCTCGGTAACATTTGGCGTGGTGTCGATAGTCCCGTCATTTTCGAGTACTTTGCCCTCGATATCTAGGCCATCAATGGTATTCTGATCGGATGGCGGAATGACAATGGTTGAGGGGGTCTCCGTTCCGGTATGGCATACGCTTCTAAGATCGGTGCTGTTGAGTATGCGATTCCAGGCAGCAGGTAGCTCAAAGTCTGGAAGTTCTTCTGGGTATCTTAAGGCTCGATTGTTGGTGATGAATCGGAGAATCTGTCCCAGAGGCGCATCTCGGATAGTGTCGCGAAGAGAATCGGCTGCGCCCATGGTTCTTGTCTGGCTCCTGGTCTGGCCTTCAACGGATACTTTTCTGCAGATATAAGTATCGGTGCATAGATTTTGAGGGGAATGAGAAAGAACTGGATATTTAATTATAATTTTAGCTCTTACGCAATATGCACTACCTCATAATGTACACCAACGGCCCAACGTTATGTAACGCTATCCGAGTCCTTAACGTTAGAGTCTATTATGCCCTTTAATGTTAGTCACGATCTCACAGGAATCGCAATTTAGAGGAGAGGGAAACTAGCCAAATCGGCTTTAGAAAGTAGGACCAAGCCTGGCCGGTACTGACTAATTGACCAACGGGCATTCCCTATATCCGATCAACTTCGGATATCAGAGGCAGCTAATTAGAAACGAGCTATGGGCGGATCTCAATTACACCGCTATAACGTGGAGAGATTATCAATCCGCGACAGTCTGACAATGTTTGCAGAGAAATAGTAACTTTATTATGAGGGAGAGCTAATTATAGGATAGATATCTGAGAGTACACCAATAGAAGGAATGACTTGGTGTAAGCGAGCCTGCCACAACAAAGGAATGTGCGTGGTGAACTGGAGCATCCTAAGCCCCCATTTGTCTAAAGCAGGACAGTCCAGTTGTTCAACCCTTTGTATCTCGGGGGTCTCCCTGGCTATCACTCGTCAAGTCAATGCATTGTTTCGCCTCGGCATCCGCAGAAGGGGATGGGCTTGCGTCACTCCGATGCACGGGAGACCCGGAGGACTGTTGAGTCTTTGGCGAGGCAAACATACGCCCCGGTGGCCACTTTGGTTGACTGGCTGGTGGTAAACCTGCGAACACTGGTGGACCATCGATTACATTCTTTCCTAGTCTTTCAAGCGGCGAACCTGAAATTGGAGATGCAAAATTAAAATCGATCCCACGACCCACCGTGCTCGGCTTCGGGGTCTCCTCGTCTGAGGCCTCAGATGTCTGCGAGGACTGTCGATCAGGAATGCCCGGCCTTTTAGATCCCTTCATGCTACTTGATCCAGCCTTTGGTGTTTCAGGATCGATTGGAGGTTTAAATAAGACCGTTGTGTCTTTGGCAAAGGACCTGAATGATAAGGCTGAAGTAGAGGCTACAGAAACAGCGATCTCAGACCGAGCATCCTCATCATTTAGGTGGGTATCTGAGGGTTATCTTGATCGTGATTCAGAGTTTGTAGGGTTGTAGTCAGAATCATCAGGGTCGTCATTATCGACCTCTTCAAGCTCGGAATCTTGTGTTGAATTAGAACTTTTCATTGTCCCTTCTCGCTGACCCCGAATCGGCAAGTTTGCTGTTGCTTGAACTCGGTGAATGGCTTCGATGTTGGTGGTAACCGTTGGGCCATTCACAACAATGGCCTGTAGCCTTTCCGTTACAGCTTTCTCGATTCGGCTGGAAATCGATTCTCTCTCAGCTGAGCATATCTGATGCATAAGCAGACCAAGGAACAGTGGTGTGACCTTTTTATGTGCCATATCATCTAGTTCCATCCCAGCAGGGGCATCCAGTAGATCTCGGACTATGGGCACGACGAGTCGCCGCTGTTCAATACCTTTCTCATGAGACGCTTTAGTTTCAGACGTCACTTGTAGGTCCGCCGCTGTAACTATCTTTTGCTCGTAGTGTAGGTGTTTCCACTGCTCGATATACGAGGCGATTAGAGGCTTGAAGACTCGGGTTGCCCATGTATGTGCATTATCAATGATCATCTGAAACGCCATAATGTCGGTAAGATTTTGAATGTCGCCTGTCCAAATCGCTCGCATGACCTATTGACATCAGTATAGGGTTAATAGTATATGCGAGGTCAGTAATTGCAACACGTACGTAGCCCTCTTTCCTCCTTCTTGTTAATACCTCGTCTGTATCCCTTCGACTACATGGCGCATCAAAGTCTTTGGCGAAGTACATGAGCCATAGTGTAACAAGAGATCCAACCGTGGTGATAACAGGGATTGGGGGGATTTGTGCGTGTCTGGGCAGCTTAACAGTATACTGAGCCGTCTGTTGGACTAGATTGACGGCGCAAGCTGCGGCATTGGCGGCCTGGCATTTGACAACGCGCTCCAGTATCTCGTTCTGATCTTTCTCTTTCTTGTGCTCTACTATCAGCCAAGGATAACACCTGAGGTTGGCCTCCAATGGGGACTTGTCGAAGATGTGAAAGGGCGACGGTTCAAGACCAAATTTGTTCAGTCCTTGGAGTGTCGACCAGGTAAATGGCTCCACAGCCCTTGAATCCAAAGCTTGGCTCCATTGCCGAGCCTCAGGGTCCACTACCTTTGGGAGTCCACAGTTATTGTGTTGGTGATAAATCGGCAAGAAAAAGGCTTGATCTGGCTTCGGGCATTTCACTGGCCTCAATCGCGAGGTTGTTGCCTTCTGGTCGGGCTCAAATAAGGTCCAATCGGGTCGCCGCTTCTGTCCACCTTGTTAAACATCGATGTTGGAGAGGACATGGTGGTAAGCATACCGTATCAATTGATCGTAGTAGTACTTTCTTCTTGATACTCTTGAGACTTCTGTAAGCTGTGATTGCGTAAAGATGGTAGCAAGCAACTTACCGCCTTGAATCGTCTTTGGACATAGACAGAGAGTCCGTAAGCTGATCGAAGAAGCGCTTTTCGAATATACCATGCCAGATTTTTTCTTCATAGCCACCACCAACTTTGCTAACTACTTCGTGTTGAATCCTCTCTGCTGCTTTACGAATTGGGTCTGGATTCACGTCATGGTCCATACCTTCCGCAAGATACCTGGAGATTGTATAAAAAGAATCATTCTTCTTGCTGAAAACGCAAGAGAAATCCAGCAAACATCTTTTTACATCCTCCACGTGCGGCGGGAGCACAATACTCGAGAGGGGAGGTTTTTGCTTCATAATAAAAGATGTTGCTTTGGCCAAGATCGTATCGGCTCCAGTGCATATTGAAGAGGTTGTTCGTACGGAAGGTGGAGATGGGGAAATAAGGGAATAAAGCAGTTGAGACACGCCAGACTATGTCTGGAATCACCTACCATGATGCCCAGGACTAACACCTGGTCATATGTGGAGAGGCTACATAGCTACTTGCTGCCCATGCAGAAGCGTGACCACCTATCATCGGGGCAGCGCTTCTTCGGCAGTTTTTATGGCTGAGGTATCCATAGTGGCGAACAGGCAGTTGGAGTTCTCCTGCTAAGCTTTGCTCAAGTTTTGGCAAGCTTAACTTGAGCAAGTATCGTAATGACCCTAAATCGTAGTGATACATGCAGCAAAAAAAAAAAAAAAATGAACCTGAGAAACGGCAAAGTTGTGATTCAAGTCTAGATATAGCTTGATATTAGGTCCCGCCTAGCTCTTAGTATAGCATATGGAATGGGAGTATTTCCTGCATCATCATCCTTATCTGCAATTGCTCCTCGACTTAGAAGCAGTTTTAAAGAACCATGGACATCATAAAGGAAAAAGCTCGAAGTAGCATATAATAGCGGTGACCTACCACGATTGTCCACTGCATTTATATCTGCCCCATGGTCAAGCAGGAGATGAATAAGCTCAGTGCTAGATTGGGCCGCATATGATAGCGGCGTCCTGCCATTCTTATCACTGTCATTAACCGCCGCACCCCGGATCAGAAGCGCCTCTGCTATGCCGGGAGACAAGACTTTGCTGTGAATTGATAACCCCGGAATTGGATGACCCAGGTCTTCTTCATCAAAATATAACGAGTTAACCGCGTATGACAAAGCCGTACGGTTGTTGAGTGTGTCGAAAACATCAGTACAGGCGCCGCTATCTATCAACAGGCGTGCATGACTCTCTGCTTTTAATTTGACAGCTAGCAACAGGGCGCTCTGTCCTTTATTATCAACCAAGTCAATCCCGGCACCCATATCTATAAGCTGCTTCATGATCGTAATGTTGCTGTTCAATGCAAGCATCAATAGTGTTCTTCCCAACGAGTCGGTTCTGTCGATTGTATCGCCATGATGTAACAGGATCTGTACAATTTCTTTCGTGGCCATCCCTCGTTTCAATGACCACGCCAGTGCTGTGCAACCGTCTTGGTCAATTGCGTTTACATCAACCCCCTTGTCAAGCAATAGATGCAATTTGGCCTCGGACTCCTTTGAGCTACATACGGCCTTGAAGAGTGCTGTCTGTCCTTTGGGGTCTGTCACAGCAACACTGGCTCCACCCAAGATCAGCAATCGCATGCATTCTTCACTGCCTTCAGTCGCAGCATACATAAGTGGTGTCTTGCCAATGTTGCAATTATCCTCAATATTGACGCCTTTTCCGACTAGGAAAGCTACAGCAGACGCGTTTCCCTTTCCAGCAGCCAAACAGAGCGGCGTCCGCCCGAGCACATCTCTAGCTTCAATGTCAATACCGGCTCCATTCTCAAGAAGAAGCTCAACAGTAGCAGAGACATCAAGACTGTGCCGAATGGCAATTGAGAGCGGTGTCTCGCCTCGCGGAGTTCGGAAGTCGAAGAATGTGTGGGCCTGGGACGAAGCAATAGCAAACGACGCCACAATGGGGTCGCCATCTTGTAAGACATAGTAAAGAAGACCCCATTTTTTGCTAAATTTGAAGTTGCGTCCAATGTCGTGTTTTCTCTCTTTTTCTAATTCATATTCGTTGCACAAGGAGTGTAAACGTGACGTCTCGGGCTCATCGCGTGTCTCCCTTCTGAGCAGTCTCCAGACTGTTGGTCGACTACCAGTAGCCACTGCTGCAAGGATAGGAGCGCCATAACGCTCATCTTCGATGTCAAAGCAGGACTGGCTTCCTTTGTGGCTGTTGATAAGGCTCCCAAAGTTGTACTCAGCCAGGAGGTATAAAAGGCTTGCACTAGTAGTATGTCTGCGCACATCTTTGTCCTGGAAGACGTTGTTGCGTTGAATCCATTGTGCAAGTGGAAAGGTTTCTAAGAACTTGACCTGGCTGATACATCCCTCGTCTGCGGCATTCGCGTGATAAAGAATATTCTGTACGGCATATCTCAGGAAGGGAAATTCGAGGTCTGCCACATCACGAACCTCCGAGAGTTGATGCTTAGAGTCGCTTTCTGGTAAACCATTCTCCTCCGTGTAAGATTGCACATACTCATAGCAACACCTCTTCAACTGATCTTGACTCTCTGCACCTATATCGCCACTTGACTTGAGGATAATTGCGAGGCCTCCGTCCTTGAGGAGAAAGTCTCTGACTGACTCGTGAATGAACTGGACTGTTGGATCTTTTTTCACCCTTGTGACTTCAGCAAGGCCTTTCGAGGAGCTTAGAATGAATTTACCAATGGCAGTCTCCCCAATTTTGTCTCGATCCCACTTGCAAGTGGTACATTCTGTGTGTGAACGAATCGCAAAATAAAGCTGCTCCGGCTTCAGTGGGCTTCTTGCGAACAGAACCCATTGGATGCATAACAGTAATTCATCCTTGTTTGCGTCATCTCGAGTAAGCATATCTCGAAATAGCTCGTGTAAGTCCCCCGGAATCTCTCGCAGTGTTTGCTTCAATTCGTGTATTCGCCCTTCGTCAAACTTCTGCTGCAAGATTCCAGAGACCAAAACAACCCACATAAAGACACCAGAAGCCTTTTCTTTGACCTGCGCACGGATTTCGTTGGCGAGTTTGCTGTTTCCAATCTGCAACTCACTGTCAAGATAAGAAATGATGTCCTGCTCATGTCCCACTTGCCCTTCCAGAACTAGCTCAATCTTCTTTGCCATGGTAATGTGAGGATAGTGTCTGCTCGCCAAACATACTTGGAAACTGATTCCCTCGTCGGCGCTCAGGTTGCCTAAACTCCTGAATGATGACACCATGGAGCGAATTTCGGATTCATCGCATTCATCCAAGGCGTCAATAAAAACAACCACAGAAGAATCCCCAAGGCCCTCCACGGCCTGCTCAAACAGTGTTCTTAGTGCTTCAACACTCCAATCATGATTCTCGCCGACCCCCAAGACCAACCCAGGATCGAGCACACTATGAAGTCTTGGAAGTTGTTGTAGCAATTGCAGTAACAGTGACCTGTACATGCCAGCGGTTGACTTTTCCAATTGCTCTCCTCGTGCGTTGAAGAAGAAAGAAATGATGGTTTTGTCTTTCATTCTTCTGCGTGCACTACTGAGAATAAACTTCATCAATGTGGACTTTCCTGCCCCAGGCTTTCCCTTGACCCACAAGAATCCATGATGTTCATCGACCTTGTTGGGATTCAGCCAGCCGATGTACTCAGGTCTCTTGAGAACCCATTTGCAAGTTTGCGCATGAGCCTTTCTAATATTGTCATGCCGGGCGTCGATTTGAGTAAATCTTAAAGATTGGAGTAAGGTTTCCAGTACATGTCGACTTTTCTCTACTTATCAAGAGCTGGTTAATACAGACCCATGGCGTCTGGGGCTCCTTAGTGGATGTAACGAATACGGACCTTGGTCATCGGTATACTTTCGCTTCTCTCCACGATGCTCGTATCCCTTGTCTTGCAAGGAGGAATTAGAGTGCCCGTAGTAGTTGTGATGATTTATCGTTTGAGCTGTGTCTCTATGGGTCAAGGATTTGTTCCCCAAGTCGACATTATGCCCGGTGATCGTGCTCGCAAACTCCGAACCACCTTGATGCAAGTGAGATGGCCCAGACATCCTTAGTCATGGATGATTCTTTCCGTATTCATTGATGACGAGGGAAACGTTGGCCAAAAGATGAAGAACTTGGCGGGAGGTCTGGTAAGGGAAAGAAAACTCTGATGGTCACACCGACTCGCGGCAACACCCTTCTGAACACTCAGCCGCATTTTCAAACCCCCAGCACTGTTTCAGAAGCCACAGGATTTGATTGGTTGACTCTAGCCATCTTCGGAATGATCTGATGCACCCACAAGTCAAGGATACTTACTTACGATACTACTAGGTTCTTACAGCAGAATTGACGGCTGTAATTCCTCCATTGACTTTTTATCATCTATTCTTGTGCTACTACGTTGACGCTACAAACTTATCGCAACCATCAACGGGCGGGCAGTGCAACGTCCTGGTTACGGTTTCAGTGCTTACCCTGCAAGATCCTGGTTGCCATGGCTGGCCTCAAGCCCGCCCGTAGAGAACATTGCTGGCCTATCATTGGTTGAACACCTGCAGGCAGGAAGCAATATATGCAGCCACAAAGAATTATCACCAACACAAGAAAGTCGAAGAAAGCTCAATGCGATTTCAGTGGCCTCCCAAATCTTCTTGACTTTCATCTGTTCTGATAGAGTAAACGTTTTCTAACCGACAAATACGTTCATATCATCCGCTATGCCATAAACGAAGTCAAGTCAATAGGCATATGTATCTGTCCATATAAGCACCTACAGCCCTTGATGCATGTCTGAATCAGGCTCGTCTGAGCCGACCACGATGCCGCCTGCATAACTGGATGCCTGGCGACTCCACAACGCTGAATACAGAAGCGAAAAGCCATTACTGCGAGCCTCCAGCCACTTGTGAAATATCGGGACACTTGATATCTACAGTGCTCGGCCCAGAAAACGAAAACCCTTGAAATTGTCTGCTTATCAAGTAACAAGATAAGTATCCTGCCTTCAGTCAAGAACTTGAAGTTTCCCTGGTTCTACCACGACTTCCTTTGGCCCTGGCCCATATACCGAGGTCTTCGACAACAAAGCTGGTTCTATTTTTCGGTAGCTGGGGGCAGAAAGAGAACAGCTTCCCCGAAATGAGCAGCCATCAGCAACCTACCAGCCGAGGGGAATTTACAGTCGCGCTTGTTTGCGCCTTGTCCCTCGAGTTCGATGCTGTCTGCATGGCACTTGATGAGTTCTGGGATGAGGATGGTGATCACTTTGGCAAAACTAGCGGCGATCGGAACATGTACGTTACCGGGCGTATTGATAAGCATAATGTCGTGATCGTATTACTAGGCAAAGGAAAGGTGAACTCCGCAACCGCCGCCACGAACTTGCACACAAGCTACCCGAACATATGCCTTACAATACTAGTTGGAGTCTGCGGTGCCATTCCTTCAATAAAGGAAAAGGAAGTTCGTCTGGGTGACGTGGTTATCAGCGACACCATCATTCAATATGATTTTGGTCATCAGACAGATCACGGGTTCATCCGCAAGAAGACCTCTCATAGTAATATGGCACCCAAAGAAATTCTCAATCTCCTGGAAAGCTTCCAAACAGTCTTGGGGAAGAGACGGCTCATGAAAGGTTCTGCGACGCTTATTGAAGAACTGAAAGAAACTGCTGCTCGATTAGGCCAGCGTGGAAGATATGAAAGGCCAGAAGAAAGACTTCTAAGAGCTTCTGGATCAATGCCACAACCAGTGGCTCTGAGAGGACAAGAGGCCGATCAGACAATCGACATACAAGCACCTGCTATCCACTTTGGGCCCATAGCTTCAGGCGATACGGTCATGACCTCTGCTGCACACCGTGATCATATCGCCGCGACTGAGAACATAATTGCATTCGAGATGGAAGGTGCAGGCATATGGCAAGAGCTCCCATGCATCATTGTCAAAGGGGTATCCGACTTTGCTGATTGCGAGAAGACCAAGGAGTGGCAGGACTATGCGGCTGCCATGGCCGCTGCAACATCGAAAGCTATCTTGAAGCGGTACATTCATGCCGACAGAAACGCTTCACCTCCCCCAAGCCACCCCCTCTTAGCAAGGCAGGATGGATCAAACTATGGTGGGACGATGAAAGCGGTGCATAATGTAAACCAGGGCAATCAGATGCGTGTTTCATCTACCCAGCCACCTCGAGCTTATGAGCAGGAAGGATCGTCATTCATGGCAAATATTGAATCTGGCGCTGGTATCCAACAAGGAAACGTTATGGAATTTTTATAAATCAGGTGTGATTCTAGTATGTTGGGTTAAATTACCTTGAACGACAAGCAACAAGCTACTCCATTAGACATGCAACGTTGATGGGCATCACCTACTACTAGAACGAGGTATCCATATACGACTACCACCAAATAGGACTATTAGTAGCATTGGTAATTTACCAGCATATTTTACAGAGATATAGGGAAATTTGTACCATTCCCCTTGCTCGTTACAGCTCATGAATTAGATTCTCGCAGCTGGTAGTCAACTCCGTGTCTCACCTGGCCATGAAAAAGGTAACAAGGTGCAGGCAGAGGAATTTCATCTAAAATAAAGTACCTGTCGATATTAGCAGACTCATTCTGTGCTTCTATCCTTGACTGTGACATGCTTAGGCAGTTCAGAACCCCATCCACCTAATGCCATGCCAGGGTAGAAAAGAGATGCAGTCTAAGTCTACTAAGCTCAATATGCTCATTCTGAATGATTTCAAAAATCCTTCGATGATGTCAGACATTTTAATGACGCGGTATAAGATTATCTATAATGCTTCCCCTTTCGAGGGCAGTCGGCTTTAACGGACTTAACGATTTCGCGGCGTTTATCACGACTACCTCCGTTGTGAAATCGACTGTGACGAGAATCACAATAGAACTGTTCCTCTTGAATTATATTTCTTAATATCGGGCAAGCAGAATACTTGTAAAGGTTCTGGTTCCGTTAGCCTTTTTCTTTAACCTAACGCAGCTGCAGATTGGGGTTGCACTTCGGAACCCCTTAGATCTTGTTGCAGAATCGGCTTTCGAATCATAAAATAACAGCGCATGTCTCAGCCGCTACCTCACTCTTACTAAAATCTAAAGTGAAGCAAATACAACCACAGAAAAATCGACAACCATGAGCCTGAACGAGGAGAAGCAGGCTTTCGAGTCTAGACAACCGTCCATTGTGACATCCTTGACTGCAAACGGCACAGAAACGCCAGAAGTCAGCGAGGGAAATGAAAAGGGAGATCAATTAAAGCAATTGAGCGGTGCAGAGGAGCCCATCCAATACCCCAAAGGGTTGGAAATGTTCTTCATCATGCTTGCACTCGTGCTTAGTATCACTCTCTGCTCTCTCGACCAGGTAAGCTCAGCTATTCCGGGCAATCCTTCATTTAGTCCTCAACACTGACCTTCATCAAGACCATCGTAGCAACTGCTATACCTAAGATTACCGACCAATTCGGCAGACTACAAGATATCTCCTGGTACGGCTCAGCATATTTCCTCACCCTCGGCGCCTTCCAGTCACTATGGGGAAAGATCTACAAATTCTTTCCTCTGAAAACAAGCTTTCTGATATCTATTTTCATCTTTGAACTTGGGAGTCTGATCAGCGCTGTCGCCCAAAACTCAACGACTGTGATCGTCGGACGTTCTATCGCTGGCTTGGGCGCCTCGGGTATCGCACCTGGCGTGTACACAATTCCTGCATTTATTGCTGCGCCTGAAAAGAGAGCTACATACACGGGATTCATCGGGTTGTCGTATGGTATCGCTGCCGTTGCTGGGCCACTTATCGGTGGAGGTCTTACAGACGGAGCGAGTTGGAGATGGTGAGTAGAGCTTCTCAAGCGAGTATTACCTGCTTCTCTCCATGCTGACAATATCACCTCAGGTGCTTCTATATCAACCTGCCAATTGGTGGCCTGGCTGTTCTCGTCATTCTTCTCACCTTCAAGACCCCAGCAGGGGCCAAGGTTGTCGACGCCACATTGAAGGAAAAGCTTTTACAGATGGACTTTATAGGCACAGCGCTCGTGATGGGTGCGTCTCTGTCTTTACTTCTAGCTCTCCAATACGGCGGTGTGACCCATTCGTGGAACTCCAGTATCGTCATCGGCTTACTAGTAGGCTTTGTTCTTATGGTTATCGCACTCATAGGAGTAGAATTCTGGCTGGGAGAGCGCGCAATGCTGACCCCACGACTCATTCGCCAAAGGACCGTTTGGGTCAACGCTGTGTGGGGTTTCTTCTTCACTGGATCGTACTTCATCACGCTTTACTATCTACCTATCTACTTCCAGAGCATCGATAATCAGAGTCCCATC
Source organism: Fusarium gaditjirri (assembly GCA_013266175.1). NCBI lineage: Eukaryota > Fungi > Ascomycota > Sordariomycetes > Hypocreales > Nectriaceae > Fusarium > Fusarium gaditjirri. Next base: position 273,357 of record JABFAI010000135.1, on the reverse strand, counting down.
GGCTCTGGTGTACGAAACATCCCTCTTATCGCGTTATTCAGCGTCGCGACATTTGCATCTGGCAAAGCAATCACAAAGACGGGCACTGCTGCTCCATATCTTCTAGTCAGCTCAATAATCGTGACCATTGCTTCCGGCCTGTTCTACACCCTCGACATTGGTACCTCAACCGGCAAATGGGTTGGGTATCAGATATTGGCGGGTTTCGGATATGGCATCGGTCTCCAGGTTCCTGTTGTCATTTCGCAGGCGTTTGCTGCGCCCAGTGACATGGCTCCTGTTACCTCGATCATCATATGTGAGTACTTCTGATCTCTCCCTACACCTCTTCGTCTTTCTTTCCTTCGTTTCAACGTCAAGCCAGCTGACATCCACTTTCACCAATCTAGTTGCTCGAACCCTCGGTGGGACATTCTTGATCACAGCTGCCCAATCTGGCTTCATAAACCAGATCATCCACAAGCTGTCTAGCACTGCACCTTCCGTTGATGCTGCCTTGGTTACAGAGACTGGTGCCACTACTCTGCGGCAGAGCTTTTCAGGTGTTGAGCTGGATGGTATACTACATGCTTATGTATGGGGTATTAAAGTTGCTTTTGCCATTACTATTGCGGCTTGTGGCATTACAGTGATTACGAGCGTATTTACCAAGTGGACAAATATCCACGTCAAGAAACAAAGCTCATAGAACACTGCCAGCATTGTGTACGATAGAGGGAATATTTTTGCCTTCTGTTGATGCGTCCACCGGTTTTTGAGGTCAGACTACTTATCCAAGGGAGATAGCAGCCGGAATCACTGAGTTTATTAGACATTACTACGTTAAAAGTGTATATTTAGCGAGTTGATTTGACAAAACCTTCGTAGCCAGTTCCAAATGCTGGACAACATCAAACATATGACGGCTGGTGGAGAACCCTCATACACACCTCAAGCAATTTATATCAACGTGCATCCCTTTAAGGGGCTTTGAAACTCATTTAATACTAGACAATCTCTCCTTCGGCTTGTCCCAGTCTAGGTCAAGGCCAAGGTCCTCCCATGAGAACGAAGATGGCTCCCTGAACTCCAATGGTCACCACCTTGCTTAAAGGCCTCTTCCCTGTACTCTTGATGTTCGTTCTTAATCGCAAGAGAACTTGCATAGAACACACGCAGAATTTTGGGAGCTAATCTCATAATGTTCTCAGTCCGATCTTTCCAGTCATTATCCAACCTTTCCTTGGTAACAACGTCCAGTCTGTGACCAGCCCAACGGCCAACCCAGATTGGCCAAAAGTCGGAAAACATTGGACCGAAGTCTGGATCTTGGTAGACCTCTGAGAGTTCTTGGTCAGTGAAACTTTGGAAGATTTCGAGTTGCTCCCAAGACCAAGCCTTCTTTCTGTTATTTTTGTAGTCCACTCTCCAACTGATGACTCATAGCAGAAGAATATCCAGTGTGAGCCACCTACGGCCTGGCAGCGAAATGGTGGCCTCGCCGTCAGAGGTGACTACAACTTCCATTCTTATGTACTCTTGGTCGGTCAAGTTGCGCAAAACCCAGTTGCTCCCAGGTTCAAGGTTGACAGTCGGCAAACAAGCTTTCATAGGCAAGTGGAGACTTTCGGGGATAAAAGCCCCTTCAAGCTGCTTTAGGAACGCCTCGTCGTATGAATAGTCATAAGGGAATGGCACTGTTTCGTAAGTTCCCATACATTCGTGGAACCAGATCGATGCGCGAGTTGTCGCTAGCTCATATCGTCGGCCAGTCCGCTCGGATTCCCTCTCCATGTCGTCAGGAGTTGCTTTCTGTAATATGTGTTGCAAAGCTTTAGGAAGTACGCGCAGTGCCCCGACAGTGCAAATTATTGGAGTGTTGACCCAGGAATATTCGTTCTTCCACCGGATGTAACCACCTTGGATCCGCCTGATGGCATGAGACCAGAGCGTTTGCGAGCACAAGGCCAAGGCCATAACCTCTTCTACATTGAGGAGTTCAAATATTGCCCCCAGAAGCTCCGTAGGAAGCGACTCTAAACGGCTTTGAACCTGTAAATGCTGCAACGTCGATTGGGTCGATTGAAATACTGTTCCTTCGCCCAAGTCGATCTTGACACCTTCCATTGAGTTACACAGAAACTTGAGAGCGTCGAAACTCAGATGATGTGTGCAGAAACCTGACGGTTCCATATAGCCTTTCAAATCAAGGACAGGCATTCTCATCCGCTGTTTCTTTTCAGGCGCAAGAAACATCCAAAACTCTTTACGGCCCGTGGCCCCGATGTTTCCAGCATCCCAAGGCTCGTCTCCGTGCAATCTGCGTCGCATTTTCGAGTTCGTTGAGAGGGTATGGAAGGAGCCAGATTGCAAAAGATTCCGAGGCCGACCGCTTACGGTCTTACATATTGATATAAAATAGTCCAGCCAATTATGTTCGTTGTCTTCATTAGCCAACAACGCACCCAGGATTGCTGTGCTAAATCCACCAATCGGATGCTATGTCATAATCGGGGTAATTTCGCCGGGGAAAGATCAACTGCATCTTCATTACCATTATCCTTCACTAAGGCGGAGTGGACAGTTATCCCCTTGGTAGACATCCATGTACCTCGCGGCTTTTCTCTTGTTTATAAAGGGGAGTTTTGTACGGTTATCCTGCCAAGGAGTTTCAGGATTGAATAACAGGCTATAATAGCCGATTTAGTGATGCTCTCTGAACCGAGATTTGTGGTTAAACAACCTTTATCAATTCTATTTAAAGGCATGATTACCCTTGACTTCTGTGAATAGAGATAATACCAAGCAAGTGTTTCCCAAGATTTATGACTGGTGTATCTAATGTTGTAGTATGATGATAAGACAAACTGATGAATAGTTCCTAGTCATGTCTGATTGTAAGGCCTCATATTACGTCGCCTGGGCTCTGAAGCCACTTCAACAACTTCCTCATCAGCACTTGCTTATCCATTGGCTTGGGGATATAGTCATCCATCCCCTTCTCCAAGCAGCGTTCCATGTCCCCCTTCAGCGCATAAGCAGTCATAGCAATTATGGGTAGACGTATGCTACTACGGCGTATCCGAAGCGTTGCCTCGTAACCATTCATGACAGGCATACTGATATCCATGAGTATTAAGTCAAAGCCACCCGCCGCGGCGGAAAGTGATGCAACAGCCTGAGCACCGTCTGAAACAACAGTTATGTCTTTAAATCCAAATCCATGGAGCATTCCGACTAGGACCTTTTGGTTAATGATGTTGTCCTCGGCCGCAAGGATCCTCTTGGTTGGTGAGATCTTCAACAGCTGATCCAGCTGCGTTGCAAGATCCTCGCCTCGTTGAACCTCCTGTAGAGGTACTTCGCTACTGGTTCCTGGTAGAGCGGTGATGGATTCGGCCTGACGAAGGCTACTGAGCCTCTTGACCTTGAATGAGAACCAAAAAATGCTGCCCTGACGTTCCGGATTGGGCTTATATCCGATGCTCCCTCCCAGCAGCTCAACAAGTGATTTCGCAATTGATAATCCAAGGCCTGTTCCTGGGCGCCGCTTCTGGTGCGGTGTATCAAGCTGCGTGAATGGTTTGAATAATTCTTGCACGTCGACTTCCGTCACGCCATGCCCAGTGTCCCAGACCTCAGTCTGTATTGTGTGGCTGGCCTCGTCTTCAGCGATCATGGATGCATTAACCGAGATGTATCCATTCTCGGTAAACTTTACAGCATTATTAAGAATGTTTTCGAAGACCTGGCGATACCTCAAATCGTCACCTTCCGCCCATTTTGGCAAATTTGGCGATAGATTGAGCTTTAGAGATACCCCAGGCTGCAGAGTAGACTTAACTCTGCATATAGCCGATGTAATCACCTTCACGATGTCCAGCCTCTCATTCTTGATAGGAAAGGTGCCGGCCGCAATCTTTGAGTAGTCGAGGATATCGTTGATTATGCGTAATAGGACCTGCCCGCTCTCCTGGATCATGTTAGCCGTCTCCCGTTGCTCCTCAGTGAGACGGCTATCCAGCAGTAAGGAGCATGCAGATAGTACGCCATGCATAGGCGTACGGATCTCATGACTCATATTTGCCAGGAAATCGTTTTTCAATTTGGTACTCTCCTCGTAAGCAGCAGTCAGCCGCAGTTCAGCCTCTTTTCGCTCAGTGAGATTCCTGGTGACTTTGCCGAAGCCAACATGGATGTTATTCTTGTAAATGGCCGTTATAACAACGTTGGCCCAAAACCGACTACCATCCTTACGGTAGCGCCAGCCCTCATCTTCAACCCTGCCTTCACGCAAGCAAATCTCGAGTTCTCTTTCGGGCTTCCGAGACTGGATATCTTCTTCGCCATAGAAGGTTGTGAAGTGCTTGCCAATGATCTCCTCCTTCTTGTAACCCTTGTTCAACTCTGCTCCAGTGTTCCAGGTCATGACGTTTCCGCGGGTATCGAGCAGAAAGATGGCATAATCTTTGACAGCGTGGACGAGGATGCGGAAAACGTCATCAATAGGCAGCCAGCCCTGTGTTATTTCGCCGTTGGCCGTTGTAGTGTAAGGCTCAGCTTGTTCCCATTCGATGACCAGGCATAGCAGCTCATCGCCTTTGTGCACGGGTATGATACGCGCAGTCCAAGAAATGCCGTTCGTGATATAGGCCGCATGGCAGAGACGGAGAGCACGAGCTTCAAGTGCGGTTTCAATCGCGTAGACAAAGGGGATACGATCGAACCTTTCGGTAGGCGATCCATGATAGAGGGCAGTGAAGAGGTCTTGGCCGACGAGTGCCTCGCGGCTACGTCCCCATGTCTCGAGCAATCCGGCTGAGGCTCTCTGGACGCGATAAGATGATGACACGACAAGAGTGGGGACGGGCAAGAAATCGAGGATGTCGTCCATGTTCATGGTGGGGAGGGGAGCATCAAGCTCCTTGGCTGGGTCCATGGGTCTTGTTAGTAGCTGATCTAATGCACGGACTGGTCGCTAATACGACGTCTCTTTGCTTCACAGACTTGATACCAGCATCAGGTTGAGAAGAAGAGCCCCATCCATGGCATGGCAGTGGAGGGAGAATTTTCGGCTCTTTGGCGCTAGCCTATCAGATCATGTTATGATGTCAGAATTCTGTAATTGTTACTGGTCGTTTTTTATTGCGCTGAGACACTTCTGAATTAGGCATAGAGCGGATTGAATTTAGCTGTAAATCCTCACAAATCGATTACTGACAGTTAACGGCATCAAATTGATCGCTATGACTAATCCACCAAGGTGGCACTCAATCAATAATGCCAGCTACCAAACGTCCTGACAACAGAGGTATTACGACCTATGCGGATCATTGAGAATTTTAAGACTGTAAGCAGCAAAAGACGGTTATCAGAAGCCCTTAAGTAGATAATTATGCACAATTGTATAAACAAACAAATCTATAGCTATCTAATTATACTTGTCTATCTTCTATCCCATCTATACTCTACGCGGGTATAATTAACATACAATACATCAGAGCTTTGCCTTGGCGTGCATAACTGGGCAACCATTTGTCTTGGCTCCTTGCGCAAGCCCTGCATTGCTTGAGACCGAATCGCTCTTTTTCGGCGCGCTTCTATACCCTCCCTTCTCGTTATCGCTGTTCGTGATGTTCCCCTCTGCGTCTCTTGCTATTCCCAGCTCCAACAGCTTAGCGAATGCTGCTTTGAAGTCGTTGAAGAACAATTCCTTATCCTCGGCATAAAGACGAACATGTTTCGAGAACTCGGGGTCTGTTGTCAGAGCCATATCGGTTGGGAGCATCATCAACTCCTCTTCTGTGTCGGGATCAACAGAGGAGAACTGGGTGACACCAGATTCAGGGACTGTCTTCTCAGTCCACTTTTCGGATAACAGGAGTCGGAAATATTGGTTCGAGAACCGCGTCGGATTATTGACCCATTTGCCCTCAAAGCCCGAGTTTTCCGTATGGCAGCGTCCAAGACTGTGTGCACCACTGAGGGCCACTATCTCGCGATCGTTAAAGCCCATTCGATAGAAGATGTCTCGGATATGGTCTGCTCCTTGAGCCGCATCAGGAAGACGGCCGCGAGGTGGGAGCTTGCTATCGTCCACGAAATCGGTTCGCCCTGGCAACCAATCAACTTCCGGGCCCCCCATGGCTCTAATGGCAGTCACGCCGGCAAGTGTCCATAGGTCTGAGTATGTGATCCATGGATGAAGACGCTTGACTGGCTCTAGGAAGAGGCGAGCATTCTGAAGGCCAGCGTTGGCGGGATCGCCACCCTCGGCTTCGTAGCGCATGCCAGCGCCGTTTGAACCTCCGGTATCTGTTGCCACGTCATATGTGCCTGAAGAATGCCTGAGCCACGTTAGTCACCTACTGATGTTTAGCTGCTTTGATAGACTTACCAAGCTAGGCGCACAAGTACAGGGCCGGCACTTCCATCGTCGTAGTCAGGCTGGCGGAGAAGATCAATGATAGACTTTTTGACAGCTTCGAAGTCACCAGGCCTCGAGGTCTGGGTTTCTGATAGCGGCTTATCGATACTGGTCATCTCGAAAAGACTTGGTGGAGAAAATAATGAAAGAAATTTGCGTGATTGGGTATAAGACATGCAAAGGTACACTCTGATCAGAGTCTGTCCAATCTTAGGCTTGAGATGCAGATTAAGAATAGAAAGGAAGGAATGACTACGGTTCAAAAAAACTAAAATGGCAAAGGATATAAGCAAAAGTCAGGAGACGTTCTCGGTGCCATGTGATTCTAAATTAGACCCAGGCCCACTAGCAAAAGTCGTGATTGTGGGTCATTACAAAATGCCGAGGTAGATTGATAAGGATCAAGCCGAGGAAGGGATATTATCAATTATTCATGACCAGACAAGAAAAAAAATTGAATAGTTCACTCTATGTCTGTGGTTTGCCTCTTGTTTCATCTTCGCCACATTGGCATCTCAATGTTGCTCTAATATCGCCAACTCCAACATACCCCAAAAAAAACTCCCCTTTGCCCGGTTGGACAACTCCGTCTCCAAATCGGCTAGCCCCTCTAGACTCCAACTCTTTACCCAACATTGAATCGCCATACCTCACTACATGTTCAAGATTTTTATTAAAAAAAAACTTAAATGCTTCAATCTGCTGAGTTCTATGTAGTGAATCTCAGCTCTTAGTCAAAGGTCTCAAATAGAATATCTGTTTCAGCCTGCAATGTTTATGATTAATAGGCTGTGATGGTCAGTTTGACGAATTCGTACTGCCGTATTTTGGCGATTATGACATTTCCTACTGGCCATGACGTAATTATATTCTTTTTAAGATGTATAGTTAATATATTCAGTAAGAATAAATTTAATGTTATAGGTTGGACTAATGTTGATCTAATTTAATCCAAATTATATTACTCTAAAAAACGAAATTTATTCACAGTGAATTTTACAATAGAGAGTAACTATTAGTTAGGCTATTGTGTAATAATAAGTCTATTCTTTTTATAATTATATAATTTATATTTCTGTGACATTGAATACACTTGAAAGGTGAGCCACGACTCGTTGCTAAAATCACCATCCCATTTCCACCAATTCGACGCTATAGCATGAAACGTCACCGATCCTGGCGGGTTAAGATGACCAGTCTAAAGGTTAAAACATATTTTTTATGTTTTGGGAACTTATTTGTTTTGTTTTCCCGTACTCCTTACGTTCGTTCCGTTGTATCATAAAAAATGAGGTCGTTTCTCCAACTTTTCAGTTTGGCAGTTGGACTGGCCCAGGCAACAGCTCCCCCTGTGCTGTCTAAAGCTGGCGGTGCTGCCAAGAGCCTGGTTGTCTTGTAAGCTCGCTCATTTTCGAATTTTGAAGCTGTCGTTCTTAAAGTCTCAGTGGCGATTCATACTCGACTGTTGGCTTTTGGCCCGGAGGCGACTTACCCACTGTTGGCAGGCCCACTGGAAAATCCCGCCCAAACCATAAACAACCGCAAAATGGGCTTGAACTGGGTGGGCTTGGGTGGTGGCCCAATTGACTAGCGTGTTAATGAACACTACTGCGGTCCTGACTAATGACTTTGCTTTTACTGGCGCTACACTTGACAAGAAGATCGTCTTGACATCAGCACGGTACTGTGCTGAAGATCAGGTTTCTCAATTTAAAGAATATTTCGCAGGTAAAATCAGCTCTGCAGACACGCTTGTTACTGTTTGGATTGGCATCAACGATCTTGGAGAACCATTCTGGAATAAGTCGCCGGCACCAGTCGAGAAGACTATGGAATCAGCATTTCGAGCTTTTAGATACTCTGTATGACACTGGCTTGAAGAACTTTGCTCTTCTCACTGTTCCTTCTATATCTTTTCCCTTTTGGCAACAACTTAAGTTAATGGCGTGCCAGCTTTCGCAGACCAAATCCCAGCTATGAACGGACAGCCCGAATCAGACCTTAGGACGCTTCGTTAGACATCATTGCATGTAACAAAGCCCTGGCTGAGCGCGCTTCTACTTTTGCAAAGTCTGTCTCGGGCATTAAAGCGACGGTTTTTGACACGAAACCAACTTCAACGGTGTCGTGAAAAGCTTTGAAGAGTATGGTGCCAAGGGCGCGACATGCTATGGCGGGATTTTGCCTCTGCACTGATACCTATCATGCGGGTGTTGCTATCCACATAGCTCTGGCCAAGAAATTTGCAGAGGGTATCGCTAAGATCCTCACGTTCTGATCATGCAATGTCGTAGAATAGCCGCGTCGGTAGAATTGGTCAATCAACCTCTCATCACCCTTGTTGGGGAACGCCAGTCTGTTGGTTGTCACAATGTACACATCAGGACAATTAACCGAGCCAACATGTAAACTGCCCCTCACGTTCCAATCATGCATACAGTTTTATTCCTCAAAGATTATTTTTGCTGTCTTGATAATGACTGATCCTACCTCCGCTGCCGATGCCGTGGCGCTAGAAGTTGACGAGGCTAACACCGACACTGCCAGCGATACTGACTCCATTACATCATCTGGAGGGAGCTCCACTTCGTCAATTACCTCAAGCATTCTGAAATACCGTCAAGAGAATGGTCGCACGTACCACGCCTACAAAGATGGGCAATATGTGATGCCAAACGACGAGCAGGAGCAGGATAGGCTTGATCTTCAGCATCATCTGTTTCTCCTCACCTTTAACGATAAGCTTTATTTATCGCCCGCCGGTCGCGAAGGCCATCAATTGCACAATGTTCTAGATGTTGGAACAGGAACTGGTATCTGGGCGATGGACTTCGCCGATGAGCATCCCAGCTCTTCAGTTATCGGCATTGACCTTAGCCCCATCCAAAGCCCTTTTGTCCCTCCCAATTTGAGCTTCCAGGTCGATGATGTTGAAGAGCCGTGGACATTTCATGTCAAGTCCGATTTCATCTACAGCCGCATGATGACTGCGTCCATAGCTGACTGGCCCGGCTTTTTCGCGAAGGCCTATGAAAACCTCAACCCCAGCGGCTGGATCGAGCTGGCCGATATTTACCCAATTACCAGCGATGATGGAACTCTCACAAAAGACTCAGCAACTCATGAATGGGTCACCAAGCTGTTGGACGGCACAAAGATGATTGGGAGACCATTCGATGGGGCAAATATGTATAAGAAACAGCTTGAAGCCCAGGGCTTTCAGAACGTCCAACAGGTTGTGTTCAAATGGCCTCAGAATACTTGGCCGAGAGATAAGAAGCACAAGGAGCTTGGTGAGCACCAATCTTTGCTTCATTTTCTTAGGTTTGCGAATATGCTGACCCCGGATAGGTGCTTGGAACCTCGAAAACACCAGCTCTGGCCTTGAAGGTCTCAGCTCTGCTGTCTACACACGCATCCTTGGGTGGACTAAGGAAGAGCTTGATGTATTGCTGGCCAAGGTTCGCCGCGAAATGAAAAACAGAAGCATTCATGCTTACTGGCCAATGTAAGCTGAGAATCTGGATTTTGGAAATGCACCTGGCTAATCTTTGTGTAGATATGTTGTGTATGGACAGAAGCCGGCGAAATGAGGTGTCCACCATCATATGAGAAAATTCATTCTATCTTGACCAGGGGAAAGATCAACAAGTAAAGATATTATTAAAGTCTTTCTTATGCAAGCGTAGTTTGAGCTTTCTATATGATTTAGATAATCCGGAATACAATCTTTTGTCCTCACCTTTGTCGTACCCGGGCATCCTCCTCAGATTCTATCGCTTGCGGTCCAACTTTGGGATGAACTTCTCCAGACTCCTAGTGATAAGGTTGTAGGTCGAGTTCTTGTCCAAACTCAAGTACAAGTCCGAGCCCACATTAAAGCTACCCCAAGCAGTCCATCCATACCAGACATCGCTGTTGCGGTCGAGGAATGCCAGCATAAATTGAATCGTCTCAGCACACTGAGGGAAAGGTCCACCGCCAAACTCTGTGATCATTCCTTGAAAGCCATTGCGTCGTAGGACGCGAGTCACCGCCTCAAATCTCGTTACAAATCCGCTCCAGGGCTCACAGAGACCATATGTGCCAGCGACATCGTCGAAGTACTGGTGGAAGTCGTAAAGGGTGTTATTGGCGGGGTCTTGGATAAGACCAGGACCGATGCCTGGTTGAGAGAAGGCTTCCCAATCAACAAGACGAGCAAACTGCGTTCCTGAGACAAGAATTTTCTGTTTCTCGGTGACGTTTCGGATCGCGAGAATTGCAGCCTGGTTGGTCGCACCCCATTTGGTGATGTCAAGATCATGGGCTAGACAATGCGTTAGTTTGACTACCGGTAATAGATTAAGCTGAGGAGTGCTCGGAGTTTAACCTACGTTCATTCATGAGTTGGAAGATGACTTTGGGGTTTGATTTGTACCTCTCGGCGAGTTTTGTCCAGAGATCGGCAAAGTGGTCGTTGGTGACGGTCATGTTGGGATTGAGGAATGAGGCTTCAGGTTGGCCAATCACGGCGCAATACCAACGTGCATAGTTGTGCTAGAATAGTCAGCTTGTGAATAATGGAGATATCGTAATGTCTACACATACAATATCCAGGATGGCCCGTCCACCATCATCGGTAATGGCCTTGACCAGCGTGTCAACTGCTTCCATGTTGGTCTCATTCAGGCGGCCGCCGAGCGAGGTCTGGACATGCTGCCAAGCCATAGCAATCCGAAAGAGGTTGAAACCTTTTTCATGCCATGACTTGTAGTCTTCCACGGTGTTGATGTACGGGTAGCTGTGATAACTTGGTTTGCATGACAGATCGAGGAAGGTGTTGTAAGCTGATCCGAGGATGTTCACATCGTTAGCGAGACCAAACAAGTTGACACTGCTCATTTTAGTCGTCTTTCCCTGAAATAGATGATCATGTTAAACCTACCCTGTCCATTTGACCTGGCTGGCAATGGTGGTTTGAGCCGCGAAAAGAAACGTAAAAGCCTTGAACTGCATGATGTGCAAGGAAAGAGAAGATTTTGGTGATTTGGTAGACTTGATCGAGACTGCGAGAAGAGACTATTTTATAATAATCTTGCTACAAATGCGCTCATAATTCAACAATCTCTTTAATCGGTGGCAGTGCCATGTTCGAGCTGGACTAGCACTTCACCTCGCGCTCCAGTTCCTGAAAGAGGAGCCCCGAGATGACGATCCGTCAGCTTTGGCGGAGCCACGCTAGAGAGCACCTCGCGATCCGGCCCCACCACAGGAAGCTGAGAATCCCACTTTCTTTTGATGATCCAGAATCGCCGGTACAAATGATCAGTGAGTGGCTCTTATAATATTCCATTGCAAGAATGGTCAGGTATTTTGTTGAACAGATTCAAACCTTGCGTACTGCTAATCAGTGCTCTGATGGTGAGCCCTGGTGAAGCTGAGGTTGGAGGCAAAGCAAAGCAGCTCTCAATACTTTTCTAGGATCTGCGCCCCAATGAAAAGTCCTTTCGTAGTAGATATCTTTTCCATAACTCCTGCAACCCATTGTTTCATAATCGGAAAACCACTCAGGTGATTATAAGCGACTTTCAGGGGGAATAGCAAATTGAACGCTCCCGATGCTCCGCCTTCGTTCTGCAACATATAATCAACACATTGGCATATCGCCTGTGCGTTGCGGTGTCGATTGTCATGATTCCAGAACACGAGATATGATGCCTCTTGAAAGTGGTTTTCGGAAGACATCCCTGCGTCAATCACGCAACAGCTGTTGGGCAATGATATCAACTGCCCCAATATTGAATGCAGTATCAAGTGAGTGGTGTTGAAGTAGACAAAGTCAATGGCTCTTTCGAGATCAGAAAAGCATATTGATTGCTCCAGTGTGTCTTGATATAGTTCTGATGATTCGCACACCATCTTCTGTCTCCAGCAGCTATGAGGATGCATGAAGTTCCACGAGATTCGTAAAGAGTCGAGCCGCTCGAAAGTAGCCTGAAGCTTTTCAGTCATAAAGTTTGCAGACACTGGGCAGCTCTGCGCATCGAAGAGATTATCGACGTCTTCCATCATTCCAGGAATGTCGCATAAAATATCTTGTAGGAAATTCCCGATCGTCTTCGACATAGGCTGCAATGCCCATGGTATATGCTTCCACTCATCCTGTTCTAGAAAGGTGCGCTTTCGGTTGGCCATAGCGCCGATAGACTGTATAGTATTAGCAATCGATCAGTTGTTAAGTAAAATAGCTTACTATGAATGATCTGTTGATCTGTAAAATGGACTTTGCCGTGTCCATCTGGAACCCATAAGGTCCAGCCATTTCCGTCTTACCACGTTAGCAAAAGCTAATCAACAAACATTTCAAGCTTGTCGTACCAATGCTGCAACTCCGTGGCAGTGCTGTAGCCAATTCGACATTGGATCGGAAGAGATCATCTCATATACGCCAAGGAACAGCGCACTCCATATAGTGGCATGAGAGAAAGACCTCGATGCTTCGCTCCCCGTTCCAAGATCAGCCTTGAGTTTGCGTACAGCTTTTCCATACAGCGCAGAAGCATGGATCTTCAATTCAGGTAAGCCGTGCATACTAGAGAAGAAGGCTTCTGCAGCACACAAGCCTGACACGCCTGCTGTTGATTCTGCCTCGCCTGAGAAAAGATTGAGGATTGATGATCCGTCTGCGAGAGGTGGCTTAACCAGGACAAACAAGTTACTGACGAAGAAGGATATGATCACCTCGTTCTTAAAGCCATACAAGTCAAGTGTGACAGGTATTCGCTTGAAGTCCTCCCTTTCGAGCAAGGCATTGAGAGACTGGGGCTTAGGATCTTGTGGTCGGCCAGTTTTTGCAGTATCGTGTACGCGATTGACAAATACAAGGTTGTCATCGTATTGGCATGGGTGAAAGCCTTTACTGCACCTCTCACAGGTTGGTCGCTGTTCATCTAAGGTCATCAGCCACGAACGAATCCCAGCGAGACGATGACATACCGCATTTGACCCTGCGTTTGCGGCACGTCAGGCATCCTTTACTACGCCGAGGTTGTCTCCTTTTCTGGATGCTTGATTTCATAGAACCATTTGCCTGCGGAGACATGGCCTTGCCTCCGACGTTGCATGGTGAAGTTTGTCATGTGAGGAACCGTTTTCGTATGAGGGCCTTTGCGGGGGGTGGCAAAAGTGGGCAGAGGACAAGGCGGAGTTATGGGTTTCCTATTTGGATGTAGCATCAAAATTGGCAACCCGCAGATGTTGATTGGTTCATCTGACCCACGCGTTAGGCTTTTGTGTTGGGGCGTCACACGTCATCCAAATGCTCATCTCGGCCCCTTTTCAGAGTGGTTCAGCTACATAACGCAGAGCAGATAGACTATAAGATTTGGAGTTCTTACAAGTCATGGAAACCTGGAGAGATCCTTGTAGATAAACAAAAAGGGGTCAAGATACCGCCCAAGTGAGGGTTGTAACAGCTGCAGCGTGATTGGGCTGCTGAAAACCTCGCAATCCGGATATCAAATACCCAGACGCTAACGCATGGTGGTGCGGGGGAACATCGAGCATTCGGGCAGACGTAAGTCGTGGCAGACGCGAGAGATCTCTAACTGCCTATCTTCGGCATTTAACTTGTCTCTTATATACAGAATTCGTTTGAAAGGGGGGGGTCAAGTATCGCATTTATTGCTTCAAGGGCAGTTCATGTCCACAGCCTGGCTCGTACGTGGATTGAATGCTCACTACCCTGTACCGCCCTGTAAGAGGTGAGCTCAGTTCGTGACCTTGATTATGGGAACCAAGGATCTGGCAGGTTCCCCTCTCCCTACCCTTAGGCCTCCATCCACGTAACAACATCCAGACCGTTCGATCGAGACATTTGTCACGGCTTTTGACGATGCTTCCCAGGACAGGACTAGCGGCACTTTGGGTCTAGCTTTATCAGCTTTAGCACTGAAGCTCGGACTCTGGCATGCCAATCGTTGCGAGAGGGTTACAGATAAGCTATCATGCTTTCGGAATAGCCTCGTTGCCTCGGATTCATTAAACCTTTCGTCGCCCTGGGCCTGGGCAGCAATGACAGTGGAGAACTTTCAATTATTACCCCAGATTCCATCACCGCGGCTCCTTGCTTTCTTACACGATCACGCATTGAGAATTGAACACTTTGAATCACGCATTTGATCATGTCTACCACGGCTGTTTACTCTGCCCCACCTAACCCCAGGAAGCGGGCTTCGGTAGCTTGTAACGGATGCCGGGTCAAAAGGACAAAGGTAATGCTCCCTCCCTTCCATGCACAGCTGTAGCCTCAATACGGACGAGTGATAGTGTGTGTGTGTGGCCTCAATCTGCGTGACTATAGCTGACCCGGGCTTGATAAAGTGCGACGGCAGTCAGCCAAGATGCAGCGCATGCTACGACCGTCAACAATCCTGCGAGTATACCCAGGCTGAAAGCAACAGAAAGTACGTCAACAGAGCATTATGACAGAAATCACACTGACATGCATTAACAGACGACACACTAATGCATATATTAACGCGTTGGAAGCACGTGTCGCAAGCTTGGAGAAGCAACTCGCCCAGCGAAACGGTGATGTTGGGACACCAGATTCTTCAAAGGACAGCGGCAGCTGTGACCATGAAGAAGTGGCATTTACGACCACTGCCCAACCTTCTGAGGCAGCCCCAAACAGCACCACCAGCGAAGAAGACATGGATGATCTCGCAAATGCCCTTGGGTGTTTCACTCTTGGTGAGATTGGAGAGCTGCGCTATTTTGGTGCATCCAGCAACTTTTCCCTCATTCAAAATCACGCTATCAAGGTACCATCCTCGATTCAAGCCAGAAACCGGGGCATAGAGGCTGCAAACAGTATGCCCGACTTTGTCACTCCTTCCGATGAGCTTCGTGACCACTTACTGGAGATTTTCTGGCGATGGCAGAACTCTTGGCAGTTCATCGTTCCCAGAGAACTATTCGTCCGTGATTTATACATCGATAAGAATGGGCGATACTGCACTCCTTTACTCTTGGCGTCGATTCTAGCCCTTGCATCGCGGTACTCTTCGAGGCCGGAGCTTCGAACTGACCCCGATGACGCCAATACGGCTGGTGAAGCATTTGCTACTCAAGCTAATACCATGCTTCATTACGAATGTGAAGCCCCAACGACATCGACAGTCCAGGCGACGGCTCTGCTAGGCCTGTACTGGGCGACTATCGATAATGAGGGCCTCGGATTTCTGTATATCGGCATGGCGACAAGAATGGCGATGAACTTGGGGCTTCATTGCGACTGTTCGCCATACGCTTCTAAAGGATTGGTGTCTGATGACGATGTCGAAGCGAGGAACGTCACCTTCTGGGGCGTATACATTTTAGACAAGTAAATAGCCCAGGACCACCGGCATATCTTAAAGGCTAACATAGAGAATAGGCTCTACTGCCTTGGCATGGGTCGGCCTGCGAGTATCCAAGAGTACAACATCACAACGACCAGACCGAAGGGACTCGTCCAACACAGCCCGTTTCTATCTGACTACCAACTCGAAATATCAACGCCATTTCCTACAAGTCATATTGTAGAGAATGTAATGTATACCTGTGATCTTTTGATTGTTACCTCGGAAGTTATCGATCAGCTGTGAGAAATCTCTGCCAAAGTCGATATGATGGTTACTGACATGACATAGATATGCCCAGAGATACGCATGGACCGAAAAAGAAAGAGAAGATCGAGTTATGAAAACTCATTTACAAGCTGTCGGGCTATTTGACCGGCTGCCGAAAAGCCTGAAGATCTCAAGTTCAAGTCTTCAGTGTTCGCCGCCATACGTCTATCAGTTCCAGTAAGCACCATGGAACCGACAAGGGTCTTGACTAACCGCTAGTCTTTAGTATGCAATACCACCATACAATACTTCTACTTCACAGACCATTCTTTCAACTTCTCAACCCTGGCAAGAGCTCTATTGCCTATGACCCAGAAGGAGGAGACATTCACTCAAAGTCTTGCAGAGATTCAGCTGTTAGAATCGCCAGGATCCTACAGATCTTCAGGAAGAACTTCACGCCGGTAAGCATCCACTCAACCAACCCTAATAGCAAGCTAACAACCACTAGCGATGTATGCCTGTATCTGCAGTCCACCCAGCCTTCACTGCATCTATCATCCATCTTCTTCACATTAAATCAACAGGAAATAACGGCAGAAGTGAGGCTATGAGATGCCTCTACATATGTGTCAAATCTCTCTACGAGATGAATGTGAACTGGAACTGGGCTAACCGGTCGATTCGAGCGATCTTGTCGCTGGCTAGGGAATGGGAGATTGACATTTGGGCACATGGTCTCGCACAAGAGATCAATGAAGAGAGTAGGCTGCAATTTGAACGGTATGAAATGGACGATTTGGTGGTTTTCCCTGATCAGGGCTCCGAGGGTAGCTTTGAGCATGTCTATTCGCTGGACGATATCTTTGAGTCTTGGACATATGATCAGTGCTTTGGGGAGTCATCTCTTGACTTTTTTGTTTAGTTTTAATAATGCAACGAAGCCTTCTGTTCGCTACAACTAGTCTGCCTATATAGTTTAATCCAATTCAATTCTGGGATATCAGTTATCCTGCTTCCGACTTGATCGAGGTCTGTCATGGACCCCATCGCGCATTGACTGTGGCCTATTGTACAAGTGCGCCTATCATAAATCCGGCGTGTGGAGAATAAGTTTTGGAATATCTGGGGAAACTGAGGTTGAGGAGGAGGGGGTTATCCGGGAATCAATGATCCGACCGTGAATCCGTGATGATCATCAGGTAATCTGATTTCCGGATAAACCCCTCAATTAATCCCTGACAAGAACCTGATGTGTACTGAGATAGGAAACATCATCGTATGTTTGCCGTAAGATGAGTGTCAATCTCATACGTATAAGTACAGGAGCCTACCGCCCTCAAGTTCCTCATCTCATCATCCTTCTCAGTCCAACTCAAACATTAGCAAAACAACCACCAACACAAATTCACAACCTCAGTCATAATCTATCAAGATGTCCAAGTCCCTCAAGGTCGCTGCCATCCAAGCCGAACCCGTCTGGAACGATCTCCAGGGTGGTGTCAACAAGTCCATCGGTCTCATCCAAGAGGCAGCAAAGAACGGTGCCAACGTCATCGGTTTCCCTGAAGTCTTCATCCCTGGATATCCATGGTAAGTAGATGACTTGCAAAACATGAGCAGATCAGCTTATTCATATCTAGGAGCATCTGGGGCAACTCGCCTACCGAGAACGCACCATGGATCAACGAGTACTTCAAGAACTCATTGGAGAGAGAATCACCTGAGATGGACCAGATCCGAGCTGCTGTTAAAGAGGCAGGCGTCTTTGTAGTCCTTGGATATAGTGAGAGATACAAGGGAACTCTTTACATCGCACAGGTGAGTTGCGCTACCAGATGAACCTTTCGGCGTACTGACGGAGTAAGTCTTTCATTGACGAGACCGGCACTATTGTTCTTCACCGTCGCAAGATCAAGCCCACCCACGTTGAGCGCGCTATCTACGGTGACGGACAGGGCGAATCTCTGACCAATGTCGCCGACACCAAGTTCGGAAAGGTTGCTGGTCTTAACTGCTGGGAGCACACTCAGACACTTCTCCGCTACTATGAATACTCCCAAGACGTCGATATCCACGTCTCCAGCTGGCCATCCATCTTCCCCCAGAACGTCCCCGAGTGGCCCTACCATATTACTCCCGATTGCTGCAAGGCCTTCTCTCACGTCGTCTCCATGGAGGGAGCCTGCTTCGTTCTTCTGGCAAGTCAGATCATGACTGAGGAGAACCATGAGAAGGCCAACGTTAAGGGCTATGATTATACTAAGAAGTCTGGCGGTGGCTTCAGTATGATCTTTTCGCCTTTCGGAGAGGAACTTGTCAAGCCTCTAGCTCCACATGAGGAGGGTATTCTTTATGCTGATATTAACCTTGAAGAGAAGTACAAGGCCAAGCAGAACTTGGACATCGTCGGTCATTACTCGCGACCCGACCAGTTGAGCCTTCGCGTCAACCGACATGCTGCTAAGCCTGTCTTCTTTGCAAACGAGCTTTGAGCTCATGGATATTATTTCTCGGCGAAAGGTTCTTGCTTATAGGCGCGGTTCAGTGGCTCAATCGTGACCTTATGGTAGTTTTTCTCTGAGGACTATTTAGTTTGGATAGTGCAATTAAAGAATTATCATCATAAAGATTTAAGTGGCACAATACTTCTATCCGTACCCTGACCAAAGGTCGAGGATATGATTTCTTAGACAGACAAGCGTAATAGCTAAACCAGCTCAAATTCATCCCTAAAACGATATAATACTTTGAAGCCAACTCGCCTTGTTTAGTAGACGTAGAAGAAGTTAGGGTTGTTCCTATCCGTCATGGTATCAGGATCAACCTCTCTTCTCTGGCCAAGATCCTGTGAAACCCTTCCCTTCCTATTTCGAAGGCCATACAGAATTCTAGTCAGAATAGTAACAACCACAGAGCTACCACAAACACAGAAGACGGTGATCTTGGCGGGGATGAAGCTTGGCGCATCTTTCGCCTGGAAAGTCTGGGGTCCAATGATATTGGCAATGGAGAAGCCGACAGCAACGATGGCGTTGGTAGTGACCTTCTTGGTGTATCCTTGAACATTGGCTCCGACAAGAGCATAAATCAGTGCGAGAGGTGCAACGTCAAAGTTGATCAAGTAGATTCCGGCGAGTGAGCCAGCTTGACTGCTGGAGTAGAAGGACATGAGACCAGCGCCAATCAGAGTTGGTACCATGAGAAGGCAGAGACCCAGCCAGCGTGGAAAACCGTAGAGAATGGCGAAAGTGCTGAGTAAGGTAGCGGATACTGATACAACACCAGCAGGCATGTTGAGAAGGGCGGCCTGCTTGGGGTCATATCCAAAGCCGCGGATCAGAGTAGCAGAGAAGGTCGTAATGATGCCTGATGGGATAACAATAAGAATAGTGTTAAGGAACAGCAGCCAAACTTGAATGTCCTTTAGAGCATCCCAGATACCAGCGCGGCGGAAGACCTTGGCGCTTTTCCCTCCCTGATCAGCATCAAGTGCGTCTTGAAGCATGATCTGTTCCTGCTGTGTGAGGAACTTGGCGTCCTTAATACTAGAAGGCATCCAGAAGAGAACAAGAAGACCAATCATGACGTTGAAGGCTCCCACTGA
This sequence comes from Fusarium gaditjirri, assembly GCA_013266175.1. NCBI lineage: Eukaryota > Fungi > Ascomycota > Sordariomycetes > Hypocreales > Nectriaceae > Fusarium > Fusarium gaditjirri. The sequence goes on along the minus strand of JABFAI010000135.1, from coordinate 253,748 downwards.
CACAAACATGATGCGCCAGCTCTGAAAACTGCTGGTTCGGCTGCCATGCTGAGCAGCAAACGAGATCAGTCCACCAATAGTCTGACCGATGCCAAGACCGCAGTACCAGATACCGGTTCTTGGGGTCGCTTGTCTTCTGGTGTACCACTGCGATGTTATCATGATCAAGGCGGGTGAGATCACTGCTTCGAACATGCCAAGAAGAGTTCTCGCAGCTGTCATACCAGGGAAGTTGTGCGCGGCAGACGAGCAGCAGATAACGATACCCCAGAGAACAACGTTGAGGCCAAGGACCTTGCTGACGGGAAACTTCTGGATCAAGACTCCCTGAGGGAACTCAGCAACAGCGAAACCGATGAAGAAAGCGGTGGCCATCCAGGAGAAGTCATTCCCTGTGAAGTGGAGGTTCTCGGAAAGACCCATGATGTTGGCATAGTTGATGAGGACTTTGTCGAGGAATTGGAGGAAGTAGCAAACTAGCATAAGAGGAACGAGATGGTAGTCGACTTTGCGAGTGATCGGCTTCAGAGACGCTTGGCTGATTACATCTTGGACTGAGCCTTTGGTGACTGAAGGAGGACGCATGATGTCTGGGATCTTCTCGTTGTCGGTGGGAGTCATGGTGAAGCTGCCAGAAAGATATTAGAGAGATGTGGTCAGTGCAAGTTGTTAGGTACTTACCTATCTAGCTACACAAGCAGTTGATGTGAGTTGAAGAAAGAGTCAGATGCTGGAGTGGATAGTTCAATCAGTGGCAAGGCAGGGATCGATAGACCTTCGAAGGCAGCCTGTACTGAAGCCAAAGGGAGATGCCTCAATGGGACGACAACACAGGGTTAAGTACCTCGAGCCCGCGATACCACCTTTGGGACGTCAACCAGCCAAACATGAAAGGTCGCAATGTTATCTTGGGAGTTTTCAAGTGATAGCTCCAAGTCTAGACTTCAAAAACCTGGGGAATGGTGATACGTCGGTAAACCCTATCTAGATATGGCTAGACTGCGATAAAGCTGCAACCGTCGGAACGCGATGGGCGGAACCAATGAAATCGTGGGGATTTACTTCCCCGCCCGTCGCATCGAGGTCTCAGGGATGAATTTTGAGTTCATCGTGCTGATAGCGGTCCGCGCGGTTTGAGATAGTGGTCTTCAGCCTCAATCGTCGAAGGGCGGAACAGTCTGGGGTTGGTATGATGTGAGAAGAGGGTAATGGTACCACTCGAGCGCCGGACATAAGACTGTGTGTGATAAATATAATTAGAACTTCAATGACAATTTTCTGTTCAAGACACTCAATCACATATTGCACAGCCCTTCACTGCATCTTGTAGCCTCTATACCGCTCAGCCAGACGGCTTAACGATTGCCTCAAACTTTCTCACACAAGCTCTTCACAACATAAAATGCCTGGTCGAACAGAAACATCTCTTTCAATAGGCATCATCGGCTCCGGTCTTGGTGGTCTCTCCGCCGCCATCGCCCTCAGACGAGCCGGCCACCAAGTCACTCTCTACGAGCGCTACGACTTTGGTGGTGAAGTTGGCGCATCTCTCTCAGTCGCCTCCAACGGATCCCGCTTCCTCGAAGAATGGGGCGTTGACATTCCCGCCGCCAAGCCAGTCATCTTGCGCAACCTCATCCGCCATGACTACTCTACTGGAGAAGTCGAAGGTACATACCCTTTGGGAGACTATCGCGAACGCTTCGGTACAGACTATAACAACTTCCATCGAATCGATTTGCATAATCATCTCAAGGACACTGCTTTGTCGCAAAGTGGCAAAGGTCAACCTGCTGAGTTGAAGACATGGCACAAGGCATCCAGGCTTGACACTGAAACTGGCCATATCACTTTTGAGAATGGTAATGAGGCTACACACGATGCCATCATTTGTGCAGACGGTATTCGAAGCGTGATGCGTGAGCAACTTGGCGTTATTCCAAACTTCGTGCCCAGCACATCTTGCTGTTATCGCTGCATCATATACGCCGACAAGCTGCGTGAGCTCGGCCTGGAGGAGTATATCAACAACGAGGCAATCGAGTTTTGGGGGGGTGACACAAAGACCAAGATCGTTCTATCGGCATGCAGTGATAACAACGTTGTTTCATGCTACTGTTTTTATCCCGCCGAGAAGAATGATACCAAGGAAGATGGATGGAACATCTCCACGACTGGCGACGTCCTTGCTTCTACCTTCCCTGGGCTAGACCCCAAGCTCATCAAGCTCTTCCTCAACGCCGAAGATATTAAAATGTGGCGTCTATACAACCACGACCCTTATCCCTACTGGACCAAAGGCCGCTGCACACTGCTGGGAGATGCTGCGCATCCCATGATGCCGGACCAAAGTCAGGGTGCTTGTATGGCCATTGAAGACGCGGGCGCGTTGGGTATCCTCTTTTCAGAGAAGTACTCAGACTTGAGCGTTCAGCAGCGTCTCAAGTTGTATGAGGCGGAGCGAAAGCCACGCGCTACAAGGCTGCAAGAAGCGAGCAAGCGTGCGAGAGAGAACCTGAATGAGAGAATTGGCTGGTCAAGCAAGAACACGAAGCCGGGTATGTTGACAATTGATGAGGTTTGTGCTTATGATATGCATGCTCATATTGCTGGGCTGGTCAATGACGCAGAAGTTTCTTCGTAGGGGAGAGTTGAATATGTGTATATAGCCTGTTTGAAATAGTCCTCTCATTTCATAGCCTTTCATTTAGATTTCTCACGAGTACACCTACGTTTCGTGGTAGTACCGTGGATTGTTATCAGTAGAGTGCTAATCCACCCATCTCCTCATACCGAATCCTAGCCCAATTAACCATACTCTCAGTCTCTCTTCTCTTCCAAACAGTCTCAACCAACTCACGGCTCTGATGTACATATCCAAACCCACAAGTCCGCTCCATGATCATAAGCCTATCTTGTATAACCATTCTCTGCTCAAGACAGTTGCATGCACCACCTGCCATCACCAGAGGAAAGAGTAGACAGCTCTCGAGGGGACTGCCATAACGGATCTTCTGGGCTGAGTCGAGAATGTGCTGGACACACTCGAATACCTTTTCTGTAAGTGAGTAGCCTTCTGTGATTTGGTGAAGCCGGAGGCGGAGTGCCCATTCGTATGCGGTCGTTGCGTGGAGTACGTCGTCGTTGGTTGGTGACAAGGACGCAATTGCACCCGCGAGACCACCATAGTCGTAAGCCCAGTTATCCAATCTCCCTTGAACTCTTTCAGCTTCTTCGCGGAAAAGCGCCTCTGAAGCCTCATCAACTCTCGTTCCTCGTTTGCTAGCCAGGTTGTTCACACGATCGACCATGTGGAACAGTTCTTTCGGTATTCCATAGACCGCAGCATCGTCGTTGCTGGAATCTTCAGTCGGCTCAGGTGTAGTCGCCACTGTCTTGTCGTCTATCAGAGGAGGCTTGCAGGTGCTAGTTGTCGCTGCACTATCTAGAAAGCGTGCTAGCTTAACAAAGAACTTGAAGTGACCTGCCAGATTACCGCCAGTTTGGGACTTGACTGTTGAGAGGAGTCGTTTTGCGCCCTGTAGGTGAAGCTTCCATCCTGCCGAGGTACCATCGAAGAGCTCCGACATGCACAGAAGCAGACAAGATACCAGCGCAACATCCACAGAGCTCCCGTCAACATGAGGTAGGAGACCGGCCAAAGATTGTGTCGCTTGACCTTTGTGGTACAGCGCCCTATCTCGCATGTCGGGTTGAAGCTTCTGCCAATGTGTTGCGCTCAAAGCGAGAACGCAGTGCAGGATAAGCTGGTTTGAGACGGCCATGGGTACGAGATAGCTGAGGTAGGGGTTGGATGTCGTGTTTGGATGCCTTGATAGCACTGAGACGACAACATTTGAGTAGTGGTTCAGTAATGCTTTGTCGTGAGGAGATGTCATGTCCGGTACCAAGCTTGGCGTATACAGACTGAGCGTGGTATTCGATAGACTGTCCGGTGAGTCTTCAGCAACGGGAGGTGTTTCCGGGAGAATATCGAGCCAGCCTGAGTCAGTTGTCAAGTCCCAAGATAGTTCTGGCAGCGTCGCCGACATGTCAACGTCGGTACCATCTACAGGAATGGCTGTCGACATTTGGCATAGTAAGTCGGCGATACTCAAGTCCACGTTCGATTGGACTGAACCTGGTGAAGGATTTGGGCTTGGCGATGTCTCTGAAGATAGGTCGAGGACTTGTTCTGCGCTGAGCCATGATTCATTGGTCCAGCTGTTGAGTCTCGGTCTACTTGTTCTCTCTGTCGGCCACGAACAGTCGAGGCAAAGTCTCCTGCAATCGCCACAGCTCGGTTTCCTATGACAATGATGAGATCGGGCCCATCGAGACAAACGAGGTGGGGGCTTACCGCTCATCGCATTTCTTCTTACGCCTTTTGCACGTCAAACAACCTGTCTGTACCCTCCGTATCTTCGCTTTAGGCTGCCCAACAGAAATCCCATCGCCACCATCAAGCCCAAACTCTCCGGGAAACGAACCCGAGTACCCCTTCGGACGGCAGGGCAGGCTCAACCTATGGCACCGATCACAGGGCACACCACCCTTGCAGCGCTGTTTGATCTCGGCGCATCGCAAGCAGGTATTACTTGTTCTCTCTCGTGCTGCCATGGTCTTGAGTCAATGAGGAGGAGGAAAAGCTGGGGTAATGAGAGGGAAGAGGTGAGGGTCACCCCAGAATTATGAACCGGCTCCCTCGTTATCTTGATAGCGCGCGAGTGCTAAGCTGTTAACAGCTAGTTTGGTGATATGGTATCCGTCATATCAGGCACTACAGTGGTATCAAGCGGGGTAGATAGCGCTGTCTGGTAGGGGAGATAGGGCGCTAACAGTGAAGTCTTCAGCGCCCTGTAGGCAGGCTTGAGATGCCAACTCTATGGACATCACAGATCAGTCAATTACTTGCGATCCCTCGAACTCATGATACACAGATCACGATATCGATGATGTTTATATCTTGTAGTCTGTGGAGAAATGATTTTATCACACTATCTAAAACTATAGCTCATGTAAAGCAGTCCGAATAGCACCAGCAGTCTGCAGAATAAACTCCTTCGCCTGCCAAAGGTCCTTGTCCATATGCATAAAAGGATGCGGTACACCAGGGAACCTCTTCATCGTCACCTCATTCCCATACTCAATCAACTTCATACCGTAAGCTTCACCTTCATCTCTCAATGGGTCTGCGCCAGCTGTGTAGATAACAGTCTTTGCGAGGTTGTTGAAGTTGTCAGCCTTGAACAAGTTGCCATAAATCGCGGGTATTTGCGCGCGCTTCTGAGCAATCTCCTCAGGCGTTGAACCCAGGGAGCTCCATTTGAGCTTGTCGAACCAAGCTAGTCGGCCCCAGTTGAGTGTTGGCGCATGCTCATTTTCTTGCATGGACTTAAAGGGCGAATCCGATGCTGAAGAGTACTGACTCAAATCGTCAATCACTGGTGTTCCGACAGCGACGAGCTTGAGGGGGATTCCAGCATCGCGGGCCATGTGTGCCAGTGCAAGACTGATGAATCCACCGGCTGAGACTCCGCCGACAGAAATTCTCTCCGGGTCGATACTGAATCGCTCAGCGCCCTTCTCGTAGATGTACTTGAGAGCAGCGAAACTATCGGTAACACCGCAGGGGAAAGCATTCTCCGGCACAAGGCGATATGCGACGTCAATGACGGCGACGCCAGCGGCATTGCAGATATGCTTGCAAATATGACTCTCGGTATCAAGATCGCCTAGACCCCAACCGCCACCATGGTAGTCGATATGCACAGGCCATGGACCAGCAGTGTCGGGCTCATACACTCGGACATCTAAAGTGATGCCTTCATGGGTGACGATTTGAGTATCGTATTGGCGCGCGACATCTGGTGCAGGGCCAGTGCCGTACGAGTAGAGAACTGAGTATTTCGATCGAAGGATGCCGAGGTCAATTGGTTTGAGGGGAGTGTTGGCGACGTTGTCGTTGTAGAGCTTCTCAAAGACAGGGTCGAGTTTGCCCTTCATTGAGGGATGAACAGGCTGGAGAGCCTCATGTTTGGTGTCTTGTGTCATGGTGAGTGCTGCAAAGATTCGATATTGGGGGTGAGTGAGTTGAGAGTGCGACAAAGCGGAAGCGAGATCAATTGACTCTTGAATGAATCTATTCGCAGGTCCATCGCATCCAGATCCGGCGCATATGTCGACGTGGATTACCTCGTCGCAACGATCATTAATTTCCGCGGTCCCCGCTATCTCACAGTGATGATTCGAGTTAGTCTGGCGCGCAATTGATGATGGTTTTCCGACGGTTGCATAACGGCGACTTCCGACGGACCCCTCACAGCGCTGGACGCACTGAACCGCGCTGCCGGGACCTCAGTGTAACGAAGATAAGCCCCGATAAGAGCTTCATGACGTGTGATACCGTCGCACTCACTGCACCAGCAAAGGCACTTAAGGGTCAATCTGATATTATGAGAGAATAAACCCTGATACTTCCCCTCATTCGAATCGATTAGAATTACACAAACCCAAATCATCGACTATTCTTTGGGTAAGCTCACGCGAATATCACCATGTCCAAAGACCGTAAGCCAGTTCTCATAATCGGCGCTGGAGTCGTTGGCCTTGTCCTCGCCCATGGCCTCAAGAAGGTAATCCATCTCTCTTACCACCCCGTAAATTGACCCACTGACATCGATCATGAAGCTTGGCATTCCCTTCCAGATTTACGAACGCGACAGTCACATCAGCTCCCGCGGTCAAGGCTGGGCCATAACCCTCCATTGGGTTCTCCCATTCCTCAGAGAACTCCTATCAGAAGAAGCGTTCAAGGACGTTGAATCAGTCCAAGTCGACCCAGAAGCCGATCGCCAAGGGCTCGGGAAATTCGTGTTCATCAATCTCAAGACCCTGGAGCCCAAGTTTCTCATTCCGCCGGGCGATCGACGACGAGTCAATAGAGAGAAGTTGCGCAAGGTCTTGCTTAAAAGTGTGTCGGAACACGTCAATTGGAACAAGCGACTTGCTTCAATTGAAGAGCGTGACGATGGCGTTGTAGCTACGTTCGAAGACGGATCTCGAGCTGAAGGATCTCTCATCGTCGGTGTTGAGGGTAGCAACTCAAGAACACGAAAATTCCTAGTCCCGGAGTCGTATCGAAACATACGACTACCGGTGCGGTTTACTGGTGCTGCTCTAGATCTCACGCCAGAGCAGGTAAAGCCACTGAAAGACATCGATCCACTTCTATTTCAAGGCTGCCATCCTGAGACAGGGACGTTCTTCTGGTTCAGCATGCTGGAAACACCAGTCGTAAATGGCACTGCTGGAACGGAGGATGAGCATTATCGTGTGCAAGTCATGATATCGTGGCCCATGAAGACACCAGAAGACGAAGTCAAAGCCACCGACGCCGAACGCTTGGCATATATGAAGCAACGAGCCACAGAATTCAATCCCGTCTTACGGGACACTGTAAAAAGAATCCCAGAGGGCTCGGAAGTGATTGAGATAGTCCTACAGGACTGGCCATGTCTACCTTGGGATAATCGCAACGGCAGGGTCACTCTGGCTGGCGATGCGGCGCATGCGATGACCATGTACCGAGGCGAAGCAGCAAACCATGGTATCCTCGACGCTTATCGGTTGGCAAAAGCTCTGGAAGGAGCCTATCATAAAGGAAAGGGGTTGAGCGAATCTATTGATGAGTATGAGGTGGAGTTGAGGGAGAGAACCAAGGTCGCAGTGTTATTGAGTCGACAAGCTTGCTTGGATGCACATGATTGGGCAGGTTTAAATGAGAACTCGGCTGTTTTGAAGAAGAGGGCAATTGCGGGAGTTTAGAAATCATGAATGAACGCATCGATTGGAGAATGTTGAGATCAATGGTAGTATTTGTGACGTGAGTTGTACATCAGATCATAGTGAATCAACATAATTATGCATAACCATAGCCAGAATCTAGTTATTCATGTTTAATTGACTATTTTGGCGAGTCCCGGCTCTGCAAAACCTTCTGATGCTTATGAAATTATATAAAAATCGCTTTATATCTGTTTTTACATGGCTATGCTGGGATCTTTACTGTGTAGGGTATGCTGTGTTCAACAGCACCATTGCTGAGGCCCACAGACCAGTGGACTGTGACCGATAACAGCTGTTATCGGCGCTATCAGCTCAGCGATAACGATAAGATAGGACTCAAGTAATCTGTCCCAAAGTGTTAACAGATGACGATAGCCTCTGAACTGAGAGAAATATACCCAAAAGAAAGTGAAGAGCTTAGAGCAACCACCTGATAAAATGCTCAGCTGTATACATCTGTGGGTTTAACCTGTAGTACTCCAGATAATCTGCTTGTGACGTCTTCCCAACATGAGGAGAATCGATCGGCTCTCGGACAAAATCGGCACCGCTATCCGACTGTCATGAGAGTGGAGCGCGATCGGCGGGACCCGTCGCAGCAGCCGTCGCAAAGTTATCATTGCGACGGCCATGACAGCGCTAAACCAAAAGAGGCACAGGCGATGAATACCGTGGGTGAGGTCTCTATTCGATGGCTGCCGCCTTGATAGTCTTAAAACCTTTCCAATCATAATTTAAATCAAAATTCCAGCCTTATCTCGAATAATTCACTGGTGTCGATACTGCCAAAATGCCTTCAGCATACCCCAAGCCCATTCTGCCCCCCTCTCTTGTCGCCGTTACTGGAGCCAATGGCTTCATAGCCCAACATTGCATCGCCCTTCTATTATGTGAAGGATACAAAGTTTTGGGCACCGTCAGGTCTCAGACTAAAGTTGAGCAGGTTCTCGATCTACATGGCAGAGACCCCAATCTTTCTGTCAGGGTGGTTGAAGATATCACTTCTGTGGACTCTTACATCTCAGCCTTTGGCTCCATTCGACCTGACGCAATCCTACACCTCGCGGCTCCTTTTCACTATGATACAACAGACTTGGAAAAGGACCTTATGATACCGGCTGTCAAGGGTTCAACTGCCATCCTGAATGCAGCGAATCAGCTTGGCGGCGTCAAACGCATCGTGCATACCAACTCATTTGCAGGTATCTACGATGCCTCGAAAGGACTGCAGCCGGGCAAGATTTATACTGCCAAAGATTGGTCTCCATTGACGTACGAGGATGGTGTAAATGCACCAGCTGCGGCAGTTGCTTACCGCGCCTCCAAGACCGTTGCCGAAAAGGTGGCGTGGAAGTGGATAGAAGAGAACCCAGCTGCGCACTTTGATCTTGTAAGCTTGAACCCGGCTATGGTGTTTGGGCCATTTCTACAAGGCGCTGTACCAAAGTCATCGGAACATCTCAACACTTCCAACCGAATCGTTTATGGTATTGTCTCCGCTGGTCAAGACGGCGAAATACCTGCCACCAAAGGCCCTGTCTGGGTCAGTGTCAAAGATGTAGCTCTTGCTCACCTCAAGGCTATTCAGGTCCCTGAAACTAGTGGTGAGAGATATCTTCTTGCGGCGGGAGTGTACTGTAACCAAGAAATCGCCGATGTCGCAAGGGAGGTTGCCGGGAAGAACAAGGATAAGATCCCCAAGGGTACACCGGGGATGAGAGAGGCTTCTACGCATTTTGGTGTTGATGCAAGTGAAACTGAGAAGGCTTTGGGGATCACTTGGCAGAGATTGGACGATATGTTGTCGGGGTTGTTGCCGCAGCTATTCGAGATTCAGAAGAGGGACGAGTAGAACTTTCCATAATAAGCTTGCGTAATTAACGGTTGATGTTCGCCTCTTCGACCACTCACATTATGATATGTTCTCCGCGGAATCAATTGCTGTTTCTGGCCTACGATTGATGTCGGGTTTAGTGCGTGTCTTCCCCGCAACCCCACGATCCCAACCTTTTCGACATCATTACCAGAAACGGAAATTTACTCCTCAAGCTGCTTAGCGACACGTCTCAATGAGGAAGTGTTTCGCCGAAATGTGAATCCGGCGGGCAATTTATCTAGCAATAGATATCAGATTCTGCTGAATATGGAGATCATAGAGGAGTTTCATTGGTGCACATCTTAGTTATGCATCGGTGTTGTCGCCGCACTATTTGACCCTCTGAGTTGAAGCCTTGAGATATAAGATCCGACTCCTCTTGAATTCAAGATCAACCAACTCACCTTCATCGTGCGCTCTTGCAACCATGATTGGCTTCATTCTCCTTGGTGTTGGCCCCGCAGCCTTTTTCTTTCGGTTTTTCATCTACCCCATCATCTTGTACTTCATTGATCCAAAGGGTTTGAGGAAGTATGCAAACTTCTCGTGGCTTTCTCCATTAACGGATCTGCGCCACTGTTATCTCAGTCACACTGGCACTCGATCCGAGACTCTCTCTGCTGAACATGATCGTCGTGGCGAGCACATTCTTAGAATCGGTCCCAATGCATTATCATTCAGCCACCCGCAGGCTGTCAGAGATATCTATGGTCATCAGACAAAGTGCACGAAGGATCACAAAGAGACAGTCCTGGCTGGAACGCATCGGAACCTATTTGATGTCGTTGATAAGGGTGATCATAGCAGAAAGCGGAGACTTTTATCTGCTGCCTTTGCGACAAGGAACCTTGAGAAGTGGGAGTTCAAGGTGCAGTATACCACACAGCGATTGCTTGATGCTTTTGATCAACGATGCACGGGACCTCTGAAGCCAAACACCAACCCCGACCCCGAAGATCTCACAATTGACTTCAACCACTGGATCAATCTCTGGACTATCGAAGCTATCAATTACATCGCTCTCTCCTCAAAGATGACTCTTCTCGAGACCGGTACCGATGCAGTTGTTGCGGAGAAGCCCGACGGAACACTCTATCCCGCACGATACCGCCAAGCTCAGAACGCCTCAGCCATGTGCAAGTCAGTCTTCGTCTGGGAGTATGAACTTTACCCGTGGCTCGCCCGTATCTCGAAAATTGTCCCCAACAAGTGGAAGAGCTACTGGGCCACGAGCGCACCATGGGGGGATGTATGCTACCATCAAGCTAAAGAAAGATTGAGGAGATATGAAGCTGGGGAGAAGCTCGATGACTTCTTCTCATGCCTAATGGTCAACAAGAATGGTATTCCTAATGAACTTGAGTGGGGAGAGATTGTCGCTGAAACCTCTGCTATCATCGATGCTGGAGCCGAGACTACGGCTATTGCACTGACTCATATTCTTCAACTTTTGGTCGGCCATCCCAAGCAGATGCAAAAGCTGAGGGACGAAGTCACTGCTGTAATGGATGAAGATACCATCGCAACGTTCGACAAAGTCAAAGACCTCCCATATCTCAAAGCCTGCCTTGATGAAGGCCTTCGCCTCATTCCCCCCGTCAGCTCGGGCCTTCCCCGACGTACACCACCCGAAGGCGCCAAAATCATGGACACCTGGATCCCAGGCGATACGTCTGTGTCAATGACCATCTGGAGTGCTCATCACAACGAGGATATCTATCCTGAGCCATATGTCTTCAAGCCAGAGCGATGGCTCAACCTGGAAGAACGAAAGAGGATGGAACCATTCTTCATCCCATTTTCAGCCGGAGCAAGAGGGTGCATTGGACGAAACATTTCTTATTTGGAGCAGCAGATTGTATTGGCTACTTTGGTCCATCGATACGGCTTTGCGATGCCAACGAAGGATTTCAAGGTTGACAGGTTCGAAGCCTTCAACTTGATCATGGGGAAGCTGCCGATCAAAATCTGGCGAAGATAATTCTTAAAAGCATTATTGGCTGTTGGAGTTAGACATATAATTCGGATGCTTCAATTGTTGCTGTGCCGCATAAGCCTCGGGCTGTGACGCCTGATAGTAAAACCCTCATCACTCTTGTCCCATTCACGGACCATAGGCCTGCAAGAACTTTGGAAAGGAAACAAGGAAATTTCCAGTCAAATAGATACCTGCTGCAGGTCACGCTCTTGGAACATAGCCTCGTATTACCCTGACCAATCTTACGCGGGGAGGCTGGGCGCTGACCATTTCCATCACAAGTTCTTTCCGCTTACTATAAAATGTCCCAAAGCATTCCCAAGGGTAGTATTTCTTACATATCTCAGCTAAGCTTAAAACCTTGTGACTGATAAAATTCTTTCATATCACGTCATTTCTACTTTGAGCAACCGATTGCCACTGATGTTGACTAGGATCAGTTGGTATAAATTGCTGAGTCTACTCGCTGGATAGTAGGATAGCAAGCTCCAACCGAGATTTCTTACAATTTAACTTCTGTGCCTTCAAAAAGGAGTCTTTTCAATATGGATAGTTCTTCAAAGACCGGCTTCATGCGTGCTGTCCAGTGGGAGGGTAACGTTCGTGACATGTCTGTCAACATCATCCCACGCCCCAAGCTCATTGAACCAGAAGATGCAGTTGTGCGTATCACCACCTCCGCTATCTGTGGCTCCGATCTACATATCTACCACGGCCTCTTCGGCACTGAAGAAAAGTTCGGCATGGGTCATGAGGCCGTTGGCATTGTCGAGGAAGTCGGCCCAGCCGTGGACTTCTTCAAGCCCGGCGACCGAGTTCTGATTCTAGCTTTCGCAGAGGATGGCAACTTACTACCCAAGCCTTCAATGCTTGTGACAGATCAGCCCATTATTGGCCTTGGTCTTGGTGGAATGTTCCATGGCGACACTGGGCTACAAGGTGAGATCGTTCTCTGTGCATACCTTTCTATTCATGCATCTGACATTTGTGGATAGCCGAGTATGCTCGTATACCATGGGCTGATTCATCAATGGCAAAGCTCCCCGATAAGCTTGATGACAAGGAATGGCTACCTCTCACAGATGCCTTCCCTACTGGCTGGACCGCTCTTAACTTCTCTGGTTTTGAAGCTGGCGACACTGTCGCTGTATTCGGTGCTGGAGCCATTGGACTCATGGCTGCATACAGCGCCATAATTCGTGGGGCTGCTCATGTCTACGTTATTGACCATGTTGCCTCGCGCCTCGCCAAGGCTGCTTCTATTGGTGCTCAGCCCATCAACTTTACCCGTGGGGGTAAAGCATCTGACCAGATCCTTGCTTTGAGACCTCAGGGTGTTACCAGGACTATTGACGCCGTGGGTGAAGTCTGCCTCAATGATGACCTAAAGCCGCAGCAGGACTACATCCTTCGTGAGGCTGTGAAGATCACAACCTCCGGTGGCGGTATTGGTGTCATCGGAGTACATATCACCGCATTGGTCAGTGAATTCGGTGGCAAAGGAGTAGTTCATAAGCCTGACTTGAAGGCTGAGATCAAATTTCCGATTGCTGAGGCTTGGATCAAGGGAATTCGTGTCCAAGGCGGACTTGTGGATATCAAGGGGAACATCAAGGCTCTTGTAGAGCTTGTGAAGAGTGGAAGGGCAAGACCTGGTTTCATTTTCTCAAACGAGTACAACTTGGATGACGCACCAATCGCTTACAGAAGATTCGAGCAGTGGGAAGAAACGAAGGTGACACTGAAGGGAGCCCGCAAGCCAAGTGATGAGCACACTCTGGAGATACGCAATGGTAGCAACGGAGCTCATGGCGCCAATGGCGCATAAAGAATGGCAAAGATATGGAACTCTTGATGTATGCCAAATGAGAGCCAGTAGAAGGAAATAGCCCCGAGAGTATAATTGATTGGAAACATGATTCATAGAGATACCGGGTCGCATTTTGCTGGAACGTACCAGACATAGTCGAAACATTTTCAGCGTACTTCAATGAGACGAAATTATACTAGCGCCTTGGGACGATAGTGACTGACCTTGGTCAATTGCCATGACACAATATGGAGGAAATAGCGATAGTAGACCGAGTGCCATTTAGATGCTAGTTCACCTGAAGTGCCAAGAGCACAGAAGCGCGCAAGATAACATCGCGGGGGGTAGACCAGGGAATTGGTAATACTACAATAAATCTGTACCTCATAGATGTCGCCAGCCTCAATTCGACCCTTGGTAACACTTGGACTATTTAGAGAACACTAAGTTCTGTCGGCTGCTTTAAGCTCTCAGCCATAACTCTCTACTGCAAACAACACATCTAGCTAATAACTAAGACATTATACATTTAGAGAACACGGATCCTCTGATGACGAGACATCACGAAGATTTAATTCGTGCAGAACTTCGGTTAAGCACATCATCCAAAGCATAAACGTTATTATAAACATTACACCAGACCTTCAGCTTTCACCGCAAATCGTTCAGCTCAAGTTGAGTGAATTTATATCTATGCAATGATGAGTTTCTTATGACACTTTTTTAGAATAAAGGAAATGGGTATTGACTAAGATATATGTTTGGAAGCAGCGAGCTGCGGTGTTCACGCTTCCTTTAACTTCGGGTGAGCTTCGTGCAAGTAGAATACATCAAAATAGAAAAAGATGACCCAATTAGTAACAAGACAATCCAGTTGAGGTACCCAATTCTCACACTATGGTAACTGCAAAAGGCATGGATCAAGATGCCTATCGATAAGACTACCACTCGTACAAGACAAGAAGCCGCTTCTGCGACTCCATTGAGCAAACCAAGCTTTCTAGGACTGGGCGATGCTTCTTGCAAGCCAACATGGACTGCCGTAGCTACCATGTATATAGCAGGTCCTATGATTGTCATCACGCCCAAAACAACCCGAGACACGAAGAAACCAGCTTCGCTATCAGGGCGAACAAATGCGTTCATGATGCTGAAAATCAAAAAGAAGAAAGGAAAAAGAGCCAGGGTTGATGAGGTGATGCTCTGTGTACCGAAACGTCGGTATAAAGCTGGGTATATTAAGAACAGCCAGTACGCCGAGAAACCGCCCTGACAGGCCACGTACAGCGCAATTTCGTGACCCGGTAATTCTAAGCCGCCTTGGCTGAGCTCTGTGTATAGTGAGAGAGTTGCCACAGCTGCGAAAGTAGATCCAAACAGGCTGATATGGATAAACGTCGATATTGTATAAATAACACCACGAGACCTAGCCAGCTCGCGAAGTGATATCCAGGTAGATGGGGTGTCATACACAGCTCCGTTGGTCTCTTTTTTGGCATCCTCCATGAGAAGTGTAGTGACAATGGCGCAAGTTACACTCATGACACCAATCGTGATTCCCGGGAGACAAAACGGATGCTGCTTAAGCAAAGAAACGGCCTTGAGGATCCTTGAGTATTGACTGACATGATTGACAAGGGCATGGCCGATAAGAAGCCCGGAGGCCATCCCAATGTTTCCAGCAAAGGAAGATAGGCTGAATCCACGAGTAGCCTCTGTCTGCGTCTTGCATCGTTTTCCGATCATAGCGCGGATGACAACGTCGCCACCTGACACCATTCCCATGAAGCATCGACAAAGTGCCATCTCCCAGAGCGACGAAGCAAAACCGAAGACCACTGAGCTGATAGCCGTGCCAAGAAGAATGCAGATGAGCATTGTCTTGCCGCCGAACCTATCTACCATGGTGCCCCAGAATATCGATGTCAGGGCCTGCGCAGCCCAGAATAGTGTTTCAAAGAAGGCTACATAGCCACCAATATCAGTGGTCCGTGAACTGCTATTGTGCTGTGCCATCAGATATACGTATGGGAAGACGGAGAAATATGCCATCGTTACCATTAAACGCACGTAGCACAGCAGGGGAAGTTGTATTTTGGTTCGCAAGCTTTTCTTTGTTCCCCTGCACCTCTGGTCGTTTCTGAGAACCAGAGGAGGGAATTTGGTCAACTTGCCGTAGGACGCTGACATTCGATTAGAGGACAACAGAGGCGTAGTCGAGTTCATCTTTACCAAATGAGCTGGCTTGGCAGCCAGTACCCTTTACATCGAACAGACGTTACAGTGCGTTTGATCAAGAGTGCTGGCCTGACCCTCTGTTTGAGCAACGTGAGGGACGAAAGAAGGATGAGGGATTTCGACAATCATAGCTAAAGATATGGGAGGGGAAAAAAATGTCTATCAGCTCTTATGGTCTTGGAATGTCGTGAAATGAGACCAAAAGATTTCTGGAAAAAGCTGATAGCGTTGATTGGTTTTATTGGGCGTAGCACGGGTTTATAAAAGTCAAATTGATAAGACCGAGGTTGTCACTGAGCTGGCGAATGGTCGAGACTCAAACAAAAGGCCGTCTAAGACCAGAATGATAATACCACTGGCTAGCAAAGTTTTAAGCTTTTGACTATAAAGTATCGCGGTGAGACAAAAAAAGGCGACAAGGGCCAGTCCAGAGAACTTTGAAATGTGATTTGCCAGAGGAAACTATACTGCGCCGATGCCCAATTCCTCCAGCGAAAGTAGTGAGAGTATCTTATCGTAGGATCCTGGCTAGCTACTGTTTGATGCCTGGAAGTGTATATGAAAAACTGTTTATCTTTCATCAGTTACCCTCGGTTATGTTGCGCAGATACCGAAAACGTCTAGGTCGATATCGGGCTTTGACTTGTCAAGCGGTAATTCGGCCTATCGCTGTGGATGTCTGTGAGAGTGCTACTGGCAAAATGGATTATTCGGTAGATTATATGTGTTTATTTGATCCTTCGGCTGGAAAGAGGATGGAAAGAGTCATTCAGGTTGACAAGCTGAGTCATTGAACCCCGCAAGCAAACCACCGTAAACTCCACCTGTCATGGATAGGGCGCGGAGCTACTTCCTGAGGAGGTGAGTATAAATAAGACAAAATCATTGAAATGCTCAGTAATCTGAAAGATTACTACATGGTCGTTCCTCCTTTGAAGATTCGTTTGTTGATATGGCCTCTCAACCAGAAATCCGTCCTGCGTCTTCTCAAGGTACTTTGTTGTGTTGTAAAGATAACTATTTGTCTCTTTACTAATTCTCAACGTAGATGTTCCTACTATATTGAGTTTAATTCGGGCTGGCGCAAAGGAGCAAGCACCAGGAACCGTCGTCACTGCAACCGAAGCGCGTCTCGCAAAGACACTCCACTTGTCAGACGTCACCGACTCTCCCCAGTACCGTATCGGGCATCCCATCTTGGCCTTCTCACCGGATGGGAACGCCGCTGGATTATTGATCTACTTCTTTAACTATACGACATGGGGAGCTGCTCCTGGAGTCTGCATGGAGGAGATTTACGTAGTCCCAGAATACAGACCTCACGGATACGCACGGAAATTGGTCGAAGCAATGACATCAGCGGCTAAGGAAGCGGGCTGCGTAAAGATGGAATGGCTCTGCTTGAAGGATAACGCGAGAGCACTGAGATTCTACGAGAAGCTCGGGGCTAAGCGAATGGAGGATTGGACGGTGCTGAAGGTTGATGAGGCTGGAATGGATCGTTTATTATAGTAGTCACTATTGGCGGTGCCCACCAGAATCCTCCTGCTCAATTGATGACTCACTCTGGAAGCTACTCCAGCCATCGCAAGCATCCGAAACATAGCTCGATGTAGAGATGTTAGCAATCTCACTTGAACGCTCGAGGAACTGCAACGCAAATCCTTCAGATGTATGCCAACCTAAATTCCACAAAGTCAGTAATACTCTAGTTCTAGGACCTCCTTGACTTACCGATATGACAGTGGCATAACCAAACGCCAGGATTGTCAGTTTCCCAAGCCATGGCCAGATATCCGTTAGCTGGCAGCATAGCCGTGTCTCGTCGGGGAGGGTTATATGTGTTCAGGGTGATGGAGGAGGAATAAGTACCTGTCCCTTGAGCCAAGATAAAGAATTCATGTCCATGGAGGTGAATGGGATGGGGCACTGGTAGAGCCGTCTCAATCAAAAAGTAAACTCATTGGTTTCCCTCGCTGAGTTCAATCACCGCATCATCAGTCTCAAAGTCAGTGTATCACTTAAGACCTGAGCTAGTGTAGGGTTTGCCCAGTCCACCAACATACTGGTGCTGTTGAGCATCCATTTGAACAGACCAGCTGTGTTTTTGCCAACCGTAGCCTCAAGATCATTCCAGTTGGCGTCTTTGACTGTCTTGGATATTTACGGTACAATGTTATCCGTCTCGTCATCGCAGCCGTCGGTGTAGTCGTAGGCAGTAGTGGACGGCGTGCCGGGGCTATCTTCATAGTAGACGATGCCCTTGATGTTATCGGTGGAGTCGTTGTCGGAACAGGCGGCTTGCGGGATGGCACGCATCCAGAAGTTGTCGGCGACGTCAGCTTGATCTGCAGTGGCTATGGTATCGTAGCGTTGGTCTACATATGTTAGATAATGGCAAAAGGATGAAATTATGACAGTCTTATCCATCCCCAAGTCCAGAATTGCGGTTTCGAAAGGCTCTATCGGTACAAGGTCTGCTGCGATCACAGTCAAGGTATGGTTGTCAATTGAGAACTCAACTGCTGCATTGACAAGGCTCATACGGTAAGAAGTGCCAGACTCGAAAGAGACATCAAAGCGAGTGCCCGTTTGAGAAGAGCTGTCGTCGTCCCCGTACAAGTTTGTACCGTTGATGGGACCATTGTCCAAGGTGGGAGGTCCATTGGTCTCAACTGAACTATACAACTCATCAACGGTCTGATGGCCCCAGTCGTTGAGAAACACCATCCCAAGATCCTCATCGTAGTCTGTCGTGGCAGGTCCCTTGATGATGATACCCCCGAACAGTGGGAGTGATACCAAGTCGAGCCATACTGGGTGGCCTTCCAGCTATAAGTCACTGACTCCCCAACAGCAAGGGGCATTGAGTGATAGACGAGACACCGTCATACTAGTTGGTGTAGTTCTGGCGAATGCCATGCCAGTGCATGCTTGTACCGTTCAGAGAAGTGCTGAGAGAATTGGTAACGTGCATGACAACAGTGTCACCCCAGTCAGCAAACATAGTTGGTCCAGGAATAGTATCGTTGACGGCCATGGCCGAACGAGAGTAGCCATCAGGGGCAACAGTAACATCTGTCAGCTCTAGCCAGTACTCGCGAGTGACGCCAGTGTCTACAGCTTCAGTGCTGTAGTACGTGTCAACGGAGTAGTCGCACCACTCTGAGCGAGTATAAGCAGTGTTGCCACTGCAGGCGCGGCAGCTTAGTTAGTGAAGAGGGCTTCGAGCGTGAACTTGGCTGAGGCGGAGAATGCCAGCCGGGAGAAATTGCAAGAGCTTCATTTCTGCCGACACAAGCTGAATCTCAACCAAGGACTTCAAATACACAGAATTATAATGCTAGAGGAGACGATAAAGAGATCTGAACTATTTGTATTGTTTTTCACTTCTATTCTTCCCGTGCAGCCCATTCTTAAATATTTCAGTCCAGCCCTCGACCTGTCCGTTTAGGAAGCTCACCTGCCCATCTGCCCATCTGCCTATCCTAAAGCAGACCTATCATTCTACAAAAGGACTTGTCGTATCACGGACCTCTTAGAGATGGAGTGTTAAGACAAGTCGCCATCACTGTAAGAGATTAAGCCACTCGGAGATTTCACAACTGCCGGGATGATCATGGAGAATTACAAACACCGTCCGTAAGAACGAAGGAATGCAATTAACATTATGATAGTTGGAGTCTTGATTACTGTGACCATGCACTACTCTCGTATGAGCATGAAGGCTTTACATCCCTCAACTGGTGAAGAGAAAACAAGGCCAGCTACTGAGCAAAGTTTAAACCGGTTTAGCCATGTGAATGCCTTGACTCGGTTAGTCTTGTGATGGTATTGGAGTTTCCGACGTCACGTGTGAGACATTGAGCTATCATACAGAGAACAGCATTCTCATGTTTCTCTTTCTTAGTATTTCTTTCTTGTAATACTCAATAATTTTTGGTGCCATGGATTCTGCTGCGATTGATCTGAATATGGAAGCACCAAAGGCAGTCGGGTGGACAACCCCGACAGCAACTTCGTCCCTGGGTACAGGCCGAGTAGTCTTCACCGCCGGAAGCACTATCGTAATTGATGCACCTGCTAAAGAGGTATTCGATGCCATGGTTGATTTCAGAAGATACAGCGAGTGGAATACTTGGACCTCCAAACTCACATTCATCGATGCCGAGGCTTCAGAAGCGGTTGAACCAGGCGCCAACGGGATTCTGGAGACTCTGACGGATGAGGATGGGGACGTCATGAAAATCCCAATTGAGGTAGTGTTCCAGTGTATAAGGTCAGCTGCGAAATCTATCTGACGAGGGTACAGATCCTGGCACTGAGCTATGGAGAGCAAGAATGTAAGCTGGCGTGGAAGAGCACTTGCCTACCGTGGTGGGCTGCAACCATTGAGCGGGTACAAATTGTCACTGCCAAGGGGCCAAATGCGTGTGAAGTCAAGAACTGGGAGTCTTTGGGTGGTCTTGCTGCATATGCGATGAAGCTCTCGTGGGTATCGAAACAGCTTGAGAAAGATAACGTGCGATACCTTGATGAGCTTGCGACGTTTGTGAAGGAGGGTGTTACCAAGAAGACTTGATAGTTAAGCATTTGGGCTTCGGGGCAATAATGAGGGTGAAAGAGGAACAAGACGCACGCGAGGTGGAGGCAAACAAAGATCATGTTGCTCCAACGCTGTGAGATCATCAGCAGCTTCGTTGCAAAGCTACGCAGAAGTACTTATACTTATGCTCAGCGCTCGGCTTCTTGTAGCAACAGTGCGACGTTCATGGCTTGATCATTGAAGTTGTGCAATAAGAGGCATCAGATGACATTAAAAACTAAGACTGCATTATCATACTCATAAGCTCCTCCTCGTTAAACCCAATTTAAGAAGACTCCACATCCAGGCCTTTGGTGCTCTGGTCTTGCTCCTCTCTACCAGACTCCTTGCAGTTTTATTAGAAGACCCTCCTTCGCCGTTATTGTCCCAATGTCCCAGTACATGTTCAAGCAATGTCGTGTTTCCAATCGAAGTGCCAAAGATATCCAGAAGCGAGCCTTGATTGGCATCCATCAAGCCACCAAGGACATCACCCAGCAGGGTGATCACAGGGAAGGTGAACCTGATATGCTTGTAGTTCAAGACTCCTTCAATGTACTTGATATGCTCCCCACCAGCAATGGTGGTGTTTCCTGTTGCGTTGAACTCCAGATAGCCGTTACCCAGAGGTCCCTTTTGCATATCGAGGATCTCAGAGAGGTTGGGAACCAGCTGGTCGAAGTAGAAGTTGCCATCGAACGGTACAGAGTTGTTGCCTGGCCAGAGCTGCAGATCCCAGAGGTTGATGAGACCAAGTCTAATATCGCCCGACATGACGTTGAATGTTAGGTTGCCTAGTCCAAGTCGAAGGACTCCGGAGTTTGGGATGTTCAGCATGCCTTTCATGTTGTTCTTTGATGTCCGATTGGCATTCAGATCAAAGTCTAGGCTCTTGAGCGCAAAACCGTCAAGGTAGTTAAGAGAAGCAATGTCAACAGTCTTCTTCAGACTGCGGTGATACTTCAAAGCGCCAAGCCTAATCTCAGGCTTTCCCTCCAACGACAATTCGGCATCGGGTTTGTCGAAGAAAACATTGAACCACTTGGTCAGCTCAGTTTCGTTTGTCACCAGGAGTGTCTGGTTGGTGATGGTGACGTTGGTGTGACTCTTGATGTGCGTCTCAGGGAATTCAAGCTTGAAGAATGAGGACACGGGCTTCGTTTCCTTGCTGTAGAGGAAGAGATCCACTGGCTTAAGAGTCGCAGCGATTGGTGTCTTCAACTGTGTTTCGATACTCATGTTGACTTCGGTTGGAGATATAACCTGTAAAGCGCCGCCGTAAATGGGGAGCTTCTGGTCATTGAGAATGTCTTGGACGATTGCGGGAATGATGACAGTGAAGCTGGTGCATTGTCAGAAGGGGTACTCAATTGATGGCATGGGATGAGACTTACAGTAGTGGCAGTAAAATGGCGAGAAGAACAGCAATAGCCAAGAGATACCACCATTTGTATCGCCAGAAATGACCCTTCACCTTTTGCCATTTGGTTGGGCCTGCGGCGACCTTCTCATCGCGAACATGGTCGTCGGAAGAGGCGTCGTTGCTGGCAGCATCAGCAGCTGGCGCGTTCTGTTCGCCAGCAGCAGCATTTGTCGTCTCTGCAGGCGCAGAAGTATCAGCGCCGGCCGCTGTAGGTTCTCTCTCAGAAGCCATTGTGATTGATTGAGACAATACAATTGACAGCAAGCAATTAATTGTATCAATCACCAATGCCTCAGAAGAAGAGTGAGATGCTCCACAGACGGTTCAGACTTAAGGCAGAACGACGAGGGTCTTAGGCCAAGACATGCCCTGAATTTGGTCGCCCAAGCGCGAAGACGGGCCTCTAGAGTTATACCAGGGTACGCCAAACTATTGAATGCACTAACAAGGCCCATCCCAGCTGGTGCCGTCCTGCAAATTTTGATCTGCAAGCGGGGTATAGCACTAAGTGGACGGGGGGCCAGGATGTGAATACGAACCAGACTCGAATCTGATAAGTGATGGGCAGACAATCCGGCACATGATCACTTCCCCTCACTTTCTCTGCAGAGTAAAGTGTGTGCATCGAACAGGTTTGTCAAATCCCCAATGAGTCTAGTTTGCGATAGCTCCCATCCCATAGCTTCAACTAATTCTCCAACCGAAAGCCGAGAGAGATGCTTTGCATGTGTCAAGATTCTGGGGAACTTAGCTCGGGGGCTTGAATTCAAGGCCTGAAGGAAACGGTTTTGGACAGGGTTGCGAGTAAGCTACCGGCGAGCCAGGCTCCCACGTCTAGTCAGGTTACAGACAGACCACGCCCCCCATGTCAGGCTGTAGGCATTGTCTTCCGCGACAAAGCAAGTACCCGAGTCTCACCGAGACATACCGAGACAAAATGGCACCTTGTTACGCTGATAGAGGCGTGCCCAGAACAGGCATGTACTGTATGCGAATGTATGTCACGACCTTATCGGAAAGGCGCGTGTTATTTTCGCTCAATGGCGCTGGTATCACGAATACTCCAAGGAAAGAGATCTAAACGGGGAAGATGAATTTATGTTGCAGTGCGGCGTATGCCGACGGGTACTACTCTGCCATGCGCAAACCGCCCGTCTGTCTTATGCCAGGACGACTATAGTGAGATCTTACAAGCATATTCACTTGGCAGCGCTCTTAGGTACGGATAAAGACAGTTTCATTATGGCACCGCACAGGCGCATTCATAGGGTATCGTATACGTCAAATATCCAAACTCATTAATACATGATTAAAATATCCCATCACGTAACCACGCTCATAACCCAATCATCACATTAAGACCGTCCCACAAGTTCTTTGAGTACCGCATGTACTAAGTCTCCTACTGTCGCAACAAGCTAGAAACAGAAGTTAGCATAGTTTCGTAGTAGGATCCTGAGGTTTGACTTACCGGTGTCGCGTCTCCAATGAGTTCCGATACTTGGTTCACGAAGTTCTTGGTAAGGAGATCCTCAGCGTTTCCAACCAGGCCGAGAAGACCTTTGATGGTCTTCGGGTTAAGGAATGGCACAACTGCATCTACAATGCCCTGAACGTCAATCTTCTTGAGGGCTTTGAGCAGAGGTTTAGCAGCGTCGACAAGGCCAGTAAGATCCAAACCGTCCAGCTCCTTGAGCAAAGGCTCAATGATCTCAAAGAGCTCCTCAAGGTCGAGCTTGTTCAAAACCTCAATCAATGGTACTGCACCTGAAATGAGGGTCTGTGTCTGGTTGACGAACTTGGCTGTGAGGAGATCCTCTGCGTTGTCAACGAGACCAACAATACCCTTGATGCTCTTTGGTGTGAGAAGAGGCTCAATTGCCTTGAGCAAACCATTCAGGTCAATCTCGTCCAGAGTATCAAGTAGCGGCAGAAGCTTGTTGACCAGCTTGACGAGATCGATCTTCATGAGGGCATTGAGAAGTGGCTTGACCTTCTTGATGAGGTCTCCCAGGTCAATCTCGCCGAGGGCGTCGAGAAGAGGCTGGAGCTGTTTGATGAGCTTCTTGAGATCGATATCACCAAGCGCCTCAACAAGCGGTACGGCTTCACCGATGAGAGTCTGAGTCTGGTTGACGAACTTAGGGGTAAGAAGATCCTCAGCGTTGCCAAGAAGGTCCATGATGCCTTTGACGCCCTTTGGTGAGAGTAGCGGTGCAAGTGCGTCAAAGAGACCCTTGATGTCCAAATCGCTGATCTCATCGAGAAGAGGTGACAGCTTCTTGACGAGCTTGACAAGATCGATCTTTCCAACCTCCTTCAGCAGCGGGCCTACCTGGTCCAGCAATTCGGGCAGATCGGCATCCTCTAGCGAGGAGATCAGAGGAACAGCGCCAGAGATAAGCGTCTGGGTCTGGTTGACAAATTTCGATGTCAACAGATTCTCGGCGTTATCAAGCAGGCCAACGATGCCCTTGATCGAGTCCTTGGTGAGAAGAGGCGCAAGAGCGCCGAGAATGCCCTCGAGATCAAGCTTGCCGAGCATCTTCAGCAGCGGTTCGACTTGGTCAAGGATGTCCTCCAGATTAAGCTTGGACACGCTGGTGATCAAGGGTCCAGCCTTGGAGATGAGAGACTTGGTCTGGGAAACGAAGTCCTTGGTGAGAAGGTTCTCGGCGTTATCAAGCAGACCAACGATGCCATTGATGGAGTCCTTCGTAAGCAGTGGCTGGACTGCACTCAAGATGTCCTGAAGTTTAAGCTTGCCAACTTCCTTGAGCAGAGGACCAACCTGGTCGAGTAAGCCTGCAAGGTCCGCCTTATCAAGACTGTCGAGAAGAGGAGAGGCTTTTCCGATGAGCGACTTGGTCTGAGAGACAAACTGCTTGGTAAGGAGGTTCTCGGCATTGTCGAGGAGTCCAACGATTCCATTGATAGAATCCTTGGTGAGGAGAGGGGACACGGCACTGATGATATCCTGAAGCTTGAGCTTGCCGACCTCCTTGAGAAGAGGACCGACTTGATCGAGCAGACCCTTGAGATCAGCATCATCCAAGCTGTCAAGGAGGGGCGAAGCCTTAGAGATCAGACTCTTAGTCTGAGAGACGAAGTCCTTGGTGAGCAGGTTCTCGGCGTTACCCAAAAGACCGACAATACCCTTGATCGAATCCTTGGTAAGCAGTGGTGCAAGCGCATCAAGAAGACCCTTGAGGTCGATCTTGCCGAGGCTTGTCAAGAGCGGGCTGGCGTTGGAGATGAGGTTCTTGGTGTCGGACACGAAATCCTTGGTCAAGAGACTTTCGGCGTTACCCAACAATCCAACGATACCCTTGATGGAATCCTTGGTGAGGATAGGTGCAAGTGCATTGAGAACGCCAGCGAGATCAATCTTCTTCAATTCGTTGATGAGAGGACCAGCGCTGGTAAGCAGAGACTTGATGTTCTTCACAGTCTCCTTGTCGAGCAGGTCTTCGGCGTTGTTCAAAAGACCAACGAGGCCTTCGATGGCGTCCTTCTTGAGAATGGGGCCAAGCGCATCGAGGATGCCCTTCAAGTCGAGATCAGACAGCTTGTCGATAAGAGGTGAGGCGCTAGACAACAAGGTCTTGATGCTCTTGACGGTCTCCTTGGAAAGCAGATCCTCGGCGTTGTTCAAAAGACCAACAAGGTTCTGGATTGCCTCCTTCTTCAAGATGGGGCTGAGAGCATCAAGAAGACCCTTCAGGTCAATGTCGGCAAGCTTGTCGATCAGAGGAGAAGCTTGAGACAGTAGCGTCTTGATGCTCTTGACAGTATCCTTGGTCAGAAGGTCCTCAGCGTTGTTCAAGAGACCGACCAGACCCTGAATAGCCTCCTTCTTCAGGATGGGGCTCAGCGCGTCCAGAACCCCCTTGAGGTCAATGTCGGAGAGCTTCTCAATCAAGGGAGATGCCTCGGTGAGAAGAGTTTTGATGCTCTTGACGGTATCCTTGGTCAACAAGTCTTCTGCGTTGTTGAGCAGTCCGACGAGTCCTTGGATGGCCTCCTTCTTGAGGATGGGGCTCAAGGCATCAAGAACACCCTTGAGATCGACATCATTCAGCTTGTCGATCAGTGGAGACGCAGCACCGATGAGGTCTTGCGTCTGGTCCACAAACTTGGGTGTCAAGAGAGACTCTGCGTTCTTCAGCAAGCTCAAGATACCCTTGATAGAATCGTCCTTGAGGAGCGGCTGCAGCGCTTTGAGGACTTCTTCAAGGTTGAGCTTGGTGAGCTGCTCGAGAAGTGGGGCGATATCCTTGATGATGGGGGAGACTTCACCGAGGAGACCCTGAATCTCATCGACGGTCTTGGCGGTGAGAAGATCGCCGGCGTTCTTGAGTAAAGTGACAATGCCCTGGATAGACTCCTTCTTGAGAAGTGGGTCCAAAGCTGATAGAATGCCCTCGAGATCAAGGCCGGTGAGCTTCTTGAGAAGAGGAGCAAGCTCGTCGAGGAGAGGTGAGACGTCACCAATAAGACCCTTGGTCTGCTTGACGAAGTCTGGTGTCAAGAGGCCTGCGCCGTTGGTGAGAAGACCGTTGATGTTCTTGAGGTTGTCATCTGTGAGAAGCTTGAGAACCTTAGAGACGATACCAGCGATATCGACATCCTTGAGCTGGTCGATAAGGCCCTTGAGGTCTAGTTCGCCAACAAGATCCAGCAGAGGACCTGCTTTGTCAAGCAGGCTTCTGATCTGGTTGGACGCAGGAGGTTTCAGTGTTGCTGCAAGATAGACCATAGCATCATGGAATGCCTCAAGGAACTCAGCCGATAGAAGACCCTTGAGGGCTTTGAGGAGATCTCCCAGCTCGCCGATTGCGTCTGTCAATCCCTTGAGGCCATCACCGAGGTCACCAAGACCATCAAGCCCAGGAATTGAAACAACGCGGCTTGAACCGCCGCTATCTGAATCCGAGTCGTCATCTGATCCGGACCCTGAGCTAGAGCCGCCAGATTTTGAGCCAGAACCAGAGGTAGTATTTTGTCGCCGTATCAGAACAGGTGCGCGAGGGAATCTATCACTCTTGAGAAGTGTATTCAATTCCTTCAACGCGTCTGTGAGCTCTGACCGCGGTACAAGCGCGAGGTTATGCTTCTCCAAGAGCTCGACCAATTGGCCCGAGAGCTCGGGTGCAGAAACAGTCTTTGGCTCAGGGGCCGCAAGACTAAATGGCGCAAGAGCCGATAGGAGCACCGTTGAGAACCTCATAGTGTGACAATTGAAAGAGAAGATGAGATAAGGAAACCGACTGAACCGTCTCACTATCGCAACTTGACTTGTCGCGAGAAGAAGGGGGGGGGACGAGATAATCAAGCTGCCAAGGGTCCGTTTAAAGGAGGCTCTTTATCTCAGCCAGTCATCACACACGGATTTGCTTTTCGGAAACGTTGCAGGCACTCCACAGCGGTACCCCAGAAAACACGAATGATACCGCGGCAGGGAAATTGGTGCTGGAGGGGTAGCAGCGACGATCCCTGCTGTTCTGGCCAGGAGGTGGTGAGCACCCCTGCATCTCGCAAACTATGGCGCTTTGGGCACGAGCCTTTGCATCATCATCAGCTTTTTTGCACGGTCTCGTGGACAAGGTTCCTAGTCTAGCTTCTGGGGTTCAGTGTTCACCATCGGGGGGGTGAGGGGGACAGCGCAGCTGGGTCTGTTGGTGATGAGCGCCATGGGTCAAAGCGCACTGCGACAGCGAAGACGCTAAACAGCGTCGCTAGGACGTTACTGTACAGGGGCCGATTGGCTACAAGAAAAACCAAGGACGACTTTGGTGCTAGAGTGCGCTATGAATTCTTGGACATTTACGGCATGGACTCGGACAGTGGGGATGGTTGAGGGTTCAGATGAGAGTGTCGGGCCGTAACGTTTCAAGTAAGGGATGGCACTGACAGGTCCAGATGAGGAAACATCTGGGCAAGAATTGAGTTGAGTGAGGTCAATCGCAGTCCAGTGCGGAAAAAAACAAGCTTACTACGGAAATTGAATACGAATAACACTCTAAACTAGATTAATTATCGCGCTGCCTTGAAGTCAACACCTCCAACCCTATTGACCACTCCCGCTCGGTGGTAATAAGTACCAGATCTAATGTATGGATCCAGCTTCCAGTAGTTCATCTGTAGCAATTGAATCAACTCATCTCGCCTCTCGTGCGCTTCCCTGCCAGCGTCTGTATCAGGACTTGTGCCGATCCATTCAACAGTCGACCGATTGAACGAGTCAATCAATTCTTGTCGCTCAATCTGTATCTTTATCTTCTTCTCCTCAGACTGCATCCTCTCGTTCTCAGAGGGAACGGGCTCTACGTATTTGTACTCCCAAGGATCTTCACCACCATAGGACTTCTGCAAGTTCTCCTTGGCGATGAACTTGAGAAGGCCCTTGGTACCGCTGGTGAAGTGGACCTTTGATGCGACGACAGGGTCAAGCCAGTGCTTGATGACGGTCCAGACACCTGGAAAGGATTAGAATGTAAATAAATAGAGTTGGAGGTGGCAGAGTGTCAAGCTTACCCCAAAATACGAATGGCGCATTGTGGACAAGCACTACCGAGAGGGTTTCGGGGTAGCGCTTCTCCAGAATATCGACGAGGAACTTGACAACATGAAAGTCCATGTTGCGAAGTCCAAAGCCTGTGAGATCAAAGATCAAGCAGACCTTGTCTTGCGGCTCTCTTGCCATCACCCTCAACGTCTCGATATTGTGCAAGACGTATTCTTCCATGGACTCGGCAGATTGTTTGTGGGGGTCGTGAAGTCGGACTCTGATGACATAGATGGGATAGTTGTCCTTGTCGGTTCCTCTGACATAGCTCTTGCCCGAGCGATACTGCGCCATGAATGACTCTTCGTCGGTAGTGAGGGACTTCTTCAGTCCGACTGCTTCACCGCCTCCAACAATGGTCTTCTGAATCTGTCGCTCGTCGCGCCAGTTGAGAGCAGAGACAAACATGTCAACAGCCTTGTTGACATCCCAGTCGCGCGCTCGGAGAAATCGAAGAAGCGCGGTATCGGGATGATCGGCCATGATGGACTCCCAGAGATTCCGTGAGAAATGATCGGAATCTTTGTTTTTGAGGTGTTGGAGGTATTCGTCTGTGTTGTCTGGAGCATCATGGGTGATATTCTCATTTCCGCATAATCGCAGAATATGGACCCAAGCCTCTTGGAGGCTCTTCTTTTGCTCAAGGGTGAGGTTGCCCCTAGTGCCTGGCTCAGACGAAGAAGACATTGTGATATCGAGTGTGCTGACTGTTGAGAATGAGTGATTTGAAAAGCAAGTAAAGAGCTCGTTCATGAAGAACTTACGATGCAATGAAGATCTTTCCAATAACTTCAGTTTTCAAGAAGTCGTCTAGTTATCTGTCTTGGGGTGAAACAAGCAAACGCGAAACGAATCACGGCGTCGTTGACATCAGCAACGTCAAGATGGGTTTCCTCGGCATGGAGTGGAACTAAACTAGAGGTGCGATGATCAATTTGGGCCACGTCGGAAGGTGGTCCTGAATTGGGAAACGAGCAAAAGAGCGCTATGACCCTCTTAGATTGTGCCATCCATCTCGTCCTTCGGCAATGCGATGCTCGCAAACCCATGGCATCTGGGGCTAATGCACCCCGCACGAGGAGGCCCCAGACGGGAGCCAAAAGACGTCACAAGCAAGCTTTGCCGATCTGCGGGGTTGGAAGATGCGCTATTTGGGACAGATTCGAGGACCAAGCTGGGGAATTGAGCATCTCGATCGAGTTTAGCTGAGGGCATCGTTGTTTGGGTGCGTGGATTGGTGAAGCGAGTTCCTAGCTCGCGTGAATGTGGCTGCTTCTTGACAGTTGAGCTATCGCATCACATCCACCCCACGCATGCATGCACATCGCACAGACTAGATTTAGAATCGATGTGTCTAATACTGATAGTTAGTCCATGAGTCAAGCAAACTATCGCTCCGTTAAAGTTCTGACCGACATCGACCACTTTCATTTCTTTATCGATGTTAATCTAGACTAGGCAACTTTGATCAGCCTTTCTCGGTCGATTTCCGTTCTTATCGACATGAGGCTTGCGAGCCTCGGCTACATTGACGATGGCTTACCCTGAAGTTAGCATTTGGGTGCTAAGGCTCTGCGATTTCACTCGCTGGTGAGGATTTTATTTGGGCGGAATATGCTGTGTTCTAGGGTAGGCGCATATTCAACGCTGTTTCTTCAAACAGTATTTACCTAGGTGCTTTGGTATTCATGAATTGAACATCTGGAGGAGATAGTATCAAATTTAACGGCAACCGAGAGTTATCATAATCCAGCACAAATTCAGTAAACGACATAACTACTTTGAGGAAGCTCATAATACCTTCATGTAACTACTTTAAACTGAGCTTAGGATATCATAGTTGCTACTTAGTATTGATTGATGCTGAAAGCTTATAACATCTCAGCGAGATGTAATTAACTTCAGGTTTTAAAAGGAAATATGTACATAGCCTTAACAAAGATAAGTCTCCCAATTTAAACATGATAATAAGCTTTTATAATGACTCAATCAGTAACCTTATTTGCAGCTGCCTGGGGGATAAGAACTCATCATGATCCTTCTAGCTACTTGATAGACAACGATTTTATACCAGCCCGTTGAGTCTCCTTGCATACTTGAAGTTCGCCTCAAGTCGATGCATCACAAAAGGAGAACTAGATTCGGCAACCCCTTGAATAAGATTAGAACTTAACTCAGACCAATACTGAGAGAGCTTCTTCCTGTCAAAGGGACTCGGTGAATCAGGAATCATGCAGTTAAACCCAATCCGCGGCTTATCTTCCCCACAGAAGCAGTGGTCGACGTCTGGGAACCGAATTCTACCGGACAGAACCTGAGTTTCAAACTGGTTAGACCCTTCGAGGGCAGCCAGGTGCATCTGTTTCTAGATTCGGCCCCGGGGACATATGGATGAATGACCGTTCCGCCGAGTATAGCACTTGTTCCTGTGTGGTTGCGCAGGAACTATGACTTTCGAGATCCAGGGAGCTGGTTCTCTGAACCGCTTAAGACTGTGGCTCAACAAGTTTGTGGTTTGGCATAGGAATCACGTCAAACTCGGTCATGACATTTGCCACGACAGAGTTGAGCTTTCGAGCGGCGCTTTCAATGTCGGCGTCCGGCGACGTCGGGCCAGTGTATGGCTCACGTAGACCTCGAAAAATGTGCTCAAATCTAGCAGGTATAATTATACCAAAGATCTGAGTGTAGTCGCCAATGAGCTGGCATGCAAGGATAGCGCTTTGTCAAACATCAGTATGGATACATTTTTCATGGTTTGGACTGCTAGTGGGATGAAACATAGGAGTGTCTCGCGACTTTGGACTGTTGAAGGTTTTTGACTCGATTCATCATCGCGCTGAAACCCCGAGTATTTATCGTATACCTATTCTCAGTTGTCTACTAAATCTGGGGAATCTGAACCTGTATGATGATTGAAAATGCATTGTGACGCTAGAGTTGTCCGATACAGGGTTTCCTGGATGTCTATGAAAAGATAAACTCTCTTGATCGGTCTCGGTGTTCGCTGGAGGAGCGAAATACCGCAAAACTGATATCTACAGTGCCATGATCGATGAGCTCGCGTAGAGACGCGTATAACAGCACCGCCATTACAGAGGTTTCGACACCATCCTCCTCGGTATCTGTCTTTACATCGATGTTTCTATTTTGTGTGACCCGAGCGAAACCAATAGTTAGCCTAGAAAGTCATATCAGGACCATGCTCCGGGACTTATGGCCCGTAATTGTGGATCAACAACGAACGCCTCTTCCTCAGCGGAAGCCATTCTCGGGAGCCGGGTTTGGGAATAGCCACTGTTTCAAGGCTCAACGGTCAGCGGTTGGCGCTCATAGCTGCCGCTTACTCATCATCGGATGTCGGATAAGGGCGTCTTGATATATCTGAAGTTTGGATACATGAAGACGAGACGAGAATCCGATTGCCGCAATTGAGAAAGAAAGTCGAATTGAGCTGCATCAGTCACGACTTTTTCCCATAACAATACAAGTTGATCAACCGTCTTCCACGATGGACCAACTCTCTTCAGTTCCCAGCTCAATTGCTGAATGCATTGAGCCAACGTTGAGGATTTACCTTCCGCTTCTCAGCAACAACTCAACTGCCATTAAATCAACCTTGAGAAAAAAACATTCTTTTATGGCCCAAACCCTCGCAATAACCTGAGCATCTATTATCCCGCTAAAATAAAAACTCCACCGGAGCTGGGTGCTCTGTCTTCATTTATACATATGGAGGCGGCTTCACTCAACGAGACAAAGCCTCTGAAGATCATCTACTCTACCAAAACCTCGGACACTTCTTTGCCAAGAAATATAGATTCATCACTGTCATTCTAGACTATCGCCTTGTACCAGAGGCACGATTTCCTTCTGGCGGTCAAAGATATTAAAATGGTTGTGAAGTGGCTCATAGACAACAATGACAAGATTGGAGGGTCACATCCAAGACCGTTGTTCATGATGGGCAACTGGGCTGGTGCTGTTCATCTTTGCACATTCTTGCTGCACCCTTCGTTTGCTGAATTTCACGGCAAGATCACAAGTACCAGCGATACTTGCCCCCTGCGGCTCAAGGCTGCTTTCTTTTGCTCAATGCCGACGTCATTCCGCGACCCCCTCCCTTACCGGGCTCCAGTTCTTGCAACCTACTACGGGCATACGATGGAGCAGGACTGTCCCCTCGGACTTCTTAAGGCATTTGGAAAAGATAGAAACATTGCGGATGTTGCACCAGGGGTCTTGTTCCTTCTGCTGTATGGATCCCTTGACCCTGAGAATGAGATTTTGGCCTGCAACAGGGAGTTTATCGAGCTTTGGCAATCTGGTAAGGGAAGCATGGGAATACAGCTCGAAGCTCAAGTTATGGAAGGCCACAACCATATCTCGTTTCCAACAGCTCTCGGTACCAATATTTTGAAAGAAGAAGTCTGGGGCTTTAATGTTGCTGGGTTTTGCAACGCGGCAGCTCGAAGTTGAGGTGACATCTTGGCCTTAAATGATCATGGTATCAAAGTATGTAGTAGAATCGCTGATGGGTTAGGAATTGGGATGGAATATTGAGATAGTGAGTACGTAGTCAGTGGCTTCCATTCTGCTAAGTATGTACGTGAGAAATAGATATATACAATTGAACCATTTCCTTGAGCATCATTCTACCACAAATGCTTTATCCAACTAGTAGACTCCTTGTATGATCCATCGACATAGCTAACAATAGCTTACAGAGCGTTGATCAAGGCGTTGAAAGCAGCCTTGGGCTGGTAGTTGCTGTCGTACAGGAGAGGGTTGTCACCAGGTCGCCACGAGTCCTTATCAGAAACACCCCAGACGGTGATGCCGACACACTTGGGAACAGCAAGGCAGCCGTTCATGACAGTAAGGTAGTCGTTAGCACTCGCACCGGCAATATCAAGTTCAGTGATAGCAATCTCCTTGACATTGGAGGCAGCAAGGGCTTTGAGGGCATTAGGGACGCCAGAAGCTGGGTTCCAGCCACCAGGCGCAGCAAGATGGCCCTGAGATCCAATGCCATCGATGGGAATACCAGCAGCAATCCACTTGTTGACGTGAGCGACCATTCCGGTGGTGAGCTTAGCGTAGGTAGCAATGTCGAGGTTATAGTCGTTGATGTAGAGCTTGGCATTGGGGTCAGCGGCGCGGGCGGCGCGGAAAGCAATGCCAACAAAGTCCTCACCGAGAACTCGGCTGAAGACACTGTCGCGGAGGTTACCGTCCTCAGCGAAGATCTCGTTGACGACATCCCACTGGAGGATCTTGCCCTTGTAGCGGGTGACCATGGTCGTAACGTGGTTTTGAATGACCGAGGTGAGGGTTGAGCGGTCGTTGATGTTCTGAACCCACTGCGGCAGCTGGGAGTGCCAGAGAAGAGTGTGGCCACGGATGAGCTTGCCGTTCTGAACGGCGAAGTCGACAACCTTGTCAGCGTTGGCGAAGCTAAAGGAGTTACGCGAAGCTGTTGCATATCAGCAGATGGTTCAAATTATCTCCGAAACAGAAAACTTACGCTCAATGGCATCCCACTTCATGCTGTTCTCGCATGTCACTTGGCCAAACTGGGCCTTGACAATGTTGATCAAAGGGGTGTTGCTAAGGTGGTAGTGGTCGATCTCACTACCGAAATACTCCTTGCCCTTGGCCTGGAACTTGGCGTTGAGTCCGGTACCGCCGTTGCCGTTGCCACCAGTAGGCTGAGGATTGCCACCACCCTGAGTTGACGAGGGCTGGGGGTCAGGTCCTCCTCCAGATCCGGGAACGCACTGATAGTACCAGTCATTGATCTTCTGACATGTGAGGCCACTTTGACAAGTTGTAGGACCGTTCCAGCCATTGCCACCACCTGTGAGAAGTTTTAGCTACCGAGTATCGATTTATCGGAGCTGCTGTAACGTACACTGCCCCCAGATGGGAGACTGGGCCAGGGCGGACGCGGGAGCGAGAGCAAGGAGAACTGAAAGGGTATGCATATTGACTAATCTTAGTGAGCTGATGCTTCGAAGCAGAAGATACTGTCTGAAGATATCGAACGCAACGTCAAGGGGTTACTCCCGTCCTTATATATAGATTTGATATAGCATCCAACATGTTATATTCGCCCCCGGCTCTAGTAAATCACGAACTCTGACCAATCTGATCGACTCCATCATGTTTTGCCGGGAAATTAGCATACCTGGGGTTATAGAGCCTTATGTGCGGAGAACCAAGCTCCGAATGAGGCCCATTGAGGAAATGTCGGAGCATCGCCAAGTTTGTCGCCAACGCCCTAAACAGAAAGCTGCGATGGTATCCCCCGCAAATATGGGTCGTTATTTAATCCTGCAGCGGATAATATTCTTTCGAGATCGAGACCTACTACGGATTGGGGAGGGTTTCTTAACACGTGCTAATATAACGTCCCTTTCTAGGACTAGATGCTAAGCTGGGGGCTGTATTATCGAAACTATTGTTCGGAGGCCTGCGGGGAAGGTATCGTGGATTTAGCCGATCAGCGAACGCCTGCCTCTATTGTTTGAAGCTTTGCTGGATTTGATGTATATTGGCAGTATCATAGAATGATCCGATTAACAAACCCGGCAAAGACACCCGATATTCCGAATCATGTAATTTGCCTATACTTAGCGAATACCAGTCTCGTGCCGAAATACAGTGATAGCTATAGAACAGAGCGATGCAGGCGAGAAAGTCGATATGTTGATGACAGTTGTCTCTCTTCAACCGCACGCCTGTACAGACGAGCATCTCACATCAAGGAAAGTTAAGCCTACTTAGTTAGACCTTCCAGTATACATTTGTAAAGCTGGGCAATGCGAGTCATTCTACTAGGTTGTCCATTCGCGTAATTCTCAACTAATTGCTATGCCGCTTGCTGAGCCTACCTAGAGATGGGGTTAGGTTGCATCTAACTCTAACGAAGCATGCGGAGGATGCCATTTACGAACCGATATATCAGAATTGGATCAGCTCGTCCGGCTAATGACCAACAACCCTTGAAAATCTTACATCCACGTGGCGGAGGTAACACTGGGGATGGAAGCCAAGAGCTGGACCTTTCTATGCGGGCAAATTGGAATGCCTTGATTGTCGCAAAGGAGGGCATCCATGAAAGCCAATCACGCCTAATATCAATTGTTCTTGGTAAGAAGTTGAGTGCTTGTGGTCAGACTACGTTGTTGGTAAATCAATGGACTCGGCGAGCTTGTCTGGTGTAGTTAGGGGTTATAGATGGCGTTTTCGTTCTTTAGAGCTTGGATTTAAAATTAATTATAACTGTGTTTGCAGAATTTTGATAACAGTAAATCAAGAAGGTAACTTCAATTACCATTTACGGCTGCAGTTGAATAGCCCAATGGAACAATATATGGTCTTGATGTTGAACTGCTTACATACTCCTCTGAATCCGCTTCTAGTGCCCACGATCGACCTACCGCTGACTCAGATGTGTCAGTTCACAATGGCTCCATGGCAAAACCATAAGCATGAACCGTGTAAGACGACTGGCCAGGACCCGTTCTAATTGCTACAGGCGTGGGACGGTAGCATTAGATCTATCACTCCCGTAGCATGAATTAATCACGGTGGTTCTGCTGCAAAGTGACGGAAACAAGTTGGTATTTACAAAAAAGAAACGAAAGGCTATTTTTGGTACATAAGTCTATCATCACTTATACTCCAACCCCGTAGAGATATCTCCCCATTTCGCTCCGGCCATATCCACAAAGTAATTCGACCTGGGACTCCACGAACCGGTGCCGCCCTTGGGGAACACAGAGCTAGCAGTCTTTAGATATGTCGAAGACAAGCTCATCATTGGCTTCACAGGCATACCAGTTGATGGAGAAAGACGTGGGACGACGACGCTGGTCTTGCTCTGTGTCATCTTGTTCAGAATGCGCACAAAGAGTCTCGCGCTGACATCAGCGCCAAGTGTCCACGACGCATTCTCATATCCGAACATGAAGAGCATGTTCGGCACATCCTGGAGCATAACTGTCTTCCAAGCGAACTTATCGGAGACGTTGAGAGGGGTGCCGTCGATGCTGAATTTGATGCCTCCACCGAAACGAACCTTGAGACCCGTTGCTGTGACGATAAGATCGGGATTTAATGATGCCCCAGACTCAAGCTCAATGCTCTTTTCAGTGATAGTCTTGATCTTATCTGTCACGACATTTGCTTTACCCGAGCGAATAGCCGCGAAGAAATCACCATCCTGACTGGCGCAGAATCGTTGCTCCCAGGGATTATATCGAGGCTTAAAGTGGGGATCCCAGCTGACATCAGGAGGAAGATTCTTGATGGTGACATACTTGATGAGCTTCTTGGCCAGACCTGGGCAAGACTTGCAGAATGC
This sequence comes from Fusarium gaditjirri, assembly GCA_013266175.1. NCBI lineage: Eukaryota > Fungi > Ascomycota > Sordariomycetes > Hypocreales > Nectriaceae > Fusarium > Fusarium gaditjirri. The sequence continues at coordinate 217,051 of JABFAI010000135.1, read as the reverse complement.
GTTGGTAAGATAGCTTCGGACCAGCCAGAGGAGTCTGTTTAGGAACAGGGCGATGCTGGCGGGGAAAACAGTCAAGAGAAGACGTGTGAAAAAGCTGCTTGACGGGAGAGGGAAGATGTAGCCCGGACTTCTCTGCAGCATCGTGACGCGCTTGGCTTTGTCGGACATGGATGGGAGAATTGTGACGGCGGTAGCTCCACTGCCAATGATGACGACCTCCTTGTTGGTGTAATCGTAGTCCTCGGGCCAGAATTGAGGGTGGATGACCTTGCCTTTGAACTTCTCGATTCCAGGAATCACAGTCTGCAGAGGGGTCTGGTAATCATAATAGCCAGTGCCGAGGAGTAGGAACCGACTCCTGAAGGTCACAGGCTTCTCATCACCAGGTCGCGTAACCTGAAGCTGCCATCGCCTCTCCTTCGAAGACCAGTTGGCTTCAGTGACAGAGTGCTTATAGCAAATATGGTGGTCAATGCCAGTCGATCGTGCTGACTCGATCATGTAGTCCTTGATCTTGTCACCCGGTGCGAGCGACTGGTCATGCTTCCAGGGACTCCATGGGAAGCCAAAGGTGAAGATATCGGAGTCGGATCGAATGCCGGGATACTTGAAAAGATCCCATGTGCCGCCGATGGAGTCACGGCCTTCAAGGATGGCGTAGGTCACGTCGGAAGGACCTTCTGTTTGGAGACGGTAGGCAGCGTTGATGCCGGAGATGCCAGCACCAATGATGATAACATCATAGGTGTTGGGTTCTTCTGATTTTGGTGCCATTTTGAAGAGTGTTGTCTGAGTAGTTTGTCTTTTCGATGATGCTGTCCAAAGTGGACGTTGAAGGTCAATTTTGTACAAAGATGCCGAAAAAGGAGTCTCAGTGATAGGCACTCCGTTGGATCAATAAACGATCCGATGACAGACGAAAGATAGCAGGCCTCGGTACTTTAACAACATCAATCAGGGTCTCGCGTCACAGCTCCTCGAATGAGTAGCTAAGTTCTGGTTAAGCTTCCGAGTCCGACAGGCGACAATATGAACCCATCCTTCCGGCCCCGCGGGGCCCGTCTCCGATAAGGACCCGAATCTTTCATGACAACGAACTAAAACAATAACGTCATGCTTGGGCTTTGACTGGGGGGCGAGCAAAGGTGTTGATCGCAAGCTAAACTCTATACAGAAATTCTCGTTGAGGGTTCTGAAGATTGTGGGGTAGCCTCGGCACGTACGTCCCCAGTGATCGTCTTCATGGGGAGACGCCAAACTGCTGAGAGAATCACGCGATGGAGGAGACGAGGCTTGTCAAATCTGCAGAGATGGTCATCTTGGCTCCGAAGAGGGGTAGATCACTGAAACAAATGACGAAATGCTTCGAGGTTTATTAGGAATTTACATGTGAATTTTGTTGAGCTATGTAGATCTTGGTGTAGAAACTTCGATATCCTTCTGCCCACTGTGCCTTAGCCTCTGACCCGTAGCCTCCATCACGAAACAGAGATTATGCATAGCTTCGTAGATTCAACCCCGCACGATGGTTCAAGAAACGCCTCGCATGCTCAGCTGCCTTTTCTGCCTCGGCTGTGAAGTCAATCCTGTCGCCGAGGAGGATAATGTCATGAGGGCAACCTTCGGAAATGTCCAGGTACATTGGCCAGCCATTCTTCTTGTAGCGTGTGACAAAGTTGGCGATGTCGTCGCATAGAACTTCGCCGCCTCCGGCGTTGACGTAGACTGGGAAAGGCTTCTCGATCTGGAAAGGATGGCGCAGAGGGGACAGGTATGGACTGGCTGGGTCAATTGCTCCAAAGCCAGAGACTGTGGTTGCGCCCCAGCGCGCAAAGTGCATGTTGAGATAATCCGTCTTGTAGTTGGGTGATTGAGATGCATCTTGTTCCAAGGCGCCGGCGACATCAGTCCAAGGTGACCAAAGAGCCATTGCGCGTGGAAATGGGATCTCGTCAATTTGGCCGTACTCGTGGATGTAGCGTACCAAGGCCAGAGCTATGTTTGCTCCAGCCGAATCGCCTGAGAAGATGATCTGGTCCGCAGGAATGCCTCTCGTCTTGATGAGATGAAGATATGCTGTAAGGGCATCCTGAAGAGGAGCCGGGAACTGCCCGTTCTTGCTGCTGGACAGTCGGTAGTTGGGCGAGCAGACATGCGTGGCGCCCATATGCTTGATGAGAGTCTTTGCCGTATATCCAGTATCTTCATCACGACCATTGCCAATCACAAAACCACCGCCATGAAAGTGCAAGACGACCACCATGCCAGGGTGAACGATGCCAGCAGGTGGTGGTCGCGCGGGCGTCCATGTCATGCCCAATTGCGCCGGCTGAACTGTGTAATCCGAGCAAATTCCTCTGTATAACTTTGGCGACCGAGGACCGACGACTTCGAATCGGTTCTTTTCTTTGCCTTGGTCAAACCTCATTTTGTCGCCTGATTTGGTGAGAGACCAGTAGAGCAGTAAGAGCCGGACAACACGGACACGGACAGCCTGGTTCAGCGTCCATTTTCTGTTTGGTCGGAGCCATGGGACGAGGCAGAGGGAAATGTCGAACAAAAAAAGCGAAAGAAGCCATGGTGTGATAACAAATGCATATGTATAGCCAAATGCTATTTTGAGTGTGCTTAATACCGCCATGATAAGTGATTCGGTCGTGTAAGTTGCTGAGGCAGTTGGTGATTATTAACGGGGAGGAAAAATGGTAGAGCGACGCCGCGGGACCTGGGGTCTTTAAGTAATTCACCTGCCTTCGGTGGACAAGCTTACAACGATCAAAAAAGAGTTCTAATTGGCATTTTACTGATGAGGATCACCGCCTATTATTACATGTAATTAGTATTCGTGGTGTGATGCGATGTCACTTTCACTGCTTCAAATGCTGGCACGGCGCCTGAATGAGGTGTTGAGTATGACGGTCGCATTTAATTACAAGCGAGTCTAAAAAAGTACAGAAAAGCTCATAAGCACGTCCCAGCATGACAAATGATGCCAAACTACCTATCGGCTCTCTAAATACAGTCGCCATCCGTTTGTTTTGTTCTTAATTGCCTGCTGTCTTGCCAACTGCATCACGAACAAGCTCCTGCAGCCAAGTCGGCCAACCTCTGATGCCAGAAATAGCATCAACAGCCTTGGGAATGATGAGTTGACCACCACGTCGGCTCTTGATCTGAGCGACAACCTCCTTGGCGATATCATCAGCAGTCAAGAGACGAACGCCGCCACGCTCCAAGCGATCCACGAAACCCTCGACAAGAGGTGTTCGGACAAAGTTGGGATGAACCACTGTTGTCAAGACATTGGGAGCCTTGTAGAAATGCTTGATCTCACTGGCCAGCGACTCGTGAAAAGCCAGCGCGCCAGCCTTTGTAGCAGAGTAATCGGCTGCTGTGGCAAGGGCGACAAAGGACGCGATACTGGCGACTGTGATGACATGGCCCTTGTTCAACTGGATCATGCGTGGGAGGAATTGCTGAGTGGTGTACCACAGCGCCATGAGGTTGACGCCCATGATCTTGCGCAGGAACGACTCTGGCATCTTGAGGATGGGCATGGGAGAAGTGATACCAGCGTTGTTGATGAGGATTGATGGGTGACCGAGTTCTTTGCGCACTGCATCGGCAGCTTCAGCGACAGACTCGGTTGTGGTAACATCGCATCGATAAAAGTGAACGCGGGAGTTTGCTTCAAGTTGCTTTGGCAAATCTTGAACATCAAAGACAGCGACACGGATACCCATGGCGGAGAGCTTCTCGACGATGCTCAGACCAATACCGCTTGAGCCACCAGTGACAACAGCGATCTCATTCTTCCAGTCCCAACCCGAAGCAGCTCTCATTCGCCATGAATTATGAGCCATGGTATTGAGGAACCGGTTGATGGTTCGAACAATGCCTAAACTGAGCCATACGTATAGAATCTTCTTGACGACCGTGAGCTCCAGGGTATGTGAAGCATGCTCTGGGAGCTTGGCGGCGATTGAGGCGAGGGCATCATTCACGGCGTCGGGAGCAAACGTTGCTGCAGCGAGCAATGAACCGGATAGAAGTGGCGATAGTAGGAGTTTGCTCGCATTGGAGGCATACTCGATGACGGGAGAGTAGAGCATGGAAGACATGATGACTTGCACAGGGGGGAAAGAAGGATGATTGAGTTTGGTCTGTGAGTCTGAGCCGAATTACTCGATTGCACATGCAAGCAAGCAAGCTGCCACTAAATACATCTTATACAAACTAATTAAGCTCTAACGCCTTTCTCTAGCTCCATCGTCGACTATCACGAGTTGGCAAGAAATGAAGCCGATCACGATGCTGTTGAAGCCGAGGCTAGATTCGCTCGACCAACGACAAACTCTTGCAATCGCAAGCTTAGCCGGAACAAGCCCACAACGATGATCTTTTCTCTTCTCTCCACTGCAACGGCACTTGACCTCGTCGCGTCCCCTCAAGCCCCTGTCATCACAACGCTAACCCATGGACCTTGCGGGGTCTACCTCTCTGAACCGAGACACTAATAGGTCCGTGCCATGAGAAGAAACACGCTGTTCGCCCTGAGCTTGCGTTGGCTATCTTCTTGTCTCCATTCTTCCCGCGGGCTCCGTAATTTCGTAATCGCAACTCGCTGCTTTTCCCCAGACTCTCCATCCCGTACAATCAGCTCGCCCACGTTTGCGTTGTCTATCAGGACGTATCTCCTATCTTAGCCAAAGATGGTATTCCCAGGTCGCTTTAGCTCAGGTTGTCTGCGCTGTCGCCAGCGGAAGGTCAAGGTGAGTACCGCACGCAGTCGCTCTGATTTGATTGATTGATTGAGCGATATTGGTTCTAATCTGTTATCTATGGCAGTGCGACGAGGGGAAGCCGACGTGTCGACGATGCTACAACTACGGAAAGCCATGCCTTGGATATACCGACGAGTTTCATTTTAGACACTCTGCGCCCAAGGGGAGATCGCAAAGTACGTCTTCCACCACGTCGCGCGCGTCAAAAGCGCCAAGCATGGCCAGTGCCAGCTCCAGCTCCAGCACAGCGAGTCCCCCGCAAGATGAGAAACCGCCCGAAAAGGAGCCCCCGAAGCCCAAAACGCGGCCTCTGGAAGCGCCCATTCGACGGAGATCTGTAGCCATGGTTCGACACCCGACACAATCATACGATAACATGTCGCTATGCTATTTCGTGCGTCGCTTCGTGTCGCCCGACGATGACGATGGATTCCCGGGGCATTTCAGCTTCCTACCGAGTTTGTTCGACCACTACAAGGATGGACTCGTCGAGACAGCGACACTGAGCGTTGCCCAATTGGCTGCATACAATCACTTGGGCAACGAGGAACTCCGGACACGGTCCCTAAGAAATTATGGACGTGTTATCAAGGGCTTGCAGCAGAGTATTCAGTCTGACGAGCAGGTAATGGACGACAAAGTCATCGCTACCATTCTGCTGCTGTGCACGTACAAGGTAAGTCTCACGCGACATCAATTACATCACTTCACATCACATCTGACTTGATGACAGGACTTTAGTGGTGAGGGATTAGGCGATCCGAATGAGCATGCTTCAGGGTTGTTTTACCTGCTGGAGAAACGAGGGCCAAGTCAGATTGGTACAAGACGAGGAGCTGAACTCTTCCTGCTCGCGTTGCTGCGACTGGTAAGTCACGCGACTACTCAATCACATGCCATGCCACTGACTCATTCAATAGCAAATCTACTCATTCTTGCATGGCGATGATCAATACACTGACCCCGGAGCCATCGCCACCGTCATCGGCATCTTCGATCCTCTTCTTCGAGCACTATCTATGATGGCGCGGACTCTATCACTGCGCCATCGTCTGTGCAGGTTTATGCAATCAGAGCCGTATCAGCCAAAAGATGCCAGCCCCTCGACAGCGTCGCAGAGTAGTACCGGTACAGAAGATGAGAGAATACTGATCCAAGAATGTTTCGACATGCTCGATGCCTTCGGCTCCTGGGACATTGAAGCAGCAGAGTACTGGCAAATGACCTTCGAGGGCCGCGGCGTCCCAACGACCCTTGGTGAGATGAGCGCTGGCAGGATGCACTACGATGCTGAGACAGCTTGCATCATTATTCTCGTCCGATCAGCTCGTCTCATCTTGCTCCAGACCATGCTTCTGTACCAAACCACATTGCTACCAACGGAGGATGATGATGGGTATAGTTACAATTCATGGGCAGAAACCGTTCCCTTCCTTGAATCTGATGTCCGCAAGTCTGTCGATGACATGCTCGCCGCCGTGCCGTACGCCTTGGGCGATATCGACCCGAGCGGCATGCCAGCGACCATGCTCCACGATGGTGCAGCGGCCATCGTCATTGTTCACTCGATTAGACTTGTCACACACTGTGTTTACACTACGCCCGAACAGGCTGAAAGAGCAGCTCATATCCTTGCTAGATTAAACTCCGCTGTAGGCATTAGGTCGGCTGTTGGATGGATCCCCGGTGATACGCAGGGAACACAACCCTTTCAAATTTTCTCGCCGTCCCCTATTATGATGTCACCCGGTCGCATGGATTGCACCGAGAAGAACTGTGCTTCTCCTGGTGCCCTGGGGTTGCTTTCGTCTTGATACCAGCATTTGTACATGATTTAGGCTGTTTTAATACGTACATGGATAGTTGTCTTTCGTTCTCAAATTGGAACCCATTACCGAATTGTCCCAAATGACCTGATCTCCTTGTGACCCTGATTCGACTTACTCAATCTTTAGTGACGAACTGAAAAGCTCCATCCGGTCCAGCACCATGGCATCTCTTTCCCAGAGATGCCTCAGCGCTGGGTAGATTGGTCCACCCAGAATCGTCCACCAAATCGTGTTGAAGCAGATGACCACTCGGCTGGGGGCTCTTTGAGCCGAGTAGAGTTGGTAGCCGGTCCAGATGGCCATCGCTAGGCAGGTACAGTATACATCCCATCGCAAGAACGAGACTACAATCTCCCTCGATTGCATCGCAGAAACGGGCGGGCTAAGCAAGGCCAGAGTTGGAGGGTTCGTCAGGGATGTGAGGGCGAGAATGTGATGTCCAGAAATACTGTCTGTGAGGTCCATGGAAGAAGCGAGGATTGTCCCAAATACGGCCAAGTGTACTCCAACTGTCAGGGTTGTGATGAAGCGGTATGCACGATTCATAGCCTTCCTGCAGGCTCTCGGGTCGATATGGGCAGTATTGTTGGCCTTGCCCCGGCGAGACCAACAGACCAAGCGGGATACTCGCTGTAGGGCAGTCTGGTACAACGGAAAAGGTTGCCAAAGAGCTACGGCGATGAACTTGGCTTCCCTTGAGATGTCGAAGATCAGCGGCAAGCACAGGCCAATGCTTGGTACAATGTAAGATATAATTGTCGATATCGGGAGGAGGCTCAGGTCGCACGGGTCGGCGAGTAGATATGCTTGTTGGGGAACCGTTGGTGAGAGGAGGAGTTGTAGAGTGAGATATATCGGCGCGATGATCGTTATCGTGACGGATTGAAAGACGATACCGAAAGTTCCAGTCCTGTATTCCAAGTCAGCATGAAGCTAGCATTCAGGCATCACATCGTTATCTTACCAGCTCAGAATTGTTCCGCGGTTGCCGAGTCTCAGCCCTTCAAGAGCTATGAGGTACCAAGCACCACAGAACTGCGCCGCCAAGTACACAAAAGCCAGAAGTGCCTCAAGATCCATACCCTTACTCTCAGGATGCCTCTTGAGGCCTTGAGCGAAGAACTCCAAGAGCAGCATCACCGGCTCGTCAACTGCTTGGTAGCCCGTAAGTTCCCGATAGATCGAGTCTGACATGTCCAAAGGACATGATGAGCTCGCGTCGGGTGACTTTGCGTTCGTGATGCAGTCCCGAACAGCGTCAAAGAAGCCGTGACGGTATGAAGTCCCCATGCTAGCATAGCCTCCTAGAAGGGCACAGCTTAGAATGAGGCAGACGATAGACTTTGGAGCCATTGGAAGGGTTGCTTGAAAGTGGTTTGCTTGCGGAGATCTGATGGTGGTGTTGCAGAGTCTGATAAATCTGCGTACCTCAACAAAAGTCAGCAAAACTGAGGTGTTTCAAACCTCAAACATGTTGGTCTTTTCAAGCTTCATCTTTCCTCTCATGTCTGAACCGAAAAGAAGTCCCGTTCATGCTTCAGCTGCAAAACGTTGGGAGATCCTCATCTAGTTTCGGCCTAGGTTGCGAAATCTCCTCAAGTTTGGACGATGGTGTTGAAGGGAAACAAAACTCCTCGCACATGTGAAGGAACCTGATCGACAATAACATCATTTAGAACCATCCGCGGAGCCCTTCTCCACGTGTTGCTAATCACGAACCCGTCTCTTTGGGCTTGATGCATCTTGGAAGCTGCAAGCGAGTTGCTTACTGGATCTAGTTAGATCTTATTGGCTGCTCGCATGCTAAACCCAATCAGGTTGCGTTTGCGATATTGATCATCGACGGTGGATTCCTATTGTAGAGCAGCATCTGCGCTAGTCACCAGAGGCACATGAATGATGAGGTGATGGCTTCAGCCTTTCAATGAAGATAATCATGCCATAGAATTCATTGACCTCGAAGAATTTCATATGAGATTCTTACCCAACCTTTAAGTCTTAGTTCTATATGCCACGTTCTTATCATCGGCTTACTATTATTAAGATCTGTCTACCCTTCGATGAGTCCGGCAGAAGCTAGGTTCTGAATTACACAAATTTTGCAGCTTATTCAACATGGCTGTCGTTTCTAAGCTACTGGGCTTCCCTAGCCTGACGTTGGCCGCTGTCATCGAGTCTTTTGTCGCAATTAAAGTATTTCCAGACTATTACGATTCGAAGAGTCACCTGGCTGCTGTATTTACTATCTTGCTCGTCAATTATGCGTTTGGAATCGTTTTCTGGGGGTTCCTCTACCCAGTCTTCTTCAGCCCCCTCAGACATATTCCTGGCCCAAGAGTAGGCTCATCATTCTGTTCAGTCTATTCTCGAATCTTAAACTCATATGTTTATTTCAACAGGAATATCTGAGCGCTGCTCATCGATCGATCGCAGTCAAGGACAGGCCATCCGGCGATCTTTTCGTAGATATTGCGAACCGATACCCCGGTGAAGACCTACTTACTCTAAATTCCTTCAGAACTCACATCCTTGTGACGAACCCTCAACTTCTAGCTGACCTTCTCGCTCATAACTGTTACGACTTCACCAAACCGAAGAGAATCAGCTCCTTCCTACGACATATTCTCGGCGATGGTCTCATCATCGTTGAGGGTGAGCCTCACAAGTTTCTACGTAAGAACTCAACGCCAGTGTTCCACTTCCGACACATCAAGGAGCTGTACCCAATGATGTGGGAGAAGAGCCAGTCGCTGGCTCGGGCAATTCAACAGGATATGACTACGTCGAGGTCACCAGTTGTTGAGCTCAACAGTTGGGCAAGCAAAGTCACGCTCGACATCATTGGCATTGCTGGCCTGGGCCGTAGGTTCGATGCCGTTGAGAAGAAGAAGGATCCTCTTGCGGACATCTACGAAGGCTTGCTCGAGCCGAGTCGAGAGAAGCTCATCTTTTCTGGGCTGGCGCTGGCGATTGGTTTGCCTATTGTTCGTCTCATTCCTTGGAGGATGAATGACGTCTTCAATTATCTGACCGGAACGTTAAATGAGCTTTGTTACCCCATGATCCAGGAGAAGAAGGCAGCCATCATTGAGAAGGGAGACGACCACTTCGATGTCTTGTCGCTTCTCATCAAGTCGAACAACTTTTCGGATGAGACATTGAAGGACCAGCTTCTGACCTTCCTTGCAGCAGGGTAAGTGAGACGCGGTCCACATCAAAAAGGACACGACTGATCTTGTACAGGCATGAGACTACCTCATCTGCGATAACTTGGGCTTGCTACTTACTCACCAAGCACCCAGAATACCAAGCCAAGCTCAGAGAGGAGGTCAGGAATGGATTGCCAGAGGATCTAGCCGCCAACCCGACAGTCGACCTCGCTGGGATCCTCGAGCAGCTTCCCTACCTCAATGGCATCATGCACGAGACACTCCGACTCTACCCAACGGTTCCACTGACGATGCGCCAAGCCATCCGCGACACTCGCATCGGTGACCAATTCATCCCCGAAGGCACAGATATCATAGTGTCAATCTGGTACATCAACAGGTCGGAAGCTATCTGGGGGCCCGACGCGACAGAGTTCAAGCCCGAGCGATGGATCACAGATGACGGGAAGCCAAATCAGAATGGCGGAGCTAGCAGCAACTACAACTTTCTCACCTTCTTGCATGGACCCAGGAGTTGCATCGGACAAGGGTTTGCGAAGGCAGAGCTGCGATGCTTGTTGGCTACTATGGTCAGGTCGTTTGAGTGGACGTTGGCTATGGATGATAAGCTTGTGATGCCAAGGGGAGTGATCACGATCAAGCCAGAAAATGGCATGTATTTAGATTTGAAGGCTCTATAAGCTTCAATTAGCGAGGACGTCACGAGGCTCATGATGTCATGTACTATATTTCTAACTTTTCTACTTCATGTCAGTATCCCAGAACATATCACAAAGGGCCATCAATAAGGCAGACCCTAAGTCGTTTACCCAAAGCGATGATGATATTTAGGTAATTTAGGTAATCTAGGCCAAGATTAGGTGATTCTTTACTCAGTTAAAGATACTTAAGCGATTTTGTCTAAGCTTAGAGGGTTCTTTACTAAGTTTATTTGGCATCGTCTTCTCAAGTCTTAATTTTTCTTGCTCCCCGTGGCGCCCCCTATTTCTTCCAACATATCGTTGAGAGCCCACTGCCGGCACGGATGGCTATTGGCAACCTCTCATATTGAAAGGCCCGTGAAGGTACGATCGAGCGACATCTCTGAGCTTGACAGGCTTTTGTTTCCAAGCGTAGCGGGCCAATGCTCTACATCTTCCGCCCACGGTAACTGCTTCTCGACGCTCACATTCAAATAACAAGTCGTATCCCGGGGAACACCGCGTCTCACTCTGAACACGAGAGACAAATCCGACGTGAGTGATATCGTTGTAGAGACGCTTTTCGTGTCAATGCCGGTGAATTCAGCATCCGTCGTCTCATCTCGGGCTTGGTCACTTCCGATCAAGTACCGGACTTGGATGCCATGAGGTCTTTCTGTCATTTTTGTTTGTATCGTGAAAGGTGGCAGATCATTATCTGCAACATTGGGGCGAAACGCAATACGCATTTCAGGTAGAGTATTGATAAATCCATTGATAGTCTCGAGAACCTGAGCATGAAGTTGCAACTCAGGCACCACCGGTATGACGTGATTAGTACTGTAAGCGTGTATTATGTAATAGCTATTGTTCAAAGGCAGTGAGCGGAACTGGAGAGGCGCATGATGGTGGCTGGCTTTGGCAGACAGAAACGTGCTGCTGTCAGAAGGCAGATCTAATGGTACGTATGCTCTGACGAGAATGGTTTCTGGTGGATCAGCAGGTGGTCCCTTCTCTCTACTCTCAGAGTCAAATTGTCTGAGGGTGTACTCCGATTCGTCTGGAGCCTTTTCCTCTTCGCTCTTTAGTGTCAATCGTAAAGGCATCAAGCGGACTTTGAACCAACGACATCGGTGTCCATTTTCGACCCTCTGATAGGTGCCAGATGCTAAACGCTTAATGGGGATGCCGATATAGCCGTCTTTATTCCAACAGCGCAGAACCGCAACCAAGCACATTATCTTAATCCCCTTTGCGTCTCGCCTTGCGGGAGTAATAACGAGACCATGGTCCACTGCCCTCACGTTGTTCGAGAACCGTAATGTGCCAACAACATCCACCCGATCGATGTCTCCAAGTTGCTTGGGGTCAGCTGGTAGAGAACACAGCCGGACCACTACCACCGTGAGACTAACATCCTGCTTGGTCATGTCGTACGGTGGTGCATAACTTTTTGAGAGATCCCTGGGTGCTTTTATATCATGAGAGTCCCGGAAGCAAGCAGGCGATGGAGCTAGCAGTCCGAGGAAACGGAAGCCTCTTGTAGAAGCTCCCTCACTAGGAGAGTATCCACGATCTTGTAGCGGTTCTGTAGACCAAGCGAATATAGAGTCATCATTTGTCGTCTTCATGATTTCCACTTGGAGCCGATAGAAAGCCTTGGGGCCCTCTCCGTAGATCAAGGGCATGTTGACATCGAAGAGACCCATGAGAGAGTAGGCTTGATCCTCTAGTCTAGTGGTCTGCCGCATTGATGCCCATGACATGATCCCAGCAACACTGACATGTGACCAGGCATGATTCACTAACGTGGCTATATCGATCTTGGTGACTTCTGAGATCGCAGCGCTTAGACTAGCCTTCGTGCCGATCTCGCGCCAGTCATCGGCGAGAAAGATGACTTCGTGAGGCGCAAGGAGCTCCTGTAGAGTCCATCCGCGTGTGAACCATCGGCTTTTGCGGAACTTCGAGTCCGATAATCTTGGGTTCTCGACGGAGCTAACATCATTTAGGTAGACATAACAAGCTGCAGATCTTCGGTACCACTGAAACATCGAGTTGATTGCTTCGGAAAGCTCTGCGCTAGACGTCTTATCTATACAGCAGGTGTCTACCCAGCCGTACTCAAATCCCTCGGCTTTCACCTTTGCGCAAAAGTCGATGATTTTTTGGTAGCCTTTCGACTCTTCTGGAAGGGGACTCAGTCCGCTCATTTGCTGCAGTGATACTTCCTCAGATGTCCATACGTGCGACAGGATCGCATACGTTGGTATTGAGCCTCCATGTTCGCCTGTGAAGGACTCTAACTCGAGAGTTTCGACATTGATAAGTCGCATGGCTGACAAATATCTTGGAGCGCTCTGCCGACTCCGAAAGTCATGAGAGCTTCTAACGAGGAACTTTGGGGCATTCCTTATGTGTAACCTGAATAGAGGGCAGACCAGGCTGTGATTGGCAGCTTTGATCACCGGGTTGAACATGTTAAGAGGGGACGGAGAGCTTTGTTTCTGCTTGCTGACGCTGACTCAGGCAGTAAACAACTAGCGATTTAGACGGCATATCACACTATCGAGGCTACTTGGTTTGGCCAAGGATGCTAAAATAAATTCATCAAAGAGCCCCTAAGCTCATGATAATTTCCCTGAATGCTTCCAAGCTTATGGTGATTTGTCTAAACGTCTTCATCCTTTAGGATCAAGGTCCTAAATTTTCTTGTCTCCCCTACTCTGGGTCGCATCTCCAGGCTTTGGCGCAGCTACCCTGCACCTATTCGCGATGTCCACAAATTGTTGTCGGCGTGTTTGACGCTGATTAGTAGATTAAAAGATTAATTAGTGTTCACTGCATTTAGTTTAGATTAGTCTTCAGTTAATCGAATTAGTTTACAGAGACGAGAGCTGGGAGCTATATCCGTCATATGCTACTTGCTTTTAACTTTTCTGTGGACAAGAAACAGTAAGTGGCATCAAGTTTTCGGGCATGTTAAAATTGTGGCGGCCAGTGAGACTTAATACTAAAAGAAATGTTATCTAACACCCCGATACCGGACTAAGGAATATTTACCTCTGAGTGCCATGCTTCGCTGATTACTAGAGCATTACATGTAAGACTCTCAATGCCCAGGCGGATAACCTCTGAGGATTTCAGGTGTGAACTTAGCTAAATAAGCTTCCTGCTTCGGAAAAATAGACATCTAATCAACATTTCCATAAGAGGCATAACGCATTCGATGCACAGCATCCACAGCCCGCTTACACTTTAATGAGACGCATTCTAATGGACGGGAGCGTCACTGGCAGCTCCACGGCCCCGTTGTATTTAATTAACTATTCGCCGTTGTCTTCTTTAGGAAGATGCTCACTGAGTTTCTTTCATTACTTCTCTACTTTTTGATCTTTAGTGGAGCTAACAAATCCTTCGACTGTGTGTGCTTACCGTTGACTCAACAAATAGCCTCGATCGGGCATGGCCTTTGAGTAAAGCCTGGTAGTTGAGTTTATTCGAAATGGATCATTGTTTCAGTCATGACGTTGGATTTCCAGTTAATATTGTGTTTTCTATCTTCTATTGGCTCTTGCTCCAAATAACCCCCATCCGCCTGGTCCGTACGGTATATCGGCATTGCTTTTGGTTTCATTCAACTAATTCACGGATGAAGGTACGGTAGATTTTTCGGATCTGAGATGCCGAGTTGAAACACATATATATCTTGGGTTGACAGTCTCAATGAAGATATCTCAAACACCAAACTACTCACAGCTGCTCTCAATCCTCACTTTAAACCCTCTTTTGACACTCCACGACATTCACAATGAAGTTCATCAACGCGCTTCTTCTTACAGCCTCGCTCACGCAGGCCCATCCAAAGCCTCACAAGTCGGATAGGGCATTGTACTTCCTCGACAGCGACCCCAAGGGAGCCTCTATTGTCTCACTCAGCATTGCCAAGGATGGCTCGCTGGGCCAGCCGCAGAGAACCTCTACTGGTGGAAGGGGTCTCGTTAGCAGTAATGTGAACGGCACTGTGACGATGGGTAAGCGAGACTATATCAGCACCGAGAAAGTTACTGACAACTCGACCAGATCCCCTGTTCTCCCAAGGCTCCATTGTTGTGAGCGGAAACCGCTTGTTCACCGTCAACGCTGGCTCCAACACTTTGGCCGCTTTCCATATCCCTAAGGAGAACCCAGCTCACCCAATTCTTCTCGGAGAGCCCGTCGATACCGTTGGCACAGTTCCCAACACAGTTGCGTATTCTCGCAAGAACAAGCTTGCTTGCGTTGCCAATACTGGAACTAAGCCGGGCGTTCAGTGCTTCACGGTCTCCGATTGCGCTGGTTTAAAGCCCCAAGGCAGCTTCAAGCCTCTTCCTGTCTTCAAGCAGACATCTCCTCCAACAGGACCCCAGAATACTGTTTCCGACATTCTCTTCAACCCTTCTGAGACGGCTCTTTTCGTCACCATCAAGGGCAACGGCATGGAGAATGGTTTCGTTTATGCTTACAAGGTCGAGAACGGTCGTGTGAGTGAGGAAGCTGTAAAGTCACAGCCCAATAACTTGCCAGTGGCTTTTGGAATGAGCTTTGTTTCCGACACCTCTGCCGTTGTTTCCACGCCCGCTTATGGTGCAGCATTCGTGTCCATCACCAATGATCTCACTGTAATCACGAAAACCAAGATTACAGTCCCAGAACAAATGATCACTTGCTGGACCGCCACTTCCGCTGGTTCTAGCTCTGTCTATCTCCTCGATGGCGCTGTTCCCGACGTCACTGCTCTCAATACTGAGACTATGGCTATCGGGCGCACGCTCCCTGGATATGCTGCTGGCAAGGGCAACTTCGATGCCATTATTAGTGGCTCTAAGCTCTATGCTCTACAGGCTACAGCAGCTATTGCTGTCTTTGACTTGAAGCATAATTCTTATGGCCCAAAAGTGATCGACTTGAGCGGACTTGGAAACCGTGCTTCTTGGACTGGAATGGCTGTTTACTGAGTGCTTTGGTTCACAAGACTCCGATGAAGATTAGATCCCACGGCAGGTTCAGCACTGATATTTGCTTCCCTTAGAAAATTTCACCTTTTACTAGTGAGTCTACTATTAGTTGTTTCATACTTGCAAGACTTCAATTCTTCCATTAGACTATAGAAGAGTGAAGAGTAAAGGGTCTGGCTCGGACCAAGTTGGATCCCTGAACTTTCCACTGATAGATATTTTACCTCAAATTACAGATAGAAATCCCTAATCTTACCTTGGCAGAATCAGCTTCAGTCTCATTATAATTTCTGCCTGAAGTGTTTGACGGAAATAAAACTTTCTTGTGTTTAGATTGGGTCTCTGCCTCTCAGCCTCCCAGTAACCTTTGCTCCAAAGCGTAGTATGGGCTCTAAAGCAAGAAGACTTATAGTGTATCTATCCTAAATCATAACAGAGCCTTTAGATTTTACGAGCATTTAGTGAATCTTAGAGAATAGTTTTCCAGATACTCTGACTCAAGGTTGAAAGTTGTTCAGCTACTCGTGTAGATCGACAAAACAGCTCGAGGTGCAAGTGAGATCTTGAGGCTAGCAGGAATCGTATCATTAAGGCCATAATTGATTTTCTCCATTGATCCATGCACTCACGGCAAACTCCGGTGAGAAGTAGCACCCCCATCATTTTCCAGCCCAATGAGGCCAATGCCCATGTCTGATAAGCCAAACATCACCCTAACATGTTTTATGATGCTTTGTTTCACAACACCAGGTTTCAGCTTTCGGCTCATGCCAACGGTATTGCGTGAGCCAAGGATGTATATCCGTGGCAATGAGTGACAGCTCAGTCGCCTAATCGTCGCGGAACTGACATCTTCGGGGATCTAACCTAGCGGCATTTGATGGTGGATTTTGCTAAGGCAGGGGAAAAGGAGGCTATCCACAAGTGGGCCTTAGCTGTGAGACCCTAACGTTGGGCCCCTGAGTAATTTAACGGTTTTTTGGGATAAGAATAGCAATTGCATCAGCCATTGACATGGGCGATTTAGATCTAAGGTACGGAGTAATTTGCCATTGTGGACAAGAACGGAAATTTATCATACTGAAGGTCTGTCCAATATACACTAAGATAACTAAGAATGCTTGAAGCTGGGCTGTCGTTTCTGTAGGAATGACTGGATTCCCTCATTGAAATCATCGAGCCCAAAGGTCGAATAGTACAGGGCCTTTTCATGCGTCATCCCAGCATCCAGGGTCGAATTGTCCACTGCGACAGGGGTTAAATCACGAACGGACAAGGCCGGGTTATCTTATTGGTCAAACTCACCAGTCAAAACAGCTTTCTTGGCCGTTTTGATAACCGGAGCCGACAGACGCGCAATCTTCTCACCCAGTGCCGTCGCTGCTTGGACAACATCTGGCTTGGGGAAGACCTTTGTTACAACGCCCAGTCGCTCAAACTCAGCTCCACTTGCTGGCTCGCCCGTCAAGACGAACTCCATTGCCTAGAACAGGTAGTCAGTGATTGACACTAAGGTTTGGGGCTGGTTTGATCCTGAGATACCTTGTGCTTTCCTAGGGCACGAGCCAGGCGCTGTGTACCGCCTGCGCCGGGGATGGTACCAATCTTGACCTCTGGAAGGCCGAACATGGCATCTTCAGCAGCGTAGATGATGTCGCACTAGACCATTAGCTTAGACGATGCGTGAAGACTGATGTTCCCGACTTACAGCAAGAGCAATCTCGAAACCACCACCCAACTGTATTGTATCTCATTAGCTCAAACCCTGAGTGGCGATCAGTAGATCACCTACAGCAAACCCAACTACAGCAGCAATTAGAGGCTTGGAAAACCTCGCTAGCGCATCCGTCAAATCCTTGAGAAAATCAATTTTATGGGCTTTCGAAGTCGACAGCTCCACCAACTCGTTTAAATCCATGCCAGCTGCTCCCAAAACTCAATTAGCAGCCGCATTATCAGAGCAACTTTGTCCCACGAAGGAAGTCTCTATTCTTCCGATGGAGAAACCAACCGTGAACTTACCGCAGAAGTGCCCTTCCGGTCCACCAGTCAGAACCACAGCGCGCACGGTATCCACTGAGTCTAGATGGTCCAAAGTGGCGATTATTTCGTTTATCGTATTCTGTGAAAAGGCATTGCGTTTGGCTGGTCTGTTGAATTGGATGAGTGCGACGCCACTATCGCTGTTGGTCGAGAGCTTGATATCTTTGAGGTTCTCCATGGTGACGTGTCTCTGAAACGGTCGCTGTCGAGGAAACTCCGTTAAATCTTGGTTATGATGAAAAAGAAGCAATTCGCATCCGGAAGATGAGCGAGGTCATATGCTTAAGTCTTTCATCATACATGAGGGTCTCGTCAAGCGCATTGACAACCTGTCCCTTAATCCATCGTGTCAAGCCCGTGAAGAATCTCAAGTTTCGACCTTGTGGAGTTTTTGGTCTCGTCACAGATCCTGGAACGGTCGTTTCGGCATTTGGGGCAGGTCAATTGAGGATCTACTCGTCGCCTCAACGGTTTTGTTACTCTTTTCGTTATCCCACTCTGATTACAATTCTCTTTGTAAGTATCCCAACTAGCCAACTTCCCTAAAGAACAGGACACAAGCACTGACGAAAGCCGTTGAAGACCACAAAACGTGACGAGTTTCAGGGTCCCCTGCAGGTTCCCTTCCCCACTCCGAACGGTATGCCTATTCTGCCGTATTATTGCCCTGTCAAGCTCGCCATTTACTACGTAAAACAGAATGATCTCCGTTTCGTTTTGGGAATCTCGTACTAAACCCTGATCGTTACACCTCTGATGTACAGGCACCTGCCTTCATCTGCCTTGGTCACTGCGGCGGATCAGCTTCCGTAAAGAGTAGAAAACCCAACGGAGCGTTATGCATCTGAGCCAAAAGATCACACTAATGCAACCTTATTCGGCCGAGTCCACATGCTAAAGACGCCCAGGGTTTTATGCTGCCAAGAATCGAGCTGCCGGATACACTGATTGTCGTAGAAGTTTCTTGTTCCGAAACCAGAAGCGGAAATTTAGTCAATATCCTGTGCAGTTATGATTCTCCGTCACTTCCTATTGTACTTTTCTTTGCAGGTTACAAATACTTAAGGAGATCGCCATGACGCAGCCTTGACGGCAAGCTTGGTGGTCAGACGTTCTATGCCTAAAGCGTCCCATAATGTCTTCTTCATATTCTTTCAGCTCTCTCGAGAGCCTCTCCCTGGCGGATCGAGTGTTATTCAACAAATTTAGCAAGGGACCGGAGTGTCCCATTCCGTACAATGTTGCTCATCATGCTTTTGAGGCAGTTGCGCTGGCGCACCCTGATCTCATTGCGGTTCGACATTATGATGGCAGCACCATCACATATCGAGAACTCAACCGAAGGGCGAATATGTTGGCGAACGAGCTGATACATACTTTCGGTTTGAGGGTCGGCGATCGTGTTGTCTTGGTGTACTCGCGTTGCATTGAGATGGTCGTCTTCATCCTCGCTGTCCTCAAGGCTGGTGGACAATACGTGCCATTGGATGGTGGTATTGTCACCGACGACACATTAGGCTTTGACATTGCCGACTCGGACGCTCCCGTTGTCCTCTGTCTTCCCAAGTTCTTTGACAAGGTCGTTCGCAGCATCCCAGATGATCGTCGGAACATCGTCAATGTTCTCGATCTGGACAGCCACTCAGATCTCTGGCGCAGGGGCAACCCTTCACACCCAATGGTGGAGGTCGGTCCAGATGATGGTGCATATGTCATCTACACTTCGGGTACGACTGGCAGACCTAAGGGTGTGGACGTGAGACATCGAGGTGTCACCAACACCCTTTTGGCAGAGCCATCCAAGCTTGGCATTAGGCCTGGCAGGAATGTGGCACAGCAGCTGAATGTGGCTTTCGATATGTGTAAGTGAGATCTAACTTTGGTGATCTACCGAACTAACCATTCTTGTGAACAGGTGCCTGGGAGATCTTGGGCACAATGATGAACGGCGGTACTCTTCACATCAGAGGCAGCGGCCTCGAGCCCTGGACCGAGTGTCTTAAACGCTGCGACACCATCATCGCAACACCCTCGGTCGTCCAAAAATACATGCCACGAGTCCAAGACTTTCCCAATGTCGATACAATCGCTGTCGGTGGCGAGCCTTGCCCTTTGGCGCTCGCCGAGAAATGGGCTCCCCATGTCAATTTCTGGAACGTCTGCGGACCAACCGAGATTAGCATGCTCAACACAGGGCATCTTCACCAGCCAGGTATTCCACTGTCAATTGGCAAGCCTAACCCCAACACGAATGTTTATATCTTGGATGATAATGAGAACCCTGTTCCAATTGGCCAACCTGGTGTTATGTGGGCTGGAGGCCCAGGTGTCTCACGAGGCTACATCAATCTCCCCGAACTAACAGCCACTCGCTACAAGCTGGACAAGTTCACCAACGATGGGTATGCTCTCTACAATATCACTGTCACGGATCGACACTAACATGAGTAGCAACATGATGTTCAACACTGGCGATCTGGCCCAGTGGCTCGAAGACGGCAGCCTCCTCCCCCTCGGCCGAAAAGACGATCAGGTCAAGATCCAAGGCTTCCGTGTCGAGCTCGACGGCGTATCCCGCTCCATCGAATCAACTCCCGGCGTCATAAAAGCCTGCGCCCTAAAGATCGACAACGCTCTGTGGGGCTTCTACTCCTCCCACATCCCGATCCCTGAAACGGCGCTGAAACAAACCGTTGGAAAGACCCAGCCCTTCTACGCTGTCCCCACAGTCTGGAAACATCTTCCCGTTCTGGAACTCACGCCGAATGGAAAAATTGACAAGAGAGCGTTGTACAAGATCGCTGAGGGTAAGGATGGTGCACATGAAGCGGTTGTGAAGCCTAGACCGGAGACAGTATGGCCTTCGCATGAGCGCTTACTGTCGATTGGCAGCTCCAGTGATGGAACTCTATTTGAGGGCGAGAAGAATGGTATCATGAGGGATCTGGAGAAGGATCCCAAGGCTGTTGTTGAGGACTATGAAGAGGTAGAGATGGAAGAGTACGCACTTCCTGATAAGAATGGCTTCCATGGATGGCGCTGGCTCCGCCACACTGCATTCTCAGCATATCGCAAGCTCTTCGGCCTCATCTTCCTCTCCAACCTCACTGTGCTCATTTTCCTTCTTTGGGAAAGCCGCAACAATAACTTCTTCCCATCCCCTTCCAAGGTCGCGACGGCTGTCGCTTCGAATCTTCTCTGCGCCGTCCTTGTGCGTCAAGACTACGTTGTCAACGCGATATTCTTCGTCTGCTCCCGAGTCCCCACGTCATTCCCTCTGTCTATCCGAAGGCACTTTGCCCGTGTATATCACAACGGTGGTGTTCACTCTGGCTGCGCCGTCTCTGCTACTGCTTGGTGGTTAATGTACACCATCTCTACAAGCCGAGACTTCCTCATTGAGACATACCAGCCTCCTATCAAGTGCGTCGTCCTCGCCTTGACTTATGTCATCCTTCTGCTGCTCTTATTCATCCTCGGTATGGCGTACCCCAGTGTCCGCATGAAGATGCACGATCAGTTCGAGTGGGCGCATCGCTTTGTCGGCTGGTTCTCTGTAACTCTTGTTTGGGCCCATGTCATTACATCAACAGCAGCAGCGGCAAAAGAGCCCTTGGGGGACGCATTGGCCAAGAACCCCACGATTTACCTGTTGTCACTCATCACTCTTAGCATCGCCCTTCCCTGGGCCAGACTCCGTCGTGTTAACGTCAGACCTGAGCCTCTCTCCAACCACGCTGTCCGTCTTCATTTCGACTTCTGCACACCTGGGCCTTGCACTTCACGAGGTGTTCGCATCACTGATCGTCCCATGATTGAGTGGCACGCTTTCGCAGCCATTCCTGAGCCCAGCGGTAAAGGATTCTCAATTATTGTATCCAAGGCAGGCGACTGGACCAAGCGGATCATTGAGAAGCCTCCGACGTCCATCTGGACTCGAGGTACACCGGCATCGGGTGTTCTTGCTGTCGCACCGCTGTTCAAGAAGGTTGTTCTGGTTGCAACAGGGTCAGGCATAGGACCCTGTATGCCTGTCATTATGGAGAGGCGCGTTCCGTGCCACGTAGTCTGGTCTACCAAGAATCCTCTCTCTACATATGGACAAGAAATCCTTGATACTATTCTTGCCATGGACTCTGAGGCCATTATTTGGGATACAGACAAGAAGGGTCGACCTGATATGGTCAAACTGGCATATCAAGCATATAAGGAGAGCGGTGCTGAGTGTGTGTGCATCATTTCCAACAGATCTACAACAGCAAAGGTGGTTTATCAGCTGGAGAGTCGCGGCATTCCGGCGTACGGTCCCATTCTGGATTCTTAAAAATTTGGTAGGCGGACAGGTAGTTGGAGCGTTCTAGGTGTAAGAGCCAGGTACCAGGTTTTGCTTGCTTACAAGTTATTCTTTTGTCTATATAGGTGCACATAATGAAAGGAATTAAATTAAATATTTTGTCTAAGTTACGAGCTAAATGTGTTGTTTGCAGCAGAGACTTGTGGCTGAGAGCTTCTATCACCAGAGAACGTGGTGTTCAGGAGCGAACCGCCATTCCTCACCGAGTTCCCCCAACAAGAACTGTACCCAATGTCCCGGCCGGTAAGGCGCCTCAAAAAACATGCAAAACAAATCAGCAGGTTTCTCACCGCGATCTCGATTCTCTGCATTTTCTTGGCCGCCCGAGGGTATCGGCCCCGTCACCGCCGGCCCCAACTGATCGACCAACGTCTCACAGCGGCCCCGCCGACTTTACCGTCTCGCTCCACGGCTGTCGGCCTCACACAAGATATCTATAAATCCTTCCCAACGGCCCACAAAATAAACATAACTTTCCTCCAAAATAACCTTGCTTCTTTTTTGGGGACATCATGAAGAAGACGATTGATTATTACGAAGTTGAACCTACGGTCAGGGAAGCACTGGAGGAGTGTATTCCAAGCCGACATGGCTCACTTCGGTTCGCCAAGTCTTTGTTTCCGTGCCTGAACTGGCTGCCGAGATATAACTGGCGGTGGCTGTTGGGTGATAGTATTGCTGGTTTGACCGTTGGCTTGGTCGTTATTCCTCAAGCCATGGCGTATGCTCTTCTTGCCACGCTACCGCCAGACTTTGGGCTGTATACTTCTTTTGCTGGCGCGGCAACGTACTGGTTATTTGGAACATCGAAAGACATTGTCATCGGAGTACGTCGGTCAACCGAATTTACTTCCTAGCTAATATGGGGCCCTAGACCACCGCTGTCGGTTCCCTTCTCGTCGGAGAAGTCATCTCCCACGTCCACGAATCACGACCAGATACATACACAAGTGCCGAGATCGCTGGCACCTTGTCATTCATGACCGGTATTATCCTCTTTGCGATGGGCCTATTTCGTCTTGGGTGGCTCGTCGAAGTCATTCCCTACATCCCAGTATCGGCCTTCATCACAGCAGCCAGCATCTCCATCATGTGTACTCAGCTCCCTGTGTTGTTGGGTATCCACGGTGTCAATACACGTGAAGAGCCTTACAAAGTGTTCATATCGACAATGAAGAACCTAGGCGGCACCAAGCTGGACGCTACTATCGGCATCACTTGTCTTGTTCTACTGGAATTAGCCAAATTTGTCTTTGCCAAGTTGGAGGCTCGTCAGCCTGCGCGAAAGAAGATGTGGTCAATCATGTCTTCCCTGCGCCTCACCTTCGCCATGCTACTATATACACTGGTGAGCTTCTTGGTCAACCGCAACTTGGAGGAAGCTGAGAGCAAGTTCCGAATTGTGGGACACATCAACCAAGGTATGTCAACCGCTCAATCTTGCTTCCTTCAAGCGCTAATCCATTACAGGTTTCGTCCACGCTGGCCTTCCGGATTTGAAGCCTGATCTCATTGGCGTTGTTCTCCCTCAAAGTCCCATCATCATTATCATCCTCATCGTCGAGCATATCGCCATCGCCAAAAGCTTTGGCAAGAAGCACGGATACGAGGTTGCCCCATCGCAAGAGATCATGGCTCAAGGTACAGCGAATATCATCGGGCCATTTCTGGGTGGTTACTCATGCACGGGGTCATTTGGCGCCTCGGCTGTTCTGTCCAAGGCTGGTGTCAAGACGCCGATGGCTGGTCTTTTCAGCGCCTTCATGCTACTCCTTGCGCTTTACGCTCTTACGGGAGTGTTTTACTTCATCCCACGAGCCGCTCTTGCTGGTCTGATTATCCATGCTGTTTCGAATCTCGTTGCTTCTCCGTCTACAGTGATGAAGTATTGGCGGCTGTCGCCTTTCGAGTTCTTCATCTGGGTGGCTGGAGTTGTGATAGCATTATTTACTGGACTCGAAACGGGTATCTATGTCACCACTGGACTCTCATTTTTACTTCTTCTGGTTCGCATTGCGCGCACCAGCGGCGAGTTCCTGGGTCGGGTCACTGTCCAGCAGATCGATCCAAGCGATGATGAGCAAAGGTTGTCCACAAATGCGCGCGAGAAAACACCATCGCATGACATTTACTTGAGTCTTTCTCGAAAAGACGCTTCAAACAAAGACATCCCAGTCGAAAGCCCCCACCCAGGCGTCTTGATCTACCATTTTCCCGAAGGCCTCAATTATCTCAACCAAGCAATGCACTTTAAGACGTTGACCGATTACGTGTACACTCACACCAAACGGGCCACCGAGGAGCCAGAGTGCTACAAGTCGGAGGCTCTGTGGTGTGATAAGCCTGTTGCGTACAAAGGAGATCCAGAGCTGCCTGTGTTACGAGCAGTCGTGATCGACTGTTCAACGATTCACAATATTGATATCACCAGTGTTCAGGGCCTGGTCGATGTGAGAAATGCACTAGATCGATGGGTGAGCCCTTATTCAATTGAATGGCATTTTGGAGGACTGCGAAATCGATGGGCGAGACGAGCTTTGACAGCCGTTGGGTTTGGTCAAAGAGGGACAGACAATGGCCATGCAATTGGAAGCTGGACTTCTATTCTACCATTAGCAAGATCATTTGACGACGCGCAAGAAAATAGAAGACGACAGAGCAGCACAGACGATGAAAGCACAATCGGCACACGAACAAGCACAGAAATCGAATCGTCATCACCTGTCACACCAGCAGAAAAACAAGGTCTCAGGCCAGTTTTCCCGACCGACAGGCCCTTGTTCCACGCTGATCTTGACGAGGCGGTGACAGCCGCGTTGGCCAATGCAAGGAGGAGCGAGTGCCGCTCTGGAACCGAGACGGAAACAGAAAATGACTGATTGTTTCCGAGTACCGGGCGCCGAAGCCACAGCCCCACTCCGTCCGTCTTCCCCGAGCCGCTCCGGAGAAATCGGTGGATATCGGCGTCTTCAAACTCTAATTTTTATCGGGGACTAGATTAATGATCAGATGATTTAGTAGCGAGTTCAAACTGCACTAGAGCGGAAATGAAGCGTGATTTTAGACAGCGATAGAGCGAGTTAATAGAGCAAAGATTTTCAACCTCTGCCATGTGTCTCAAACATTATCATCAATAAACTGCATCACAACGTTTCATAGATCTTTTTGAGAATCATGGCAACAAGCTTGTTAACAGGTGCCATCTTTGGCACAGGCCTCACTCTCTCAGGCGTGGCGAACCCACAGGTCATAAAGAATCAATTCCGCCTCTCCGACTTTCACATGCTCGCCACATTCCTCACCGCATCCGCTACCAGCGCCGCAATCTTCACCCTCTACAACTCCAAAACCACCAAGATCCCAGCCCGATCAGCAAGTTCGCACGGATGGCTGGGCTCGTATGACGGCAACATGATTGGTGGTGCCATGCTGGGTCTGGGGATAAGCTTAACAGGTGCTTGTCCCGGTACGGTCCTTGTGCAGGCCACGGCAGGTATTGGTGCCAGTCGGTTGCTCGCATGTACATCGCTCCTTGCAGGCGTTATCTGGGTGCGGTGTAAGTCTTGGATAGTCAAGCCGCCGACGAGCCGTGCCCAGAATACATCGGTCATGGATGTTACCGGGATGTCTGCAGGCAAGGTTCTCGTCGGGTACGAGATAACGATGCTTGCGATACTCGCCGGAATCCTATACACTGCCCCGAGAAGTGTTACCATGCTGCATCCGGTTGTCGGTGGCCTTCTCATCGGCTTTGGGCAGTTATCGTCTGTTATCTTAACCAAGAAGCCCGTTGGGGTCAGCGGTGCCTATGAGGAGTTTGGAAAGTTCTTCTGGGATATCATCGGCGGGAAGGGTATTAAATCAATCCCTCAGAACATTCTTTTTGGATGCGGATTAATGCTGGGATCTTGGGCGACGTTATCCAACTTTCCGGCCATCCGGGAGGTCATGGCGCAAAGCGAGCAGGCCTCACTGCCAATGGTTCTGGTTGGCGGAGCTTTTCTAACGTTCGGCGCTCGCATCGCTGGTGGATGCACAAGTGGCCATGGTATCAGTGGTATGGCAACTATGGGACTGAGCTCCTTCATCAGTATCGCTTCGATGTTTGGTGCTGGGTTGGTGGCTGGACTCCTGCTTGCTTAGACCTTAGCAGAAGAAAGTCTTGCTTATCACCGGTTGTCTTCATTTGTTTACTAGAATTAGAATAAGAGATTAGAGATTTTTTGGACCTTTTAGAGTAAATTATCATTATTTGATTCATCTTAAGCACGCGGGATACTTATGGAACTATTTATCCCCGAAATTCCGATGGACGATCGCCGACGCATTACGCTCTTACAGAATTGTACTGGTCAGCGAAAGATGGTCAGCATCTTCTCTAGATATATTTTTATTTTTATTCATTTAAAATAAACCGTTATCTTATAACGGGAAGCACAGAAAAGGGTTAAATAAAAGTGATTTGCAATTGTTGAGGCTGGCTAAACTGTAAATCCTAATAAAAGAACAGGCATGCATCTCCAAGCTCTCGTACAGCATGTATCCCATACAAAGTGCATTGAGTCACGAGGCTTCTCTACCACGACGAACCCGTCACTGGTAGATGAATCGTCTTCAGGCCTGCTGGGTTCGGCGCAGGGAGTCGCCCACCTCTGATGTTGACCTGCAATGAAGGGTGGATCAATCGAGGTGCGGCAAGGGACTCGTCGCGTTTCCTTCGCATCTCAATGAACTCGTGCTCGCCCGTCCCGTCTTTGAGATGCTTGTTGTTCTCTCTGTGCTCCTTTACCGTCGCGAAAGGAACGGGGGCTTCTCGGCCTGCCGGCGGATAGTCATGTCCTACCCAGATCTTGGTATCTTCTGGTAATGCAAGGAGTTTCCGGCCAGAGTTGAAGATGGCTTCAGCACTACCACCAGGGAAGTCTGCGCGGGCGGAGCCGATATCAACGTGAAAGATGGAATCGCCAACAAAGACGTTTTCTTTGGAGCAAGTCAGTATTCCATTTCGATATAGTGCTAGGTTGAAGTGTACCTACTGCCAATATGGTATCCCATGTGATCTGGCGTATGACCAGGGAGATGAACAGCACGAGCGGTCAGGGTGCCAATGAAGAACTCATCGTTGTCTTCCCACAGCTTATCGAAAACAGTATCATACTCTTTGGGATCGATACCATATCGTTCCCCAAACAAGTTCTGAACCTGGCGGATAAGCTTTCCAATACCAATGATTGGCTTAGAGCCTTGACTCCTCGCCAGAGCTGACTGGAGATATGATGCCGCAGTCAGATGATCTGCATGGGCATGGGTCTCTAAGATCATTCCAATGTTCAGTCCATTGTCTCTAACAGTTTTGAGGATATCATCAGCAGATCCTGTTGACACGGCTGCTTTGACGGGATCATAGTCAAGAACTGGATCGATGATGACAGCGTTCTTGGTATTCGGGTCCGATACGATGTACTGCCAGGTGCCAGTAACTGGCTCGAACAGAGAGTGGACAGTTGGCTCGGCCATTATTGTGGTAGTGCTTGCAAATCTGGCGCGGCCGATGATGTGATTTTGGGTTGGATGTCGTGAGTGTACAAGACAAGGTTGTCTCGATGCTAGACTCTTTTGGCAACTTAATCGGCCTCTTCTTTGAACTAAGTTATTCGTGGTCGTGGAATAAGCCCGGCCTCTTGAGCTTTGTGGCCTAGCAAGACCTATGAAAGCTTTTGTTGGTACGTTTTCAAAGGCGACAACGCTTTTGCGGATAGTGGATGTAAGCGATGGCATTGTTGTAACTGCTAGACAGGGAATAATTATACAAAACGCTATGGGGGTATTGCGAAAGACTTGCTGAGAAGTGCTAATAATCTAGTGCCCGACGCGAATCATCTGGAAACTTTGATCTGATATAATTTCGCGTCCCGGGGACTTGTTTGGCTTCCGCTTTTGATTCCCCGAATGGTGGATCCCGACCCGGCCTACTCGGCGATTGAACTAGGACGTGTTTTGAGCATATTGTCGCGGCAAGTCAATAGCGATAGCCTTTGACGACATTTTGGTTACTCCTGATATCGTATGATTGAGTTTGATGGATTCATGAGAGACGTGTCTTTCATGACAGACTTTTTAATTCATGCTATCAGTTCGTCCAGCGATTGGCGGTTGGCGGTCAGCCCCACTTGAAGCAACCGCAAGCGTAGGGTAATGGGAGGATTAGGGCAGCATCGAAATTCAGGACATTGGCAGCTTGGCCGGGGGCAGTAGTTTAAAGATGCCTTAGGGTCGATTTCTCATCAGAATCTAGTTAGTCCGACAGGATACAAGAGAATCATAAATAGCGAATGATCATAGCTTTGCAAAGGGAGCCATTGGTAGTGCGACAAGCTCGCCGAAGTTTTGTGGGAAGCTGATGACACTACCATGACGTTTTCTCGTACCTTGGATAATTACCAATTTTGCTACAATACATCTAATATAGTATCTATCGGTAGAGGCTTTGGGTTTTGCCTCGCTTCATGACGTAGAGTGAACACGAGTAGGCCATGAGTTCATTATGCTAAGACGCGATAAGGAGTACCGCTGATGTGGGTGAAGCTAGCAGCTTCTATCAGTACTTCTTAGCAGATCCTAGCAGACAACTTGACCCACAAGCGACATCTTTATCGATTACAGCTTATCTTCGAATTACAACGGCTCATCGGGCTCATGAATGAATTCGGCACGAGAAGTTACTTCAGGTAGAATCATTGGTATCGTTAAATATTTTCACCACAAATAACTAGCTTATGCCAAAGGTCGATACTCGGTAGAGCCCTGGGGATGTCTGTCGCCCACAAAAATTGGTTCGGAGACACTATTCGTGCCAACCTGGTTATATCGGTGTTGTCGACAGCTGACGATGCCGTGGAAAACGAGGCAAATGCACGAGAAAAGACTACACATGGTCAGTAAGATGGATTTGTTACCGGGCCTCATCTAGCTTACAATGCCATGCCACCAAGACCGACGCAAGTCGCAAAGACGTATCCATAAAAGCTAGTGACTTTCTTGATGTTGTCGGGGCACTTGTTATTTTCGCAGTATTCAGTGCCATGGGCCCATAACACTGCTGTTTGCGCCGCAAGAACAGCAAAAGATATGAGCCAGAATATGGTGATAATGGTGTCAAGGATTGCCGCGACTAAGTAGTTAAATAGGCGGTTGGAAAACATGTGAGCAAAAGCCATCCATGTTGAGACTAGAAGTGATGCGGAGCTCTGTAACCAATGTCAGCCGGTCATTTCCAATGATGATCGGGACATTTCTTTACGTACAGTTATGATCAACAAGCAGTTCCCCAGAATAACTACGGCATTTATCGTGAAAGAGGTGACGACGATGGTGATGATGCTTAGTACGGCTTGGAAGATGCGTAGAACCGTGAATCCGGTGGGATATTGGGAAAAATCAGGGCGACGGGAAGCCATTTCGCTCGGTATCTGATATTACCGCGATATTCTTGAAGTATTGTTTCAAAGTTGCAGCGACAATAAATCGAGGAAAAGTGTTTCTATCAGAATTGCGGATGTAGATATGTCGATAATTAAAGGGATTTTCCAAGGCTGGGATATACAAATATCAAATATCGTTCCGCTTCTTTAAGTCCAAGCCTCAGTAAGTGGCCCAAGTCTTTGAATCCTGTCAGATTTCATCCTGGATTGAGATGATTTCACGGAGCGTCAGCCTCAGAGTCGTGGAGTCAGGATGACAGAGACCATGCTGACCCATGCAGTGGTGGAGCATGTAAGATTGGTTTGCAAGACATCAATGTCAAGAAAGAAAGTAGGAAGAGCTGAATGCAAGAGGAATAAATATTCTTCGAAATGCAAAGTCAGAGAATGAAGGACCGTTATGTTTCCCCCCCGAGATTTGTCTGTCGTCTTCTGATGATCTCTAGTTAATGTTGCTGAGCCCCGCGACAACGCTTGTAAAAATAGGAGCCTCATCCCTACGTTATCGACATGGCGCAGCACTGAGCCAGCCGCCAGATTAACTGACCGCCTACACGATATTTTCTCCGAGAAAAAAGTTCCACATCCTAGGATGTTAGCATTGTAATGTTGTTTTGTTTCAAAGTGATGTCACAGCCGCCTTTTTTCTGGGCTCTGTTGTGGATTTGCCCAGACACTACCGAGTCTTCCCGACTGGAAGTTGAAGCGAAACCTAACATCAACAAAATGGAATAGAAAGTGAAGTTATCTGCAGTTTATGGTTTTACATATATAATTGGGAGAAAAACTGGTATTATACGAGCAATCTCGAGAAGAACCGGGGACCTGCTGACGAAGCTGCACAGATTTGCAGAGCCTGAAGGACCGAAACAGCCAGTAGTTCAGGACCTGTCAGTCTTGTACCCGCAGAGGTCCATTGCAATTCACCTTGTTATTCCCAGGGCAAATTTTGAATAGAAGTCGTGTAGTTTCTATCTTCTAATCATTATAAGGGACATATTTCACCAATGTCTAAAGCAAAGTATATTTTCATTGCTCAACCTATATGAGTTGAAGCCAATTACTTATTGAACAATCGCAGGATGGTCCATGTAACATGCGGCACACTGCTCAGTCTTCCAGACGTAAATCAAGTTCTTGCAGCCAGGGCATTCCGCGCATTGATATATCTCGCTATGAGGGCACTGGTCGGGCTGGCTGCCAACGTTGGTGGGGGTTGGAGGTGGCATGTCGGCAGCAGTATCGGCATAGGGAGAAGCTGGGACCGAAGAGGCGATGGTGGAGGAGATTGAAGGATGCCTTTTGAACGTGGTCGAAGAATGGCTATTGTTTCTATGGAAATGTTGGTAGACGTGGAGGGTTCGATGTCTTGAGTAAAGTGGCAGGACGTTGCGGGCATGTAAGTGTTGGCATTCTCTACTTTGTTAGAACTGTCCCTCGCTTTTATACAAAAAGAGATGAGTCATTCACGGCGGTCAACGTGATGGCATTTCACGATCTTATGAAGCATTTGACTTTAGGTTAGCTACGATTCGCTAGCAGGCTTTGCGATGCTCGGCCAAAGTCGCCGGCGCCTGTGTATGTACCTAGTGCTCGCTGCCATATTCACGGAATCACGGTCTCTTTCAACATAACTAGTTTATTTACATCTTTCTTCCAGCCCTGGATAAGATATCAGGAGTATCTGAGCACTAAAAGTCACCAAGCAGGCGCGATACGTCAAGCAAACAACTTCGAGTGAGTGTTGATATAAGAAAAGTCACATCACATAAACAATTACGAATAAAGCCAAGAGATGTGTTAAATATGCTCTTCTAATAATTCCTCATTTTCTATAGTAACTAGTAGCTAGCGATCCATGAGCCATCCTACTCCACCAGAACCTCTCCATCGCAAAGCATGCAAAAGAGAACACAAACCTAAAACATGCTACGTATTTTGCGATAACAAACCGTGATCAAACAAACCATCTCAAGTCCGCTTTGAACAGGCATATAGCATAAACATCGCTGGAAGAAAGGACCTCGAAGCACAGGTGAAAGACCCATGCACATAAGACAAAGCTACTTAGGCAGGGCAGTTCATGTTGCAGTTGGAGCACTGCATGGTGCTACAGTTAGAAATCTCGTTCTTACAGCCGCTACAGCCGGTGCACTCGCATCGAGTGCTGTGAGGGCACTGAATAGGCTGGGGACCAAGCTCAGGAGGGAGGAGGGAAGTGAAGTGGTTGTGAGTAGTCTCGGTGGGTGAAGAGGGAGTCGAAGATTCAGCGGTGAAAATAACGGAAGGATACATATTGGCGGGTACTAGTGATTATCGGTGTGTGTATGTTAATATGTTGGTAGCTGTGTTGCTGTTGATGTTTTGTTGTGAATTGGTAGTGGAAGTTGCGATGTGAGTAATGATTCTCTCTAGATTGACGGGCAGATGCATGGCCTTTATAGACGCTGAAAAAGACCCAAACATTTCTGTTCAAACAAACAAGCATACTCTTCTAAGGTCCTTTGAATCACTTGTTCACGGCGATGGTAAGCCCATAGTTGACCGACTCAGCCAGCAACTGCTAGTAGCCCAATTTATTGTGTTCTGCGCACGATAAGCTGTGTTCTGTCTTATGAACGTACTTTGAATTAATATCAACAAGATCTCTGCTTTGTTTCTAAACATTGATTCCATCCCTTTGTCTACGCTGTGAACAACGTGGCCTAAGCGTTGAATAGCGACTCTACGAACGGCTTCATCAGACAGACAACTCCAAACCACAAGTGACTGAGAAAATGGAGAATAATAAAATCTAAGCCGATAATGGGTTTCATCTCCTTTACAGCTGATATTGACTTTAACATCACATATAATGTCTGAGATTTCCTCATCGCTGTGCACTTTCACTAGATATTCGCCAACTAGTATACTTACTCCTGTTGGTACAGGGACTCTAGAGCTCCTATGCCCCGTTTGTGGTCATTTTGTTATGTACTAGCGGGAACAAGCTTGATAATAGCCTTTTAATCTGTTGGGGGCGTCTTCTAACATATAGGACAAGTTATGTTTCCCTTGTTCAGAATCCACGATGTTTTACACATTGATTAAAGCTCATGTCTTCTTGAGTTCTTAGGTGTGCCATCATTCTGTAGAAGGCTGCTATTGCTGACACCAAGTTACTTTCCCCTCTTCAGCATGATCCTACTTTGACGCCCTGTATCACAGATCCAGATAGTTGGAAGTCTATTGGGGTCTACGGCCTGAAAATCACATAAACGGTCATGGAGCTAGTGGATATCTTTTGTAAGTTCTTCTTTGATCCTCCCTGACCTTTGCAGCTAACTCACTATCAGGCCGCTCATCCGCTTCACCCTGAACTCTGCATAGGAAAGCACACCAAAGATCAATACCAGGGCGAGTATTTACTTCCAAGAATAGAAGGATCACAACCTACATCAGTAAATATTGCCTGCGCGAATCATTGTAAGTCACGTTAGCACAATTGCAAACCGAAAAAAAAAGAACAACCTCGTCTCAAACCCCGAGACAGAATCTAAACGGGGCAGTTGCAGTAGCAATCATAGCACTGGAGACTGGTGATGCAGTAGATCTTCCCAGTACACCCATCGCATCCCTGGCATTGGCAGCGAATACCTTTTCCGCACTCATGAACCTGCGGGCCTTGACTAAGAACGTTGGGATAGTGTTCCTGCTTGTCCCCAGATGGCGAGTCGGGGATTGAGACAGGGGCGGAAAAGTGAGGAGACGAGTCCATGGTGGCGAGTTGAGATGAAGAGAGTCTGGCGGTAAATTTGTTATTGATATTGTCGGGAAATGCTTGGGTAGCTCTTGATATGACCGGAGGTTGGATACTTGCTAGCAAGATGGTGAAGTGAGATAGCACCTGGGATGAAAGAGCTATGGAAATGAGGTTGATGACGCTGCCAAGAAGGGGTGAGGCCAGGGGATTTTATACCTGAGAACAATGCGTGGAGAGGCTCAGCTTGTTTGTTCAGCGTATTCACCCTTTGTACACTGTCACTGTTTCATATGCGACGAGTGTGTTCTTCATCACTCAGCAGGTTTAGGAAAGCCTTTGTCTGATTCATGTTCTTGTGCTGGGAAAATGTGCACGCTTGAACAAAGAACAACAGGCAGTGAACCATCGCATGGGCCTGCCTCTCTTTTATCTCATCACTGACAGATTTCCTAGCGAGCGTCTATTACCTAGATAAATTTTATCCCGAGAAACTAGCTGTGAATCTCCATCGCCCCCCTTGTCGATATACATTGCATCGTGAATGGTGAAACGTGATGGCAGCAATGCTGGAAGATTGCGATGATCGATTTACATCCGTGTTTTTAAGGCACGCGACCTAACCAATAAGTACAAACCAGCTCAACACGCCGTCCTTGTAAAAGCCTAGTGTGCCAGTGTGCATAAATGATATTAAGCATGCGTATGCATTGATATGGAAAGAAACTCTGGTGTAACGAGGCGACTAAACTATTGATATGCCTATTGGAAGTAGTTCCTCTGCCTCGGCTTCTGGCCAATGAAATTTAGCTTAAAGTCATCCCAAACTCACTAAAAATGTGATAGCAGTTCAGCTACACTTGTGCCGCCAATCGGATCTGGCGCTATGAGACCCCCGAAGGCTTCTTCGACATAAACGGCAGTGATCTATCTCAAGTCAGCGAGCCACGTTCGCGCCACAAAGGATAGTTCCAGGGCCCAGAACGGGACTTAATCATGGGTACGGGCCGAGCCACTGAGATATCGTTAATTGATACTGTTATTGGGAGTGATTCGAATGGTCAGCGGGGATGTTTAGCTCCGCCGTCGCCAGCCTGGTCTTAGCTT
This sequence comes from Fusarium gaditjirri, assembly GCA_013266175.1. Taxonomy (NCBI): domain Eukaryota; kingdom Fungi; phylum Ascomycota; class Sordariomycetes; order Hypocreales; family Nectriaceae; genus Fusarium; species Fusarium gaditjirri. Next base: position 182,867 of record JABFAI010000135.1, on the reverse strand, counting down.
GTCGTGGCGGCTGGGGTCTGGGCAGGTCTCTATCAAAGCCATCACTGTAGGGGTTGGGCCCTTAAGAACCTTCTCTCCGCACAAGTGAGTTTGTTCTGTCTCTCACTACATGTTCCTCTAGTTTCTTCTTTTTTGAACGAGAAATATGACTTTCCGACTTTTGGCGGGCATCACTGGACGCCAGCTCTTGGCTGGCGGCGCTGCGCTTGGAGGAACAGGCCTTGCTGGATCACTGATTCAGACAGAAAGTGAAAAGTTGCAGGCTACTGAAGCACAAGTGCAGTTCCATACCTCCTCCATTCACCCAACTCCTGTTGGCTTCAGCCCTTGGCAAATCCGCAACGACTATCCCACCTCGGACATTCTCAAGGCCAGCCTCACGGCACAGAAGGATGGTTCACTCCCCCATGCTCCCTCCCCATTGATCCCTGCCCCCGGATTGCCCGGTGACTTTGAGGGCAAGAACGCGCCGTGGTTCAAGTACGACTACGAAAAGGAACCTGAAAAGTTTGCTGAGGCCATCAGAGAGTATTGTTTTGATGGTAATGTCGAGAAAGGGTTTCGACTCAACGAGAACACGGTCCGAGACTGGTACCATGCACCTTGGATGCATTATCGGGACCCAAACTCGGCGTGTACTGAGCGTGAGCCCATCAATGGCTTCACATTCGAGAGAGCGACACCCGCCGGAGAGTTTGCTAAGACACAAAACGTGACCCTACAAAATTGGGCCGTTGGATTCTATAACGCTACCGGTTTGTCCAATCATGCTGCAATCTGTCTTGATCTAACATTCCTCCAGGTGCCACTGTCTTTGGCGATATGTGGAAGGACCCCGATAACCCTGACTTCTCTCAGAACAAGGAGTTCCCCGTCGGAACATGTGTTTTCAAGGTGAGGAATCACGTTGCATTGGCAGAACAATATGACTGACATTGACCAGATCTTGCTGAACAACTCGACACCTGAGCAGATGCCCATTCAAGATGGAGCCCCAACAATGCATGCAGTGAGTGTTGCTGACCATGGCGCCTGAGTCGTAGTCTCTAACAAGCCATACAGGTCATTTCCAAGTCAGCGAGCAACGGAAAGGAGCGGAATGATTTCGCATCGCCCCTTCGTCTGATCCAAGTCGACTTCGCTGTTGTCGATAAACGATCACCGATTGGATGGGTCTTTGGCACATTCATGTATAACAAAGACCATCCTGGAAAGAGCGTGAGTGATCCCCCAATAGCCAAGGGCAATTTTCTTATACTAACCTCATTATAAATTCTCAGCCCTGGGACAGACTCACTCTTGTTGGTCTTCAGTGGGGTAATGATCATTGGTTAACGAACAAGGTTATTGAGGAGACCAAGGCCGAGGGCCACGAGGCTAAACCGCGAGAGTGTTATATCAACAAGGAAGCGGAGAAGATTCGAAAGCGAGAGGGTGGCACACGGCCCTCATGGGGATGGAATGGCCGTATGAATGGCCCAGCGGACAACTTCATCTCGGCATGCGCCTCTTGTCACTCAACATCGACGTCCCATCCCATGTACAATGGCAAGGTCAAGAATGGCGTGAAGCAAACCTACGGCATGGTGCCGCCACTTACCATGACAGCTTCTCCCCAGCCGAAGCCAGGCAACACCTTCAGTGACGTGATGATCTACTTCCGAAACGTCATGGGTGGTGTACCATTCGACGAGGGAGTCAACCCCAAGAATCCAGATGAGTATGATCCTAGCTACAAGAGCAAGGTCAAAAGCGCCGATTACTCGTTGCAGTTGCAGGTTGGTTGGGCGAACTACAAGAAGTGGAAGGAGGACCACGAGACTGTGCTGCAAAGCGTCTTCCGCAAGACAAGATATGTTATTGGTTCGGAGTTGGCTGGTGCTTCCGACCTTTCCCAGAGAGACCAGGGTCGACAGGAGCCAACGGACGATGGTCCAGTCGAGTGAGATTTGCGACAGAGTGGGGAGGTTTGATAGCATTGAATTCACATGAACTGGAGAGAATGTATGGGACAAACAATAAGCCATGATAGCAACTAGGTGCCTGAGAGACTTGGGAACGCAATCAACGTTCCTATGTGATAACGGTTGTGATTTGCCCTCATTTTTTTGTTTATTTGTACATCATTCCCCAGTCTCGTTATCAGTGACAGGCCTAAGAATGATTCCTGAGATTCGACTTGGTGCTTATGCACTTCCAGATCGGTAATGGTCAATTCACCTGTAAAGACCACCTGCATCACACATCTAGGAAATGGGACGCTAACGGAATTCCGAGAACACCATATTCTTGGTAGATGTCTAGTAAGAGTTAGAAATAACAGGATCTCAGCCCTAAGAGATAAAAGTTCTTAGGTAAACTTATGACGATCTTAACGAGGATTAGATGAGTTTATTTGGTCATATTGCTCCAGCATCCGAGGGCCTTTCCTCTCTGTGGAGACTTACAACAGCCAAAAAATCATTGCCTAGGACCTCCGAGCTCCTGGGCGATTCAATACGAATGTTTTGTCGTCTGACTGCATGAAGGAAGCCTAGGGCTTACTCGATAAGGCATGAAGTGTCACGGGCTGATTCAGCTCACAGTCCAAGACAGGAAGGTCACAGGCCAGCTTCCAGAATGGTGGCTTACTTCGTCCTAATCTCTTTTCGATACCGGTGTCAGAAGGGGATTGGCATTTAAAGTGTACAGCCGGCTCGAAATTGTCAAAATGGTCCGGGACCTCATGCTGCTGAATTCTCTCTGTTACTCTCATTTTGGTGTTTTTCCCACGATGTCAACCAGTATTTGCGAAGAGACGGACATAGACCGTGCTATAGAATCAGCTAATGAGTTCTTCAATCGAAATTACTCAGTTCAGGTCGTTATATTGCAATGGGTTGATATTTGTGGTATCTTAAGGACCAGACTACTCCCCACTTCCCGATTCAAGAACCTTGTGAATTGTGGTGGTCAACTTGATTGTTCCCCGTTGGACACACTCGTACCTACAACCGCTGAGTTTATCCCTTCATTATTCGCACTTTTCAACAGTAAGGGTAAGATATACCCTGATGTTTCCTCGATCCGAACTGCGAAGCATGATGCATCTGGGATTGGCAATGCAGCTCGTTGCGTTGGTACTGTGGACTTTCAGAATACTGATGCTCGACTCCTCTTGAAAGACATCGTCAAAAAGGCTGAAGGTTCTCACGGCTTGAAGTTCCTTGTTGGTATTGAGCTGGAATTCTGTCTTCTGGTTCCAGGAACCCTTGAAGCAGCCGAATCTGCAAAGCCAGGCGTGGCAGGTACTTCTGGCACTCTCCGTTCCAAAGTCTGGTCTATCCTTAACGAAATTATTGTTGCCCTTGGTGAAGCTGGTATGGAAGTTGAGCAAGTGATCAAAGAGTACGGTACATCGGCCTACGAAGTTGCCCTTCCTCCTCTTCCTCCCATTGACGCCGTGGACACCTATTACCACGCCAAAGAGTTAATCCAGAATGTGGCACACAAGTATGGAATTCTTGCCACTTTCTATCCGACACCATACGAAGGAGAACAGGGTCAGAAGAGCGGACAGCACATTCACATCTCGGCAACCCCAACTGAGGAGAATAAAGATTGGAAACCTGATGACACTATGGCGGGAATATTGAGCCATGTCCCTGCACTAATGGCATTGGGCATGTGCCAGGTTGACTCTTATGAGAGAGTCAGTATCGGCAGAATGTGTACCGGCGGGCTTGTGGGCTGGGGCGATAATAACCGAGACATGCCTGTCAGAAGAGTCACCAAGAACCACTGGGAGATCCGTATTAATGATGCTACCTCAAACTCGTATGCCATGGTAGCCGCGATCATTGGTGCCGCACTCGACCCCAAGCCTCTTACAATTGAAAACGCAGCTGGTAAGTCTACCGAAGTCGACATAGCGGATGTCTGCTAATTCACTTAGAATTCACGTTGAGGTATTCTGATGAAGAAAGAGAAAAAATGGGATTGACAAAACTTCTCCCGACATCTCTTGAGGCTGCACTGAAGGCGCTGGAAGATGACAGAACTTGGGCCGATGGTGTTCTCGGCCATGGGTATATCGATTGGTTCCTTGTACTGAAGCGTGCAGAGATGAATACTGTTTTGAAGATGGAGACCAAGGAAAGGAGATTGCATATGCTCAGCTTCTTCTAATCTGGTTTACAGCTATACTGGTAGCCTCTATCTATCGGGGAAACGGAGGATTAGGCTTTCCTTAGAGATACGAGGAACATCTAAATTAAACCTTCAGGTATTGTCTGTCAAATACTCTGACTCGCCATGATAGTTTCGAGACCACCCTTTCCATATATAGAAGTAGTGTAATAATCCTGATAGATGAGGAAGCTCGTCCCTTGTCCCGCGGGCATCCTATATATGCTTTAATTTTGACGTTACATGAGGTCTCGGGCGTCTTCGAAATCGCCATTCGCTGTAGTACAGAAACGATCCCATTCCGTCGTCAGTGTATCAGCAGCGCCGGAGCTGATCAACCTACCAGCATCCCACAACACATAACCCCATTTGCGAAATGACTCCTTTATATGGACTCCATAGAGATTACTAGATGTTTCTTTCCAGAGAATGACCCAGGCTAGCGGTGGTAGATCTTCTCGATCTCCCTCAAACGGCATTGCCTCTCGACGGTCCTGAGCTTGGTCGCGCTCAGAAAGAAAGTGGCTCCGCCGACGTTCCTGTACAAGGTCGTCTGTTGCTTCGAACAACCAGTCTCCATTTGATAAAATGATATACCGCGACACCAACTCCACGAGAGTAGGATGGTCTCGTGCTTCGAAGATGGATGAGAGTATTGTCAAACTCAAAGAGCTCATTCCAACTCTATAAAAGTTATCTAATCCAAATGACTTTTAGTTATGATCGCAGTCAGTGTTTTTAGTAGCATAACGTACCGAACCATTCAATATTATAAGCACCTACTGGGGTGTATGGATCCGTTCGTTCAGCGTCCCACTTAGGATTATCAGGATGGAAGTCCCAGGTGACTTCATCGAGAACCTGGCTGTACTTGTCCTCGATAAATGCATTGACGCAGAGTTTTCTTCGATCTCCCAAGGCTGGAACTTGTCAAGGTACTCTTCGAGCCTCTCTTCACTAGTGCCAATGCCGTGCCTGCTTTGCACATCCACTCCAAACAGATTGCAGAATAGCTGATATCGATAGAAGGCCCGCAGAATTCGACCAGTTTCGGTGGTGCTGAGCTGTGCCGGACAAATTAACTTGTCGTGGTGCCTTTGAGCCCATGTAGCAAATCGATATGCGAGTGGCTTGACTATCATTGAGTGGAAAGTTACAGCAGGAATTATCTGATCCTCATCCAGGAGGATTGACCTTGCTTTGTAATGGTCCCTGCGCTGCACGTCGTAAGTTGCAAGGAACTGAAGAACATTTTCCTTTGTGCGACTGGGTCGGAAATCGGTAGCGTTAGACAAATGCACGGAACAAGCGTCAACTATACCAAGCCCTAATTCGCTTTCCAGACAGTGATAAAGCCAAAATGTTGGACGCTGAAGATAGTAGCGATAGATGACAGACGACGCCCGAATCAGAGCAGAAAGGTCTGAGACGCTGCCGATAGCGATAAGAACATGATGTAGGATATCGAAAGGAAGGTGTTCAAACGGGGGCGGGATAGCACCCATATTCGAAGCTCTTCAATCACTCCTGGCAGGCTTGCCAAAGCTTCCAAGGAATTTTGCGAGATAAAAATATGCTGCTTTATGGTATGCTGGCGTCTGATGGAGCGACAGTCTACCGTAGAAAGAATTCCCTGCGAAAAAAACAATGCTAGGAATTGCGGGTGTAAGATATCAGTAGTGTCATTGACGCATAGGGGAAAAGAGAGTCCTGGCTGCCCCAACAAATGCTGCCATGATGTGTCTAGCCAGCTGCGATGAGTCATGTATGACCTGCCTGAAAGACTGACATTGGCTAGCTGGGGATATGACTGGTCATTTCTTCCATTCTGGTTCCCTCCCACTATGATCAAGTCAAAGTTTCTGATTGAATAATGTTTCCGAATATGCTACCGCACAAATACCAAAAGGTCGGTGACAGTGGATCAAATCGTTTGCGGAGATAAGATAAATCCGTACTCCCAGGCTCGATCCACATGTTGATCGCCCAAGTCTTGTCTGACATGCAGTAACCAGGCTGATGAGCCCAATTGAGGAGCTCCGGGATTAATAGCAAAATCCGGGACTGCGGGGGTATAATACCATTGCCTTGACCACAAGAGAATTCGAGCAGATACGATAATGAACAATCTTTGCTTTAACCATTCCCTACAGCACCAGACCATGTCTACTCCAAGTCTAAGGAATGCCCAGCAAGTCAGAGACTTTGTCGAGACGAAACACGACAAGCCATATGATGCTATTGACCCGAGGACTTCAGAACTGCCAGGAGGCTTTGTCGTATGCATCATCGGCGCTGGAGGAGCTGCGGGAGCAGGGCTGTCGAGGTCTTTCGCCAAGGCTGGCGCCTCGGGCTTGATTCTCGCCGCGCGATCGCAAAAGACACTGGAGGCAACAGCCAAGGAGGTTGGTGATATCAATGCATCAATCAAGATTGCTTCTGTTACGTGCGACATCACTTCAAATGACAGCGTGGCCGACATTGCTTCAACCGTCAAGAACCAGTTCAACGGGAGATTAGACGCCGTATTCGTCAACTGTGGGTTCTCGGGTCCTCTCTCAAAGGCTACAGTTCTTGAAGAAGACTTTGCGGACGTACAAAAGGCTTTCGCTACACACTGCTTAGGTACATGGCTTGCTGCACATCACCTTTTGCCCTTCCTTCTTAAGAGCAACGGCAGTTTTATCGTCATCAGTTCCATCTCAGCTCAAAGTCTCATCGGATTCGGCACAACATCTCACTACTGTACCAGCAAGCTTGCACAAGCTCGCATGATCGAGATGCTACATGCCCAGTACGCCGATAAGGGCATTTTTGTTGCCAGTGTGCACCCAGGTGGAATGCAGAGCGAGTTCTCGAGGGCAGCATCGAATGATATTCAGCACCGTGAGTCTATCTCCAAAATTTGCGTCAAGTATAAAGCTTACGATGGTTAGTCTTGACCGATAGCCCAGATCTCGTTGGGGCGTTCTCTGTATGGCTGCTAAAAGTCGAAGGCATGGGGAAGCGACATACGGCGTTGAACGGGCGATGGTTGTCTTGCAAATGGGACGTTGACGAATTGGAGGCGAAATTTGATAGTATTCAGCAGCATGATCTTTTGAGGTTTAGGATGGCTGTAGAATGAATGATACTTGAGACTATGTGGTTTGTTGCAACGACTTCAGCTTGTAAAAACACAAAGGTTACCAAATCCCGAGGTATGAGATCAAGCAAGACCCAGGTTGACCCCAAAAGGTTTACTACCATACAAAACATCAAACAGCCTTACTCTCCGAGCTGTTGATTTACAGAAGGAGTCAGAGGGATTCGCTCTCTGTGAGTGGTCACTTGGCCAGTAGTCAAAGACACTGTGTGACGAGTGACAAAGAAATTTTCATCGTCTGACTCCTCCTCTGACTCGGGGTCCAAACCATCATCGACGAGCGATCCTTGGGGATTAGTGAATGACTGAAGAAACTGGTTTTGACCACTCGTGATACCATAGTCGATGCCAGAAAGCTCGTATATCCGACGCAAACCTATGCTAGTGGTGTCTCCATAATTCAGTTTATCCAATACCTTACCCGCAGCCCGCAGCATATCCATTGACTCATCGTGAGCTAAAGGCAGGATATGACCAATGATGAAAGGAAGCTCCCATTCCTTTATGGTGAAGTCCGGCCCGTATATTTCCTTGAGGTAGGGCTCGCATCTCGCCCGTGTGGCCCTCAGGATCTTCCAGCTCATACGATGCATGGGCAGGTACCCAAACGCGAGCTCATTAACCTCGCCCTTCATGGCCATCACCAGCGATGACAAGACACCGACCGGTGAGATACGAATCTCTTGTTCAGCTGGTGGCACCGTTCTCTGGCTTTTGCCCTTGCCTTCGGATTCTGCGTGCAAGAGTATCTCGCTTATGCTCTCGGCTGTCCAGTTCATGCGGTTGGCGTTTCGGTGATACCGGTCCGGGAGACTTTTATGAATTGAGGCACGCGTTGTGAGAAATCGTGCACCAGCACGCGAGAAATCTTCAACGACCATTTGGTACCACGGCGTCGGTTATTGGTAAACGCCGCTGCAGAGACACCAATTTGCAGCATGAAGCGTTTGGCATAATCAGACACTTTATCGGGTCGACCACCAACAAAGAACTGTTCTTCCCCAAGCATATTAAACAGAGTCTGCATATCCAGCCAGGTGCCCTTAGCACATTCTTCCTTCCGAAGCGCATTGTACAAGTGTCCGGGCAGAATGAGAGAACCCCAAGCATTGGTAACTTTGAGACCAGCCTCATGCATTTCTGCGCGATGATAGTACAATGCCAAGCCAGCGATTACCGGGGATCTTCTCAAGATTCGCCACTTCTTGGCTCGTGCGAGGTGAAGCCATCCCTCCTGCCTCGTGTAGTTGTTATCGTTCACCATCGTCTTTACTTTGCGCAATGGGTCATCGAGAAACCAGTCAAAGCCCTCCTTAGTATCCTTCAGCCACTTGCCATCGCGTGGTGACCAATGGGGGTCTTTGATACCTTGCTGAAAGTTGATATGCGATTTCAAATCCTGGTTCATGCTGTCAATGCGGTTGAGAAGGGTATTGACTGAGGATTCGGCATAACTGCCAACAACCTGATGGATGCCTAGATTGACTTGAGCCGCAAATACGAGACTGAAGGGAACTTTCTTGGTCTCCTTAAACTCTTTGACACCTCTAATGAACTCGTCGGTGCATGGGTAGTCAGGAACATGGTGGACAAGCGCCAAAGCCTCGAACCAGAGCTCAGTAGTAATAACGCGATGATCGGTCAACTTGTGTTCCACAGTCTTGGATTTCCAGGGGATCTCGAGTTCACGAACACCAAATGACCCCTCTGAATATATGCTGGTATTACCTCTCCATAGGACGAGAGACAGCGTCAGGAGAGTGGTTTCAGTGAGATAGTAGCATGGGAGAGAGCGTCGTAGAACCCGTGTCCAGTCGACGCGTCCTTCAGATAAGGTTCGAAATCGCTCCCAGCTTCACCATTCCAAGCTGTGGTGCGCAACATGTATTCCCTCGCCATAGCAGTCGTTTCACCGTGCTTTTGAAAGGCAGGCATAGCATCTTCTGCAATGCTTCGACCGAACTCGACCGCCGTCTTGGTCACAACAGCCAGTACACCAGGGTCGTTTCTCGGTGCACTGCTTTCTGGATTGACGAACTCTGACCAGAGGTTTGAAATGTACTTTCTGACCTCAGCCAAATCCTTGCACATCATGAAGAATGCAATGAGAGCCTCATCAAGTGGCTCGATGGGTCAATTTCATAGAGGGCCTCTTCTTTCTTTGTTGGCTCGGGCCTCTGGATATCTGGTGCGTTGAGGAAATCCTTCGACGGTTCATAGACCTCGAGAGCATCAAACGTGTTTGCCAATCGATCAACTATGTCGGTAGAGGAAGAGGCAGCTGAGTCGGAGAATGGTTTAAGTATGTCGCGGACCTCTTCAAGTATTCCGGCAAAGTACGAATGTCTGGCATCTGACTTGATATCTGGCTTCTCATTGTGACGAAGCAGCTGTTCGCTGAAGCCATTCCTCACAGATATGACCCTGTTGAGGGTGCTGAAGAATGCTTGTGGAATGGCTAGAGCCGGTTTCTTGTAATTGGAAATGCTTTCAGTAAGGGGGACAAAGTGCTTGATCTCAATGATGTATCGAGGTCCTTCTTTTTGGGGCGCTGGCTTATTAGGCGCGGCTTTGGCTTTCTTCTTAGCTTCAGCTCAGGCTTTGCCCTTCAGTCGCCCAGCCCCAACAGCTTGTTGGTTGCTGACGCTGACAGGGGTGTTGGATAGGAGATGGGCGGGAAATCCGCATTCTTCGGCCGTTGAAGCGAGCCATGATGTAATTGAGTTGGTGTCCTTTTTGTACTCACGGTACACGCTGACCAGAGCTGGTGGCAACATCTTGGTCAAGGGAACGTACGTGCTAACGTTAGATACTGGGTAGAAAGAGATGAGGGGGAACTGCTGCGCGTCACGTCGCGTCAAGTCTGAGACCACAGCAACCCTTGTTAACAGCATATACATCTAAAAAAGATATTTGTTTTCACATTGAACGAATAACTCTTACATCTTGCACAACTTGTGTCTGGCTAGTCATCTGGTCCGCGTAGCAGCAACTGGATCCTTGTTCGTGAAGTACCCATAATATTTAAGTATCTCGCAGACTCATAGCACTAATGGCGGAATACGACCTGGCACAATGCCCCCAGCAGGGTTTCAACCGGTCTTATAACTACACGCGATGTAGTTGCCTTTGAGATGCCTCGGTGAATCCGACAAGGAACGTTGCGATACCTGATGATAAGTAAGAACACTTAACCATACCTGGCCAGAGATGGGGCCTGTCAAAGGTTGGAGAATACGCACAGCTTAAGTTGATAAAGAAAATGCTAATCACTTTAATCCACACTAATCTTTAGAGCTGGCCATATGTACAGTCTAAGTTTCTCCATAGTAGCTCAAACAAGTTTTGACTTTCGGTGGCACTATGTTCAAATCCTTGCAGCAAGGTATTCTTTGAGGAACAGAGTACATGATTGGCTGTCGCGTATAAGTTATTTCTTGTCCCTGGGGCTAGCTTGGTGCTGCTGTCAGCCTTGTACCACTCATGATGACGATCCTTCCAATTCTAGTTTAGGTCTTCAGAGAGGGATAGGGTGTCTTTTAGACTTTTTATCACTCATCCTGGACTGTTCACAGGCAGAACTTGTCCTACCTATTGCATCGCACTAGGGTAGGACTAACGGTAAAGACGGCAATTTTAAGTCCTACGGCTTACAATTCGTCTTATGATTAATAACCAGGCAATCTATTATCCCTCGAGAATACTTTGACCTGTTTTTCTCTTGATATTCATACACGGCTTGAATCACCGGATCAATCGTAGCTTCAGCAAATCTACCCCAGTTCTCCCAACATGGAACAATCTCTGTGCGATACCTGCGCCAGGATAAATATTGAAGAGCTTGTCTCTAAGCAGGGCTTTGCACTGCATAAAAACCTACTCGACCTCTACAAGTCTGTGAGGACATGCCAGTTGTGTCGCCATGCACTGAGTAGCTTGAAGCCTCTTTTGCCACTCAACTTGAGGAGCTTACCTTGTCGTCATGCAATGAGACATTTGGGCTCGGAAAGCTCAAAACACTCTCTTTCCGATTCGAATCAGAAGCTTCTGGCTACCCAGCAGGCTCGAGCCTTTTATGGACAACATAACCACCCGAAACACGGCTTGACCTTAGTGGTTTCGGACCTCGACTCGGATGCTCCTAGCGAGCGCGAACGAAGCATTCCCTGGCTTACGATGAGGACACTTCCTGGAGATCCTGCTCAACGATCAGGCGCCAAGACCACTCGACTGATACCAGAAAGCACTTCTAGCTTGACTTCAACTGTTCATGCTTTGGAGTGGCTTAAGGAATGCCTTCTGAGCAAAGATTGCTTTGAAGGTTGTACACACATCGTTGATAGCGATCTTCAGGAGTGTCTGACGAAGACGCATGGCAACAGCAAAAAGTCGGAATCAAGTTCTCTGTCAGAGGGACTCGACAAGTCGATGCAGAAACAAGAGACGCGAAGGCTGCAATTATGCGAGGAGATCCAGTTCTTACACCAGCAAAGGAGCCTCTCACGAGGCGACGCACTTGTTGAAGAAGAGCACGCTGCAAGGCTTGTTGAGATCATCGATACGGACCTGGGTACCAAGCTCAAGATAGTGCCGGGCTCAGTTGGATATTCGTCGTATGCCGCCTTGAGCTACAGATGGGGCGGCCTGGATGCTATCTGGCAAACTACCACCAAGAACCTTGGCATGCGTCTGACAGAGTTCAATATTGTGGAACTTCCCAAGACTCTGTCCGACACTGTTCAAGTTGTCAGGAATCTTGGTCTGAAATGGGTTTGGATCGACAGTCTCTGCATTGTTCAAGATGACAAGGAAGATTGGGCAAGGGAAGCCGTCAAGATGGCTTCCATTTACCAAAACGCCCTCGTCACTATCTCTGCGGACTCTAGCGAAGACGCCAAAGCAGGTTTACACAACGAGGAGTCTTCTTCCTTTTTCAATGACAGGGACAGCATGAAGATCTGCAGCAAGCTCTCAACTAACGAAGAAAGCTCAATCTTTCTGTTCCCAGATCAAATAACCGATCACTTAGCTACCAATCTGCGAGATATGGGTGATCTTCTTAGCCACTGCGCGCTCCGGAACCGAGGATGGACCATGCAAGAGCGAGTCCTCTCACCCCGGATCATCCACTTCGCTTCAGACCAGCTCTACTGGGAGTGTTTACATGGAATCCACGAAAGTGAGGACGAGCTTCATTGGATAGGCCGTAACGTGAACCTTACAAAGATAGCGCATCGAATTAACTCTGCGGAGAACGAGGAAGCGAAGAAGAAAGAACTCAAACAGATGCTGCGCTACTGGTATGTTCACCTTGTTGGGGGAGACTACTCGCATCGATCTTTGACATTTATCGACGACAAACTCCTCGCCATTAGTGGCGTAGCCAAAGCTCTGGATAGCATTCACCCATTTGGTTACATGGCCGGCCATTGGTGCGAAGATGATGATGAGCTCGTCAAAAGTCTCTGCTGGAAACGCGGTGGGCCAGGCAAGAAAGCAGCCAAGTATCGCGCGCCATCTTGGTCATGGGCCAGTCAAGATTCGGCAATTGATTATGGTCATTTCAGCATAGTAGGAGCCACCCTAGGTGAGAAGATCGTCGCAGAGCCTGTGGCTATGGAGGGCCAAAGCCCAGATGGCACTCCATTCGGCCGATACGACAATGGGTATCTTCAGATCAAAGCCAAAGCCGGACATGGAAGGTTATTCCCAAACTGTGGGCATGACTTCAGTAACTATCATCAGACTAGTGCTTTCGGTGGTTACACTGTTGATCCTCCGAAAGAGAGATGCGCGTTTCTATTGCTCGATGGCGGAGAAACGTCTGATCTAGTCTGGCTAGATGAAAGCCAGGCAACTAGCGAGCCCATCACAGAGCCCATCGACGTTCAAGTCGTAATGCTTTCGGAGATCGGATCTGAAGGAGAAGATGGGCCGCGTCCCGGGGCTTGCTTGATCTGTACTTTAGACGAGAAGTACTATTTGACAAGAATTGGGTTCACAGAGTCTTTGAAGTATTGCAAAGAGGAAGACGGCGAAAAGTCAGCTCCAGTTTCGGGGCCACGCCTTTATAGCAAGAAAGCCATTCCTTTAATCTTAATCTAATTTCTCAAGCAAATTTGCAGCTAGAACTCCGTAGTAGGTGTGTGATTTCGTGAGGCCATAAGTGAGAGCGGAGAAAGGATTATGGAGGTACTCGAGTTTGTGGATAGTAAGGCTACAGATGAGATCACTGTTACGGTGGCCAGAGCGCTAGGAAAGAAGTCATCGGCTAAGGATTGAAGCTTGCAGCATAGACTTTCTCTGAATTTTGGGTATATTTATGCGGCTAGCAATGGTATGTGACTGTGAAATCGAGATCTATGTAAAGGGAGTTTTGTTTAGTAAAATTACACGCTCTCCTCCTGCGTCAAAGCCAACTCGTCCTTGGCTTTCAGCTTTTGTCGCTCACCACGTCCCATCTGATATAATCGAGACGCTCCGTAGAGCTGGGTTGTGATCCACAATGAGAACACCAAGGGGGTAATGATACGCCACTCAAGGCCCCAGCGATGCCACGACCGGTTGAGAAGATATATCGTAACGGTGACCTCGGTTACAGCTCCTGTAACTTGCCAGACACAGCACGTATAGGCCATACGGGACAACAATAGAGTGTTGTGGCGCTTGATTCGCCAGACGATCATCATGAGGAAAATAGGGAGCTCGACGATGACATCGAATGTACCTGAAGAAAGATGTTGTCAGCATATTTCGACTCGCGAGATTGTAGAGGCTTGGCTGACTAACCCCAGACCATGCACATGTAGAACTCCAATGTAGCTTCGCGATGCTTATCGTGGTCGGCGAAAAGACTTAACGCTGTCTGCGTGATGACAAGGAGTCCGGTATGGTGCGCAATACTGAGTGGGCTCGCGAACTTGGTGCGAAAGCAGATTTCGAAGATATAATATGAACTGTAGACTTCTGAAAGAACAAGCAGACTGTCTCCGATGGTGACGGAACTGCCTTTGGTGAATGGTGTAGAGAATTTGGCATCGCCGATGAGGAAATACATCATCGGATAGCATCCGCTGCAAAGAACGCAGAAAAGAATGATGCTGCCGACGTGGAAGTATACAAAAGACCGCCGTCGCCTTTCATCCTTTGTTCGTTCGAAAGCTTGGCAGATGTCTTTGTAAACAGCTGGTAGAATCCATCGCTCGAGACAGTTGGTAAGGAGAACAATGCAGATGATGCTGGTAGTAAGTATTAAGGAGCCGTATGGTAGAAGATGTGAAAGGGGGTTGTTTTCGATAATTTGGATCTTGGGGACGAATACCCGATGGGCGTGATGGGCTGAATCAGACATTATAGCGAGTGGAGAATACAAACGAAAACAATTAATCAAGCAAAATGTATACAGAAGAAATGAATTGTCAAACTGCGGAGAAGAGGCCATGATTCTGTATTTAACCTCGCATCATTTGTGCCTCGCTGACGCAAACCGACCTCCTAAAAAGGAGAGTTGCCCACGCGGCTCAAACCGACGAACGAAGTAAGCAACAAAGAAACCCAATACGAGAAAGCCAGCGCTTCTCAAGCGAGGCAGAGCAGTAAATATCCAGCACCCTAGGATTGGTCCTACCATACAAAAAATGCCGAAATTCTTCTAGTTCACGGGTCTATGGTCGAGAAGCGCGTCTAGTCTCGCCAGTGGTCGGCTCGTAAGATTCGGTCCGGGGTAGCTGAGGCGGAGCAGGACTGATTGCTCCACTTGGGCAAGCCGTGTTTCCGTGGGCAGATTACGCGGCTGCGGTTCCTCGGCAAGATGCGATAATTAATTTGGTGCCTTGTTGTATATACGTAAATAGTGGTGAGAAGGGGGCCTGTGCTTGACGTCTTGACATTTCGTGAGAAAAGGGTCTTGTTCGGGATTGACAAGCCGATCAGGGGCTTGGTTTTAGGCCAGGGCGTTTTTGAGTTTGTATCAGAAGGGATTTGCACATGCATTGTGAGGATAACACGGCAGCATGTAATTGAACAAGTTATATTTGGGTACAGTAATCTGACATGAGTAGCACTCTAGCTTTGACCTTCGTATACTGACTGACAATCCCGACTTTGTCTGCTTCTTCGGGAACTTCAGAATTGGGAATGGGCTCAAGTTTCGTGGTTATAGACTCAGCCATCAGTACGCTTCAGCCAATCTTTGGACTTCAATAGGTTTAGTACTTACGGCTAAGATAGCTTACAAGTCTTGGCTCTGAGCTTCTCTCAAAGCCAAGTCCAACATAATTGGGTCATCTGGGCTACCCTTAGATTATTGCATGCATGTTGAACCCTGCATGTGTTTTGACCAGGTGACGTGGCTTGATCTTCGCGAGAAACCGCGTGAAAGGGGTCTAGCTTCAGAGCTGCTAGGCTGTGCCATAGCCGTTGATGAAATGGCGCACTTTAGGTTGAGGTTATCAGCCCTTACTTGTCTGAAAACGGACTCGACGATGAGGGAGTAAGACGGCCCCACTTTCGGCGCTGGACTTCCGAAGCAACGGCGCAGTTGCGGCATCACGGCATTGTTATAACCGGAATATTCCTCTGCCAGCTTCCTGCAAATGGTGTGTTGATTAGGATCTGCCTCGCATGAATGAATCTTGGGGCGTCTCAAATGCCCACTTATGCCCGATCAAGGAGAGGGAAAACTTGGACTTTTACCCGAAGCGACAAAAAGACTTGAGCAAGCTCTGTGTAAGTTGAGCTTCTGAGCTAGTCAGTTATTTTTGACACTATGATTTCAAGATCAGATGAGTCTAGCGCCCTAGGGCCGATATCCATTAACTTGAGCCTTAAGTCTTGCATTGGTCGATCAAAAAGCTGCGAGACAGTCGGGAGACGTAGTGGTAAGAATACACGTACAATCCTCATATGATACAACACATATTTCTTGTGAAATTCGACGATTTAGTGATCTTTCGATCGTTGATGAAAATCTCCAGCAGAATGATTGGGTAGCTGACTTTGGTGCCTGAGGTTATGGGACTAGCGCTATGAATATCTCAAACTACAGCATCCAGCGAATCCTGCTTCCAGTATCTGTCCAGGCTCTCAAATCAATGAAGAGTCACCTCGAATATAGCTGAATGATTTCTCTATACATGTCATTAGTTTCAAAACAAGCAACTCTGCGATGAACGACTCCCCGCAACGAACTCCGAATATTCCGAGATACCCGAACGCGCCGAAAACGGAGGCTGCAGCAACTCAGCCGCCGGACTTGAAGAGCATATTGCGCACAAGGCAACTTTCACGTATCCGAAAAGCATGTTTGCCTTGCCGGGAGAAAAAATTCGGCTGTAATCACCAGCAGCCCTGTCAAACATGCGTCAAACGCGGTCACTCTGACCTCTACTTCTACTACCAACCTCGGGCATCATCAAGTCCAACTCCGCAACCTCACCAACCAGAATTGCAGGCTACAACGGAGTCGAGTCATCGTAGGAACAATGAAATACAAACCCGTGCGCCCTGTCAGTAGCAACGGCAGTGTGTCTTACACGAGTCCGTCCTTGCTAGGTGACAACTCAATTAATTATCTCAGTAGGCAAGTCTGATAGAACCCAACCTCATTCCAACAATGAGCGGCGCACTGCGTTCCGCATAAGTTCAATAAGTCAGTATTATAAGATACTCGCAAAATATAGTAGCCACCAAATTTGATATAACAGGGCATGTACTTTTTATCTTTTATGTTCTCATTGGTGGTCATTATCTAGTCTGTATTGGCGTTCATATGTGGAAGTCCTCCGTTCATGTGTGAGCTAAACGGCATCGACATTTCGCTATATGGCTTGGCAGGCCTGAGCTTAGTTATAGGCAAGACACTTCAAAGAGTATGACAAAGGATAAATAGATGCAGCATATAATAAAGACTATTTAACTAACCCATTCATAAGATACAGTTTTGGAATGTTCACACAGATTTGTGCAGGGTAACCTGATTGAATGGAACACAGTTCGCTTTTGCAGAAACACTGTATTATGCACTGTACCATGGCACCAAGCCGGCTTCCGGAACAACTGAATAGCCGAGCGCCCAGTCCCGTCATTCACTGTGAATCATTGAGCTTCCTTCACTTCAGACAGTGGCAGCATCAATCATTCTGCTGTTGCTTGCTTTCCTCGCTCTCGACGTGGTTAATCTTAAATATTCTTATACTATCCTGAATCGAGCATTTATTTTTCTCTTTTTTCTTTACGTCGCATCAAAACCAGCTTGAACCATTGCTTCTTGCAGGTCATGTGATGACCCCACAATTTCTTCAACGCCGTTCGCTGGCATTCACGCTCTGGCCAAAGGAATCACCATCACCATCCTCACCCGACCAACGGCACGATCATTCATCAAGAGAAGCACCACTTCTTGTTCTTGCAGCGTGCTGGAGATTAAGGAGTCTTGCTGATTGCGATCTTGCTCATTGCCCGAACTTCCCCACGCCTCGACGACAAGCACGTTCAGAGACCCGGTAAACCGCCACTGCAGACCGTCATAAAATTCCGACTTGTACCCATCGAACGTGCGCGGTGCGCCCTTCGTTGGAACAACCGGGGACTGTAGAAGGGACCTGGCTTGGACTCGCAGCGCTGCTGGAGCCCAAGCACGGTCTTGCAGCACTGCTGGAGACCACAGGTTGCCTGCTGACGGAGCCGGCCATCTTTATTCGTGTCTCGTTATTGACGGCGTAAAGGTACGCCTGATGCTCACTGTGCTACTGATGTATCCCAGGAATGTCGTTCACCTCGCCATGTCTTGACGTTGATGAGACCACGCCCGCGGTTGTTGAGTGGGAACACGATGGCGCAACCCACTGCTTCTCGAAGCCCGATCCAAAGATCGACAGCATCATGCTACGAATTCACCTGAGCGGACTGTGCGCAACTGTCGAGCTGCGCTTTCCAATGAACTTGAAAGGAGTCGAGGGCATCTCACCTGTTGCGATCTCCATAGATCCCTCTTCCATCACATCATTCGATTTCGCTTTTGCTTCAACGGTACCGGAAGCGGTGCAAGAGAAGCTCAAGTGCCCCGTTGCATGCCTGAAGTTCCAAACAAACAAGAACGTCCGGCTCTTTGTTCCCACCGCTGCCAAAGAACCGTTGGCCCCTAGTCGAACACAATCAGGGAAGGTCTTGGATGCTCTTCGCATGCTCTCTGCCGCAACCTCATTCGGTATTTACGCCGACGCTACCAAGTTTTCCAAAGCCGAGCTCCAGTCCATGAGTGATGTCGTGAAACAAACTCGCTTGGCACCTTTCCAAGACCAACCTGCAAATACGAAGACCAAGGTCATCGATCTCTCCCCGCAAGACGACGCGCCGCCGGCCTATGACGAGACTGGGTCTCCACCGCCAGCTCCCCCAATCCACGAGAGAAAGCGCCGCCGCATTAGTAGCCCGGACGAAGCACGGGACGAACTCGCTCAAATTTGGGCCGAGCTCAAGGCACGGAGTGAAAAGGATCGACTCGTTCACCAGGAACTCTCCGCCTTGAGACAAGAGAACAGCAGCCTCAGAACCGATCTCGATCAGCTACGACAGCAAGTCACGACTTTTCGCGAGGACTTTAGCTCCCTACAGCGCGATGTCGAACAACTCCAGGGCCAGGACAAACACAGCGCTGATGTCTTGGAAGGCTACGATACGCGCCTGGTAGAGCTACGAGACGATCTAGAGGATCTGGATGCCAAGGTGGATTCCATTCAGGAGCACAGAGACGAAAATGGAGTAGCACAGTCATTCCTCGACAGAGTTCGCAGTGATGTGTACGACGATATCGTTACCCGTCTTACAAGTTGAAACACTCGGGTTATCGACTGTCAGTCAGTAAACAAACCATACTCAGCATTCATCTCCCGATGTCGCGTACACGGCGCCGTCGCCGCCCAAAGTCATGCCAGCATCTCCCGTTGACTGCCTGCGTGGCGCTGACCGGAGATGGATTCGCCGACGAAACTTTAGTCGCCACCGCTGTTTTTATGAGCAAGATGATGACATTTTGTTCACTTTGGATGACTCTGCCTCTGAGAAACCGCTGGGCGCCATGGCGCGGCTTGACTTTGCTGGATGGATCTATGCTACTCTGCTGCGATACT
Source organism: Fusarium gaditjirri (assembly GCA_013266175.1). NCBI lineage: Eukaryota > Fungi > Ascomycota > Sordariomycetes > Hypocreales > Nectriaceae > Fusarium > Fusarium gaditjirri. Next base: position 163,427 of record JABFAI010000135.1, on the reverse strand, counting down.
GGTAATGGCGCGTCTGATTCGGGGGGGCCTGTTGCACCATACATGAACTTCGTAATGTAAATCTTGCCTCTGCACCACATCAAATCTTGGCATATACTGACTAATCTTTACAGAGTGACGGGACCGACCCAAACACGCCGACGAACCCAACCCAAACACGCGCTTCTTCACGGCCTCGCCAAAGCCGATGCCAAAACAGACCGTGGCCTATACCCACGAGTCTTGGTCCCCAATAATAGCGACAAACAACTTCGTCGCAACACATATTCTCTCGTCCGATACGGCGATCGTAAGATGAGGTTTGATGGCCTTGCCATGACGACATAATCTTGCCAAGCGATTCCTTCGAGCATTACACGAACGGTGCCGTGGTTGCCCAACCTTGATGTTCCAACAAATCCGATTTATAAGCATTGCATCTTGTGTTCTTGTTACAGAAAACCTTTTTGTGTAGATACCCGTGAATCTTTGTGCATAGTCGCTCCTCAATTACAAGCACTGCAGCTACCCATTTTCTGATCAATTTCCTTTACCTGCCTACCTACCTCAACTCCCGATGGTCAACTGCTGCCCATTTCCTTGTTTACCCTACAAAATCATCCACACGAGGAACATCACGCTGTCAGAACCTATGCCTACTGAAGACCGGACAACACGGTATGGATCAAGTGCGCAGGTTCTAGTGGACCAAAGCTACACTCTCAAAACAACGCTTGGATCTCCAAATTCTCAGTCGGCACCTGTTTGAACGTTTCGCGCCGCTGGCTTCACCATTGACCAAGTCTAAGCCGAGAGGTCCATTATCGACAGTGATGCTAGGCTCTGACCGTTGTTCGTTTACCTTACCGCGTGTCGCATGATGAAGACAGTGAAAACAACATTAAGACTACTATCATACAGCTGTCCCTGCTACCCAAATTACTCTGACCAATGTAGTTTCCCACTGTGTACTCATCGCTACTAGTTCCTCACCAGAGCTCACAAACGGGCTCTTTTTTAGGGCAGTTAAATGCCTTGTTAAATCCAACAGTATTCTTCAGAGGCAGCAAAACTCTCGCTGGTGCCGGGCTGTGCACATCATCCTCGAGCAGCGTCAAAGCCAACTTGGGCGGAACATTAGAGCACCAAGTCTGGCCCCATTTGATGAAGAAGAGCTGCTCGTGCGTAAAGTCTTGCAAACCTGGGAGGTTCTTGGCCTTGCCCTTTTCGCTTTCCCACTTCTTCCACGCCTCATAGCTGGAAGACACACCGCCGGCATCGGCGATGTTCTCGTCAAGTGTGAGGGTCCCGTTGACATGAACGTCAGTCCCATTCGGCGCTAGGATGGTGAAGTTATCATACTGTTCCACAAAGCACTTGGTCTTTTCTTCAAAGGCCTCGATCGACTGCTCGTCCCACCACACCGTCGCATTGCCAATCTCGTCAAAGTTGCGACCGGTGTTATCAAAGCCGTGTGTAATCTCGTGTCCAACCACGCTGCCCATTCCACCATAAAGGAGATAAGACGGAAATTCTACATCGTAGATAGGAAACTGTTGGAATCCTGCGAAGAGAACGATCTGGTTCAGAGTACGGGCGTGATAGGCGTTGGCGGTCAGCGTGCTCAAGACAAATTGACCTCTGTTGTATGGGTTTCCCAAAGTCATCCAGTTGTTTCTAACCTTTGACTTGGCAAAGCTCAGCGCAGTTGAGGCTAGAGAAGGCTGGATCTCGACATCGGAGTAGTATTCCTTGAGGGAAATTGGATCAACGGCATCAGGGAAGGTAGGAAGACCGATAATCTTCGCCATAGCTTCCACCTTTTCGATAGACGCCTTCTTGACCTCGTCCGTCGCCCAGTCCCGCGATTCGATGCGCTCTGAAAACGAGTCCTTGATGTGTTGCACAAGATCAGATGTAAGCTCATTAGCTTCAGGGCTAAAATGCTTGTCCACGAAGAAGCGTGAGAGTATCCATGTCAAGCCTGTCGGGCCGATGAACTGCGACGTGATCTGGGAGCCTTGGGTCCATGCGACTCCGTAGTTCATCAAGTTGATACAGCGCTTCCATCGGGGTGCGGTACTCTCTGGGTCTCTGTCCCTTATCTTGTTTACCAGGTCGTTGTACGCGTTCGTCAAATCGTCCTCGATATAGATAGAAATAGAAGTAATAGCTTTCCATATAAAGTATGCTTGAAGAATTGTAGTCGGAGTTTCAGAGATAATTTGGGATGCATTGTTGAAATAGGCGGGTGCGTTGAATTGGATGTCGCCTGTCCAATTTTTGGGAGCAAGCTGCTCGATCACGTATTCGTAGTTAAGATCAGGATGTTGCTTCTGGGCCTCGGCAATCGTGACGATGTTAGATGGCGGTCCGTTCTGTTGGGCCAAGGTCGAAGCGGCCACTAGTTTGCCTTCCAACTCGATCACCGAGGCGACGAGCTTGGCAGCTACTGTGGTACTGATATTGGAAGGATGGAGAGCGACCATAAGCTGAGACGCGATCTTGATGTACTCTTCGAGATGCTGCTCTGTAGCGGGAAGGACTATCTCATCGGGTTGCAGAGGAAAAAGGTTCAGTTGGACCGCATCAGGGTCGGTGTCCTTCTGCTTCTGTATGAACCGCTGGAAGGTCTGAATGCCAACGCTCTCAAAAAAGGTCAAAGTCTTGCCCAGTGCAACAGAATGCTGGGTCGTGTTTGCGACTGTCTTGTTGCCTGATGGAGTAGCAGGGTACAGCTCGACCACTGCCTTGACAATCTCTTGCAGAGGTTGAAGACCGTCTTCCTCGAGTGCTGTATAATTATTGCAGATCTGATATGTATCTTGGATCTTAGAAAAGATCTCCTTGTCTGCCTTGGACTGCTCCTTAGTTAGGTTGACTGTAATCCATCCAGCATCTTCGCCGGTCGGATATGGACTCTCGAGGATCTGCCTCAAAGCACTGTCGACATTTTCCTGAGCAAGTGTGAGTCCATCTGTGGAGATTCCGCCAGCCGGGATCTCATGACGAGCAGCCCAGTTGCCGCAAACATCTGTGTTAGAGGTTAGACTTTAATTGAGAAGGAATGTGTGTGGTGAGTCTCACACTGTTCAAAGTCCTCGCAAGGGTCGATCTCGGTGTAGTTCAACGCCATACTTCCGAGAATCTCTGAAGCGATGTGCACACAAGATGCTGATGTGCACAAGTCGGATGGGACCGAACTGGGGGCCATTATGGTGGATAGCTACGCAACAGTGTACTCTAGGCCTAACAAAGAGGAATTTGTGGGAAAGCGAATTGGTATGTTGGTATGAAGCAGAAGCCGAGTTTAGTAGATAGAGACTGTAGACAGCTTGGTCAATGATAGCAGAATTGTGCTGCTTTCTTTATACTTGTGCAAGTTCAGTCCGCAACAGCATAGCCATCATGACGTTTTCGTAAACAACAGGTTCCTACATGCAATGAGGCTGAGCTGTGCATACAAGGCGGAGCTGAGCGGCAGGTTTTACCCCCAAGAATATGGTTAATTATGCTTGCTGTACTAATATTATCCGTAGCGCTGACTTGCTTGCTCTCTTAAAGATTTCGTCCAATCAGACATTATAAGATGAATCGAAGATCATCGCCAAGATAATCTTAGGCGAAAAGAAGCCTGGAACTAGGGAGCTAAGCCATAAAAGGCATTATGTACCGCTCTCACTCTCATGGGCGTAAGATTCTTACATCACTTTCTCTCGGAAGGTTCACAGGTAGTTTACCTCGGCGCTGCAATATCCCAAAGGCAGTAGGCGGTAAGAGCTTCTTGGCGATCGCAAAGTGGCTGTATAAAACACGGAGCCTATGCTTACGCTTATCTATAATGAAATTCCTCTAAATCAATTATTCTATTAGCTGTAACACACTGAGCCTTTATCCTTTATATCTCTATAATAGGTCAAGAATACTCTCAGCCTCAGCCAGGCACTAAGCTTCAAGTCATTAGTACTCAACTTCCCTGTACTGGAACTGTATCAATTAGCCGAGTACTGGAGATTCTTCTTAACGGTCTCGTATATCACGGTGGGATATAAGCATTTCTCGGCCCTGAAGTTGAGATAAAAACCTGGATCCAGGTGCTGAAGCAGTGGTGGCCAGAAGGCATCTCCCTGTATACCTTGATGCTCCAGCTATCACACTGCTATCCAAGTACTGCGCAGACGCAATATGCATGACAGGGGCGAGATAAGGGAGATATGTGGGTGGAGGTACGGAGTAATGCTAGCCCGTAATAACCTGGGAGGCAAAATTCGAAACTTGGCGGAGCTCCTTAGAGGTTGCCAGCCCACATCGTCTAGTTATAGTGAACAAGCAAGCTCGACTCGGATATGACTGCTCGCGAGCCTTTGTTACATCATGGAACATGTAGTAGATCAATTTGAACCCGTGTTTCTAACTCCAATTCTATTAAGTCTTATCGCTTGCTTCCTAGTAAACTCTTCCAGCTCCTGATCCCCCAAGAGCTACAGCTTTAGTCTGTGGATCATCCGAAGTTGAAGCTCGTGGCTTGATCTCAATCACCCCAAGATAGCCTCTTCCGAACTCCCTGTTATAATCCCCTTATCAATCATCGCATTCATAACAGCCCGCCAGGTCGAAGAAATAAGAGCCGAGGTAGAAGGAAGGCGGATTCACCTGGGCCTGGGTGCCCGAGTACAGGTCGCAGCTAGTGCCATACGAGGCGAAGGACTTGCAACGACAGTCGCTGGCACAGGCGTCGGCGCAAGCTGCCCCATCAGTTACTGCAGGTGAGCCGATATACCAAGAGTCGTCGATCTCCCATGTTGCGACCTGGAATGGAATCGTACAAGCGCCGCTCTTTCCGATGACATGGGTGCAAGCGACTGTACATCCAACCTCCGTCGTCGTCGTCATCGTCGTCGCCGCTGTTGTGGTGGTTTCAGTCAATGTTGTCGACTCAAAGACAGTGGTCGACTGCTCCTCCGTGGTGGATAGGGCTGCAGTGGTCGATTGAATGTCGGTGGTATCGGCGTCGGCAGTTGAGAGTGTCTCAGTGCTGGGCAAAAAATCCGTTGTAGTCTGTGTCTCAGTCGATGACAGCGTCTCCGCGCTGGAGTATGCACTCGAGAACGAGAGGATAGATGATGATGCCAGCGATGGCTTGCAGGGCCCAGCATAAACACCAGCCACAGCCAACGCCGTAGCAATCAACGCGTTTAAAGATCGGGGAGCCATTGTGCATAAGAATGACGCTGAATGAACCAGAGTGACATGCTGCCAAACCGGCACTTTTTGTATTTCAGCCAGGGGCTGTTTTCTTTGACAGCTGGTAATTTCCACAGTTCGGAGCCCATCTTGAATGAGGCTAGTGTTTTGCATCTGAATACAGCTAAAAGGCTAAGATACGAACATTGGCTTCAATAGTTTCTTCTAGCTCAGTTTTAGACGTGGTGTCTAACAGCCTAAGATAACGGCTAACCTATAGCAGTCAAACTCTAACAGCAGCCAGCCGAACCAAATTATCGGTAATGCTTGCGGGAGAACAGAATATAAATCTGATTGTTAGTGGAGTGAACATGAACAGGACTCTTAATTGACGGCAAGACGGCAAATTTGAGGCTGGTGGCCTCTATTAGTCTCGAAACTTCATATCAGTCCCATCCTCTTCTCAGCAGTCTCCCATTTCTGGGATCCCAACATCTCAAAGGCACAGCAGCATAAAAGAACAGTGTCAGAGACATCTTGAATAGGACTTACAACGGAACCGAAAGACCGGGATACTAGGCCAGAGAGCTCTGGTTGGGCTATATCAGCGTGCCTGAATGGTCCGTTGCTCTGAGGAGTAATACCATCCCCATTATGGATAAGCTCTTTAGCCCAGCCAAGACAACTGTGCGGTACTTCGATGATGTGAGCCCGAATGTGGTAAATGAGCTCTACAAAGACAAGCGGACTCCAGGGTGCCTCAGTTCAGTCATATCAGTCTGCAACTCCAAGTACTTCAGGCGCGTCTGGGCTGCCATGGAGTTCATCAGAAGTGAGTGTGTCAGAATGATGATCAGCAACTATACTTACTTCCCCGACCTTGATGACCCTGCATTCCTGGGCCAGGTCTTCAAGGCCTGGAAAGACGAGGTTCGCCAACATGAAAAGGTGCATGATCTCGAAAGAAAGGTCCGGATGGGCAAGAATTCAGTCCCATGGAGTCTCGGTACACTGATACAGGCAAAGTTACCGAAGAGGATGAACTTTGCCATGGTAACTGCTTTGTTCTGCAAGAGAGGGAGTAGAGATCGAATGGACTTTTTCCATGCATTGAGAGAAATAGTTCGTGCAAGGTCCTTCAAACCAAATATTTAGGCTTTGAAAGGCTTGAGGTAAATTAAAATTTTTAATCATTTTACTGTAACATATGTCCCTGAGATATAATAAAACTTCCCTGTGGACCAAAAATGCTGGTCTAATGCCTGATATAAGCATGTCGAGACTTGTCGCTGAAAACTTAAATGAGCACCGAAACCTCAGAGGTTCGCCCATGTTGTGAAGTTTGTTTTTCAGGGACATGGTACCCAGTGACAGCTAAGGGATACCATTTTTCTCGAACACGGTTTCAGTCCCCAAAACTCTGTTCTTAATCGTGACTCATTATTATTCATCGCCACATCTCTTGACTTTAACATCTGACAAGGACAAAGACCTTGTGCTAAACCTTATATGTACAAGAAATCTATAAATCCTTCACGAGATATGTTATCCCCCCCCACTCTTCCCTATTCTCATTTCCTCAACATATGATTCAGTATATCATCTTCATCAATCAATATGAACTTGACACCGTCTCTGCATAGTCTCCCAACCGAGATACTTCTCATGGTTATGGAATGTTTGGAATGCCCTATCAGTATAAGGGAATTCGTGTTCTCCTATCCCAGAGCCTTGCATGTATTCCAGAAGCATCGCCAAAGTGTCTTGGGCCCAGCTCTGTGTGTTTTCAATCGGATGTATCCAACCGACGAGCTATTGGAAGACGCCGTTCTCGCTTGTCGGCTCCGGTTGACAATGCGCAACGTGGTCTTCTTAAGTCCTCTAGAAGCGAGGCAGAAGGTCTACAAGGCAGAAAGCCATGCTCCCTCAAGTCGCAGGGACTGGTACAACCTTTCTCTACTTTGTGAACTCAGCAACCTGAACAATGAAAGGGACCACTTTATCTTAAGATACACCGTGCACGCATGGACTAAGATCCAGAGAGACTCCAGGAGGGAACTCTCACGCTGCATCGGTCGTGGCAATGCTATGCCTTACCAGCATGTAGACCTTTCTGATGAGGAGCTGGAGCGGCTACAGGGGGCATTTTTGGATTTCGAAATCCAACGGCACCATCTCGCTTATGACAAACTCCTATTATACCAGACTGAATTAGAGGAAGGGATGCTTTTGCCCATCTATGACGAAATGTCTTTTCTGGAGGGGCACCTCGAGCATGACAGCATCGAACGTTCTCGCCAATCCATCTTCTGTTTCATATTTCAATCCTATGAGAGACTCATTCGCCAGTTTGAACGTCAACTTGAGCTGGAAATGCCACGACAAACTAGAGAAACTTGCTACTCTGAACTCGTCCTCGTAGAAAGGTTTCATAGGAGGACTCGGGATGAGGAGCTGCGGTATATTGCTTTGCTTTGTCTGCAGGGCTATGTTTGCTTGAGAATTGCAGAGAAATACAGCCACAGTGATCTGCGCGGATTCGTTCTCAATAGCTTCATGTGGTTTTGCAAAGATGGCAGAAATCATATCCCAGACCCTGATGGAAGGTTGGCGTATGGCCTTGAACGGTTCACGTCGAAGTATTACTCCAACAAAGACACAGCTCATGAGCCATGGAGCCGAGGGCGATATTTCTGGGACAAATCCCGCATGCGGGGACTTCAGTTGAAAACCATGTTCCTTCTTGTCTGCTGTCCACCATAGCTGGCTTTTTTCACTTGACCTGGATGATGATGTAATATAAATAAATATTTGCATATGTAAGAACGGAGCAGCTGGGGTCTGGACAGGGGAAAGCCGCGCTAATGTCTTGTTCGGCCGCTGAGGAGGTTGCTTTGGGATGCGCCATCGTCCTTGTTTGAGAATTTGATAAAGCATTAATTGATTAAATGGAAAGTGTGGGTTCTCATCCTTTAAACTTAGGCATCATGCTATAACGCCGTCCCATCCCCATGATACCGTGGCCCTGATGGTAGGGAAGGACGGCGCGAGGGCCCAAAGTTCAGCGGTTTAGCAGTATCTGTATTAATTTTTGTTAGCAATATTATCTGGAAATGTCATCTTGTTTTCTTCTTGGGTCTATTTGCTGAAACCTTGAGCTTTTATTACTCCCTTAGAGTCGTTGTACTGAATATCATAGTAGCGGAGGTAATCTGCACTCCTATCCTTCCGACTCCGCATGGACCTGGAGGAGTAGGAAAACGTCTGACCCTTGATTCATATGCCAGAAATAACCATTCTAAAGCCTTATAGGGCTACGCCAAATTTGCCTAAGTCTTTTTGTCACTTAAGACCAAGATCCCAAGTTTTCTGCCTTATCTAGCCTGCCCAAGGCTGGGTCGGCTGGGGTTTGTCGTTTAGATAAGGAAATGCCGCTAAGATAAAAAGCCAAGGTTCCGAAAATCCTCTGAAGCCTACTGCAATTTAGGGGCGCAGTCCAAAGATCGCCCTGTTTTAGAGACAGAGTCGCATAGACGGAACATTAGTGCTTATAATCTCGAACTCTAACCAATCAAACAGGCTGAAGATATTGAGAAACCTTGCTCGACAATTTCGGGTTGGAACGTAGGATTCTGTCTTTGTCCCCGATGTCGATACCAATTTCCAGCCTCCCACTTGATTCATGGGCACTCCTCAGAGCAAGAAAACCCTTGACATTGAATAAAGCTGCCAGAAATACCTGGTATAAGGTCCATTGAGTTTATAATAAATTATGCCAAGTTTTTTCGTCACTCAGAACAGAGGTTTAAAGCTTTCTTGCCTCCCCTTGGCACTCCGTGGTGGTCAGACATACATGCATAAATGTGACGATCCCAAGGCTAATGGTTTTTCTCGCTTCCAGGCAACACTCTTTTTCATCTCGGTTTCTTCAACATGAAGTTCTTGTCGCTCTTTAGTTTCTCTTTGGCAGTTACTGCTTGCCGCAGTACACCATCACCCCAAAAGTCGGCCAAGATCGACGTTCACGCTCATTTTGTTCCGGATTTCTATGCAAAGGCCTTGAAAGAGGCTGGACATGTACCGGGTCCAGATGGCATGCCCTTTACTCCAGTGAGTACTACACTGATAACCTTTCCATGAGATGGGCATAAGCTTACATTGGTAGGAATGGGATGCCGAGTCTCATCTGCAGTTCATGAAGGAAAACAACATCGAAAAGTCGATCTTGTCAATCTCAAGTCCCGGAGTCTACCTCAATGTTCCCTCCAAAGACGCCACCAAGAAAGCTATCAAGCTGGCCCGCCGAGTCAACCAGTATGGATCTCAGGTCAAGGCCAAATATCCCAAGCAGTTCGGCTTTTTCGCCTCACTTCCGTTGCCCGACATCAAGGCTTCCTTGAAAGAGATTGACTACCTTTTCAAGCAGCTCAACCCTAAGCCCGATGGAATCGTCATGATGTCCAACTACTATGGGCTGTACCTCGGTGATCGTGATCTTGAGCCCATCTACGACGTACTCAACGAGCTCAATGTCACTATCTTTGAGCACCCCACCACCCCGTGTACTCAGTTCAACAAGATGCGCTTCGACATTGACAAGAGTGCTCCCTCCATCTCGCAGCAACAGTGGCAAGCTCTCAACCGGCCAGTCGCCGTCCGTCAGTTTGCTGCTCCCACCTTGGACTTCCCTTTTGAGACAGCGCGCACCTTTGCCGACTTGTTCTACACGTCAATGCCGACCAAGTTCCCCAACCTCAAGTGGATCATGTCCCATGCTGGCGGTGGTCTGATCCCAACCCTGGACCGCATTGTCACCTACAGCGCTCTTTACCCTGGTCTCAACTTGACAGAAGATTCTATGAAGCAAACCCTCTCTGAGAGCTTCTACTTTGACCTTGCCGGGCCCTGGCCTGTCAACTACGCTATTCCCGCATTGCTTCGATGGGTCGATTACACCAGAATCGTCTGGGGATCTGACACTGTCTTCACACCCATGTCAGAAGCTGCGAAGTATGCTGCTGCTTTCGATAAGGATGTTGAAGAGGTTTTCCCGGATCCCCGAAAGGCGAACGCTATTCGGGCGACTAATGCTCGAGGTCTGTTCGGCTAAATACGAATCCCTGGTCCCCACGAGAGCTTTGCCAAGTGTGATTTGGTACTGCGGCAATGCCATTCTAATGTGTAGTTTATATATATATCCTTCTCAAATTTTGACAATTATCTTCTTCTTCTACGAGTTCTTTAAAGTATCTAGATATGGCTTATGGACCGGTAGCGCATCGTGGGGACTTCAGGCGTTAGGTATAAATCTGGTGATTTAGAGCTATGAAATTCATCCGGGAGATCATCCTTTTCCTGTCAACTCAACATTTCTATTGGTGGAGCCTACCCCGGATTGCCTGAATCTTCGGCATTGATACCAAGAAAAGATGACCTTGCGACCCATGCCATCGGGTCAAGACCATCCGAAGTAACGCTTTAAGCTTCCCCGCCGGTTTCTCCAGAATTCATCCAGGGCACCTGGGTTCAACGCTGGTGGAATCTGCTGATCCGGCTAAATTGAAGCCACTTATTTATATGGCCACTAAATCCTTTGAAACACAACTTTGGTATGTCACATCAGATTGACGCTGCAATTATCAAGATGAAGTCAGTCTAGATCCTAAGTTCACATCTTGGGCCGTTAGTGCTAACACTGAACTTAGGCTCAACCCCAAGCAACTCACAGCCTTCCTGGCCGCCAACTCAACTGGAGTTGGTGTTCTGGTATGCCCCGGCGGTGGCTACAGTGTGATGTCCATTAGCTACGAAGGATTTGGTCCGGCAGAGTACCTCAACACGCTTGGCATCGACGCATGGGTTCTTAACTATACAACGGCTAGCATCAAAACTCCGCCACTGTATCCAACGCCTATGGACGAAGCCCTCGCTGCTGTGGAGCTTATTCGAAAGCAGAGCCCAAAAACTAAGAAACTCGGTGTCATGGGCTTTTCAGCTGGTGGCCATCTTGCGGGAACAACCCTCACGACCCCAAACGCAAACCTCGACTTTGGTATTCTGAGCTATCCAGTTATCACCATGGAGGACGACTACACTCACGAGAACTCACGATATAACTTGCTCGGAAACAACCCAACCCGCAAACAGATTGAAAGCCTCTCCGTACAGAACCGAGTTTCGGATAAGACCCCGCCGACGTTCCTTTTCCATACTTCCAATGACGAACTTGTCCCGGTTCAGAACACTTATCTTTATGCGAATGCTATGGCCAAGCATGGTCGAAAGGCTCAGGTAGTGGTACTGCCTGACGGAAAGCACGGCATTGGCCTGGGCGTCGACGATCCTGTGCGAGACTGGAGACCGGAGCTAGAAAGGTTCCTTAAATACTCAATCTAGGTGAAGTCTAATTCAGTGAATTTATATAAAACCTCTAAAACGATCTTTTAAATATTCTTCTACTTACAGCACTATTATATTAAATACTTGTATTAAATAGTTTCATTATTCCCCTTCTTATATAATCTACTATAATAGTATTAAAGTTATAAAATTAATTAAATATAAAGATTAAGAGCAGTTCTCTTAATACTTATTATAAGATAAACATTCATCTATAAATTTCCAAACGCCCTGAGTCGTAGGCTCATGGTATGACTTGTAAGGACTGCCACGAGCTGGTCATCTGGATCCAGAAGCTTAAATTTGTTTAGGATTGCCGGGTATATCATCATGCTTGCCGGTGATGTTTAGTGAGTGATGGATTCAGAGGCTGAGCACCTGAAAAGAGGAATTCTCAGCCCTTTCCCAGCTGAGTGTACTGTACAATGAGATCATTGGCTCTAATTACCGAAGGTGTAGGGATTTTTGAGCTGAGGTGATCGAGATTTAGTGGTTTTATTGTGCGGTCAGCCCTGCCGATGTGCACTGTTGCATCCGAGAATGCAATCGCTTCCAAGTCAAGGTGGTAAGAATTACGCTATAGATATGAGACCAAGTCATTCGCCTAGAGTATTATTGCCACAAGGGATTGATCTCCTACCAGCGCTTTTGGCAGTCTACCAGATTGCATGTCTTCATTCATGATGCCATCGATAAACCTGCAATGTGATGAAGAATTAAGCTCATGTTCAGGCTCGTCTTTGGACTCGACGAAGTACTCAAAGCGACAAAAGAATTGCTCGCTAAGGACACAATTCTTCTACCGCGATAGCCTTGCCATGACCGATGATAATTTAGATCGAGGCATTTCTGGCATTTAGGAGCCCGCACCTCTTAGCTGAGCCAGGTACCTCCAATGCAAGCCAGGTGCGCGATGAAATGATCTGTGGTTAACTGCTGGCAAGCACTGCTGAAAAACACCTCCACTGTCAAGCAAGCCATGTTTAAGCCTACCTGAATCATGCGCACAGCGTACGTAGGAGCTTCTTCCCAAAACAACACCAGAAAGATTCTTCCAACAATTCTCCAGCTACATTATTTTCACCTTCACAACGACGCGCCGGACTCAAGCAACGGCTCATTCATTAAGAAGCCCTCGGTGAGTCTTCCAGATGCTTATCACGAGGTTTACTGACATCTGTCTGGCAAGGCTCCCACCATACCAATGGAAAGCGCCGGCTTCAAGAAAGATTGATCGTGCAAGCTGAACATGGCTCGACCCAAACAAGATCCGGAGGCCAAGAGGCTGAAGAAGGAGGCGAAAAAGGAACTCAAACGCGAGACGTACAAGAGCAAGGTCGCTTGGCTTAATAAGGAGTGGCAAGGGCCACACTGGTTCCCTAGAGATGTCACGCAGCGATACAAGCCTTGCAGTAGCGTTGTCCATTTCCTGAAGAATATTACTGAGTTGGCCATAAGGGAAAACATCCTGTTACATTCTCTCTGGGAGTCTGGCGGATTCATCAGAAATGTTGTCGACCAGGACCTTGCCAATAGGCAACACCCTGCATCTGCTCGCCTCACGAAGAAGATGGCCAATAAAGCGTATCGGGACTTGGTTGCATCTATTTCCAAGGTGGGAAATGACGGTGGCTCATCGCCAGGTAAGTCTCATACACCAGCTGGTTGAAGTTAACTGGCTCAAGTCCTCAGAGCTCAACGACATGCAGAGTATCGGCTGATGGCAATACAGGTTCCACGACGAGAGATGGCTACAAAAGCGAAGCGCCCGAAGATGAAGCCGTCGCTTTACAGCCAACTTCTCCTTCCCGCGACCCGTTAATTAAGCAGCGTCTCCCATCTTCTTTCTTCAATGCGACTACATCTACAGAAGATGAACAACGAGTGCCGTCGCGAAAGACGAAACGACCCCTCGGAGGCGAAGAAGACGAAGCATCAACCACGCCGCACAACAAGAATCCACGATTAACAATGGAGAATGTGCTCAAGAATCTGAGTTCTGTCCAGATCGAAAATGCTCAACGCATTCTCGCCGTCGAACTTGATACCGCTCTTTCTGCCAAGCATGACGCTGAGAAAGCTTTGTTGGACCTCTTACATCGCGATGGTTCTGTGGCAGTATCTCAAGCCGAAAGAGTACAGGCTCGTTGTCGGAAACAGGAGGCAGAAGCCACATTCCACCGAGTTTATGGGAGACTGAATCGACCCAACCAAACCCTAGCTACGATGGCGAATCTCAAGCAGAGCTTTGATGCACGTGCTATATGCGCCCACGAGTTTGAGCGTGCTCAGAATGAGGCACAGAACGCCAAGAACAGACTGGATCAGGCACAAGCACGTTTCGATGCTGCTTTGAAATCTGACCGGACCGATGAACGTGACTTGGACGTAGTCTGGGATATGTTTATGGGGTCTGATCAGAACGGGGAGGAGAGCGAGTAATGACTCATGTCTTTCATTAAGACATTTGCTTTTTTGGAAGGAACTAACTCAAGGAAAAGATGCTCTCTGTTAACAAGGAAGCTTATTGTGTGCATAAGATAGACAAAGTCTAGTTAGTCCTGAGAAAATAGTCATAAATTGCTACAGATCAACGAAGACATGAATCCTCGATTCATTTTGAGAATCATGCAATTAGAATCTCACGCTTCTCTAACCATCCCTTGCTAACACCAACCTCCGCCTCGCCATCCATGAAGCCGTGGACATAGGTCGAGCCCACAATCATGTACAATCCCCCCTCGACACCATCTCTAGAGTCAACCTTGCGCAACACCAAAGGGACCTTTCCCCCATCAATAACAGCCACAACATCACCCTCCTTGGCAGCAAAACGCGTCGCAAGAAAGAGCCCATTATCCGTGACCGCGAACATGAAGCTTGCAGAACTGTAGTGATGTGATGTTTGACCTTCGGTGTCAAGTTTAGTGAGGTCTTGATCATCGGCGGGCTGGTAACTGAAGGCAGATCTTGAGTATCTGTTGCCAAGGTCTAAACGATACGTCTGGAGGGTGTTCCATCCATCTTTCAACGTCCCCTGGTTTTCGACATCGAGTCTCTCAATTTCCGGTTGTCTCAATCGTCGCATTCTCGGAGGTAGCGTGCAATCCTTCACCATTGTTCGCCAGAATGCGCGAATAGCAGTCTCGCCTGTTGATATTTCTTTGCCGCCGACTTTCGGGGCATACAGATGCTTTTGTGGTTTCTCAAGGGCATCCTTGCCAAGATACAGGATCATGACATCGAAAGCCTCAAGGTGTTTGTCACCCTGGAGAATAGGTGCGACTGTTCCAAGGATGGCGCCTTTTGTGACCAGAATATCTTCTCTAGGACCGACAAGTTGACATGGGGTCTCGCAGTTCTTGATACCAGCGTTGAATATGTCGCGCTGAGCAAAGAGCATCGGCACACATTGCCGACACTGGCTATCGTATTCAGCAACCCAAGATGGTAGTCTATGGTGGAGGCCCTCGTTCCAGTTGGCGCAGCATAGTGCTGTTGGACCTTCAACACGCTCAAATGGATTCTGACACAGAATATCCAAGTTTCCGGCGAGGTTGATCAAAGAGACTGTCGCCTGTTGATACAATTCTGGCACTGACATCAAATAGTCGACCTTGATACCATGATCATCCGTCACCAGTCCAAGAAGCCCGAATATCTTGTCCCGGGGGTCGGTCGATTCCATTTCGCGAAATCGCACCAATACGTCCATGAGCTCAGAACCGTTGCCTTGAGAGATAAGGCGACGTTGGTCCTCAATAAGCTTGATCGGAACGAAGACTTCACTAAAGTCTTTGAAGTACAAGTGATAGTGACTACCCTCACCGCCCATATGGAATGCGTCGAAATATGGCTCATCTTTGAAGAGGTTCTTCAGCACATCCCAGCTCAGCTCACCATCTCTGGACATCAGCGTCAAGCGCGGGGCCAAAGAAAGCTCCTGCATGACCCAAAGCCGTCTCCAGATTTCTGGTTCTCTGAAGACAGCAGCGAGCATGCGCTGTGAGTTCGTGAGGAGACAATAACAGCCTTCTCGGTACTGATCTTGCAGTTCTTTGAGAGTCTGTGGGTTCTTCTCCGCTATTTCGCGCATCAAGTTCATGCCGTCCTTTACCCATTTTTCTTCTTCCTCAAGATCTAGAAGACTGTAGAGCTCATGAAAGTTAACATCTTTCTTGCCGATCATGGGATCTAGCCATGCAATATCTCGTTGGCAGTTTGAGTAGATTTCGCGCATGAGGGCGACTTGATGACCCCGCTCCTCGATGTCTGACTGATTGATGCAAATCGCATCAATCCAAATAATTCGCAGTTGGTCATCTCTTTGCCTCAGACACGACAGAATGTACTTCAGACTTGGTGTGATAAAGAAGGTATGGCCATTAAGTATTATTGGTTCCGAGAAATCGGGCACACCCCAAACATACGATAGCGCCTCGTATGCCGGATTCTCAGATGGGCTGTTGAGTACGGCGTGCGAGATGGTGCAACGAATATTTGCATCTTTATCTTCAGACGGAAGAAGAGTAAGAAGCCGGATTTCCTGTCGCTTATTGTCAAGAGGTTTGTAGATCGCCGCGGATACTTCGCCGTTCACGGACATGACCTTGGGCCCGTGATCGTGTTTCTCTGTCAGATCGAAATTTGGAACAATACCCTTGCGCTTGGCTTGAGGTTCAGAATGAAGAACTGATGGCCTCGATCAGCTCCTATGTTCTTAATATGGTGCTGAGAGTAAGATTGGAGGACATGTAAGAATGTTGCCTTGGGCTGAAACGGCTGTGAGGGTTCTAAACAGGGAACAGGGATCTGACTGAGCTCGTCCCTAAACTTAGATAGTAAGAAAAGTCCCTATTCAATTGGTGTGTGATATAAGAGTGGAATGATTTGCGGGGAGTTTGCAGTCAGAAAGTGCAAAAAGAAGTTAATGCGGTTTGTGTGGATCGAACACACGACCTTCAGATATCACTTGATTTTGGTGAGGATTGAAGTTTGACTTCAGTCTGACGCTCTCCCAACTGAGCTAAACCCGCTGACTAATGAGTTGGGTTCCGCCATTCTCTCCATACACTTGAGGGAAGTGTTGGTAGTGGATGAAACGAGGGAATCGCTGTCAGAGAAGATGGTGAAATTAGTTTATGACTGGTGCTGTCTTGAAAGCGAGAAATATGTTAAGTAATCAGATCCGAGTGAGGGCTATGAAGTTTAGCGTAATGCAACTTCAAGAACTAAGATCACTCACTGACTGCAGTATGAGAACATCAACAAGGGAATAAAAAGAGGCTTCAACATCTATCCTTATCTGAGATGCCTGCACCGTCTTAGCCTAAGACATGCGATACATCAGCCTGCTGCTCAGTCTATAACATCCAGGGTCCAGGTCTTAGGGCTTAACTCCGATCCTCAAACCTAGTAGTCCTTCCATTGGTGATTACCTTTGGGTATAGCCACCATCAACAACCAAAGCAGACCCAGTAACAAATGAACTTCTTCCTCCAGAAAGATACAAAACACCATCAGCAATCTCCTCCGGTGCACCCATCCTCTGCATAGGAACGGCTGTTGTGATTCGCTCTTGCATAGCCTTCAGCACCTCGGGGTTCTTTGTAGTCATCGGTGTCTCTGTGTATCCCGGGCAGATGGCGTTGATGCGAAGCCCCTCTTTTGCGTAGTCCTCTGAGGCTGACCGTGTGAGGCCGATGATGGCATGCTTGGCAGCTGTGTAAGATGTCGACAGTGGGATACCGACAACGCCTTGAATGGAAGAGAAATTGACGATGGACCCACGCTGCAACTCCCTTCCATTGATAGATGAACGAATGGGCTCTTGCTTCAACATGACCTGTGCAGTGGCTCTAAGCACAAAGAATGTTCCAGTAAGGTTGATGCTGACAACCCGATTCCAGTCAGCTGTATGAGCAAAGGCGGCGCCACCTTGATGCTTCATGGCGATACCAGCTGCATTGACAACATAGTCGATGCGGCCATACTTCTCTGCAACATCTGTAACAATTCCGTTGATTCGGTTCTCGTCTGTGACATCTGCAGAATAGATCTCAATCTTGAAATCCTTTTTTGGTGACAGATGCTCTTTTTCAATTTCGGACTTGACGATTTGCAGAGATTCAAGATTGAGATCTATCAGAGCAATACCAGCACTGCCATCGCGGGCGAAAGCTCTGGCGCATGCTCGGCCGATGCCCGAAGCACCTCCTGTGATCAAGGCGTAACCTGGGACATCCATTGTGATAAAAGTATTAGAGGTGAGGGATCGATGATTTGGTGCTTGGGTTAATAATGAATGATATTGATGTCTACCTGCTCGGCATACAGTCGCTCTTACTCATTTATAACTATTCCATCCCAATTATCCCACATGTTTGACGGGTCGGTAATTTGGTGACCGATATCCGAAGCTAAGTTGGAGAAGCTTTCCTGGTTCGACATGGCGTTCTCGCTATCTTTAGATAGCCCAGGAAGCAAGAAAAGCTAAGACCCTAAAGGAGGATGCCAAAATAAACTTAGATAAGAGTCCTCTAAGCTTAGGCAAAGTTATCTAAATATTTTTATCGCTTATGGTCAACGTCTTAGGTTTTTTTTTACCCCTCCCAGCCCCACCATGATCAGACACAAGATATAACTTTCCTCTTTCAAATGCGGGGAATGCATGATAACGTATTTGCTGGATGGTCTCAATCTGATCATCAGATGATATTGGGAAGGCAGTTCCGTGACGGAAGGTGGATTTGAACGGAGACCTCTCGGGAATTTGTGTCACGCGTGACTTGACCAAGCTGAACTGTTCCAGCCATGACTAACACTATGCTATAATGTCTGTTGCAGAATGCGTTGGTAACAGCCTGTTAAGTACAAGCTTGTGGTGTCTTACTGTAATTATCGGAAGCTTCATAATGCTAATGAAAATACCCCTACAAGTTTTATGATATGTCCTGCCGGGTCATAGTCGTCAATTATTCAAGCCATGATCACAATTGCATGGATTTCCTATCCCTCAGATACTATAGCTTGGAAAGGACAAGTGCTCTTGCAAGTGACACGAGTTTTGCTTTCCTCTATCTATGCGAAAACAAGACCCTTATACCCCGACTTCTTAACCTCCGCACATCGCCTTCGATACTCTCCAATGCTACCACTGTATCGTGCAACACTTCTAACATTCTTGCCCTTGACGTTCTTGTTCACGCCTGTCATCCAACTGTCAATCTCATTTATGAGAACCTGGCTCTCACTGCACTTCACCACATGCTCGGTCCATTGCTCGACAGCGTCTTCAGTGGGTTCAACAGAAGTGTAGCCATTGTCCTTGCAGTACTGCAGCATATCTGAAATTACTTGCACACCGTGCTCGATATTGCGAGTAGCGTTACCAAAGGGCTGGTGGGGCCCGAGAACCATGAACATGTTTGGCATCGAGGGAACAGTGATGCCCAGGAATGTTCGGGGTCGATGGTCAACCCAAACTGCTTGGTCACCCTTAGGGCTGTCGCTCATTGCGATCAATGGTCGGTTCTTCTTGCCATGCCAGTCGATAGCACTGAAGGCACCGGTAATCGCATTAAATCCAGTAGCGCAGATCAGAATGTCAAGCTTATGCTCCTTGCCATCCGAGGTCAAGATGCCTGATGGTGTGACACGATCAATGGGTGACTTTTTGAGATCAACAAGGTGAACGTTTGGCTTATTAAAGGCTTCAAAATACCCACTCTCCAAAGGGATTCGGCGCGTGCCAAAACCGTGGTCTTTGGGAATAAGGCTTTCAGCAATAGCAGGGTCCTTAACTCTCTGTCTGATCTTCTCAGCCATGAAGTTTGAGTACAGACTGTTGGCGTATCGATCGGTGTATGTATCAGAGAACACGCCCAGCCACTTTCCAAAACCAGGGGTGTTGTAAAGCTTCTCCCAGAGCTGTAGGCGTTCCTCTTCCGAGACCTCAAGAGACTTTCGAGGGTCACCGTGGTGCATGAAACCAGATGAACTCGTTTCACAGATCTTGAAGATATTGTCATAGTTCTTCTTGTGCTCGGCCATTTGCTCAATTGTGATTTCAGAGTTGCGAAGAGGAGCGGACCAATTGGCTGTACGTTGGAAGACGCTGAGAGACTCGACACCCTCCACTTTGGAGACAGCAGTTGTGATTTGAATGCCTGTCGCGCCTGTCCCGATTACTCCAATCCTCTTGCCCACAAAGTCGCGATTGATATCGAGATCCTTAGGCCAGCGGGAAGTATGAAAGAGCTTGCCGCTGAATTCTTCGATACTTTCAATTGCAGGCAGGGTTGGCGCTGACAGGAAGCCCATGCAGCTGATGAAGAATGTGGAGACGTATTCGTTACCAGCTTCATCTCCAAAGGTCCACGTGCTATCAGCCTCACTCCATGTAGCCTTTGTAACGGTAGTGTTGAACTTAACATCCTTCTTGAGATTGTGCTTCTCAGCAAAGTAGGTGATGTACTTATGAGTCTCTGGCTGGGGCGAAAAGGCTTCCTTCCAGTGCCACTCATCAAGAAGCTCCTTGTCGAATGAGAAGCAGTAAGATAGCGACTCAGAGTCGAATCGACATCCGGGGTAAGAATTCCAGTACCAGGTTCCCCCAACATCGGGAGCGGCATCAAGGACCCTGATACGCCATTCTGGGAAGCGCTTCTTGAGTTGGTAGAGTGTGCATAGACCGGAGAGACCTGCTCCCAGGATGAGGACGTCGAAAGTGCCAGGCTGCGGTAGGGAGCCCATTGCTGATGGTGTGAATAATGCGATCAGTGGTAGTGTATAGAATTGTCTGGTTGCTTCAACCTGATGCAAAGTGTCAACTCCTGTCGGTATCTATATATCTCAATAGCAATGATTCGATCGTGTCATGACGGAGTTGACTTCGCCATTTTCTTCCCATCCAATGATCTGAACGAGATAGTCTGCTCGACTTTCCTATCTTGTTATCACCCAGTGAAAAGCGCCATGTCTCGCCGCCAGATATAACTTTCCTTTTACGACGGTGGCTTCCATAGTGGAACATCCCCCTCCAATCACAAATTTGGGTCGGGGAACGAACGGTTGCGAGGTGCGGGGAGAACCTTATCATACGCGATGACGATCTAAAGGTCACGAGATCAGTGCGCCCTGCAGGAGCCAACTACAGATACTAACTGAGGGGTTTCAATTTCTGGTGGCCTCCCATCACTCTGTACAAAGTTTTATCACATGGTTGGCATAGGAAAGTTTCCCCAGGAGAGATATTGGTATCGATAACCGAAAGGCGGGGAAGTGATTAGCCTTATCTCACTTCTTCGATGCCTGCATCTTGGGGACCCTTTACAAGTAGGCATTCCCGGCTGAGAAGAAGGTCTCGTCGAGGAGACAGCTTCTCTTCACTATGCCTCCTTCTGTAGGCAAGCCCACAGCAAAGGCCAGGCGGGTTCCAGGACGGCGGACTCGTTCATTTGGAGGATGTGTTACCGTACGTTGAATGAATCAGCCTGCCACTCCTAACTGACCCTTCGCAGTGTCGCAGCCGTCGCGTGAAATGCGATGAAGGTCGTCCAGGATGTTCTATGTGTAACATATCAGGTCTTGATTGTGGCGGTTATAGCAAAGACATCTTCTTCGACTTTGATGACCCCTCATCAACCGGCATCGCTCGATTTCGAAGGCCATTATTGACGGAACAAGAACGAGAGCGTTTGAGCGAGCAGATTGCGCAAGACGTTCCACCAGAACTGGCGGGCTGGCATCTTTCTCAAATTGACGAAGAGTGTGAAAAGACGTCTACAGATCTACAAATCTCCAGAGGGCCTTTTGGAGTCTTTCGCATTACACAACAATTACCCTCCGACCCCTTGCGTACTCTGGACGAGATAAACAAGGACGCGATAGACGGCTACCAGATTCACGGCGCGGCTGAAGAAGATCAATTACTACTTCCTCACTTCGATGATGACGTGGAAGTTGTCACCTCAACACTCGACTTTGCAACTCCTCGAGATGCTCAGCCACGTAATGCGCTTATCCCTCGTACAGATTGGCTGCAAACACTGGAAAGCTTCCCTGTGAGCAGCTGGTTGGATCCTGGACACTTCGATCTCCCCGACTGGTGGGATCCCGGGGCCATGGGCATTGAGACTACTGTGCCTTGGCTGGATGAATCAGCCTCGACGAATAAGCCGCCATCTCCAGGTCTCTATCTACCGCATCCTTCTCTAAGCTCAGGCTCTGTGCCATCGCAAATTGACACAGATATGCCGCGCGACGCTGTGTTACTCGTGAAGCATTACTCCACAATCGTGCTTCGGGGCTTGACTCCATACCGTCACAGTAAAACGCCTTGGCATGTTCTCTTTCTGCCACATGTCAAGAGCTGTTTAGCAGCATTGAGCCTTGGAGAAAAGATGGACCACGCAAGCTTATGTGCATTTTATGGCACACTGTCTATCAGTGCCTTTAGCCTCGGCGGCATTCATCGCTCCACCAAGTGGTTAGACCAAGGAAAGGCGTATTATCAACAAGCCCACTTTCATGTTTGTCTTATGCTCAAGACAGCATACGACATTCCCAAGACTGCTAAGTACAAGTCTATACTCATGGCTCTCTTGACCATGGTCCAGATTGCCATACTCTCTGGTAATCGAGATGAAGCAGAATACTTTTTCCTGGAAACGGAGAAGTTCATCCGAACAAAAGGCCTGAATCGACGAAAGTCTCGTAAAGTCAGATTACTGCATCACTGTTACGTGTTTGAGAGGCTGTCTCATGAGAGCACTTTCACTCAAGACACACTAAACTTGGATCATCGCAATCGCGTCCGCGAAGCTTTAGAAGCGAGTGGCGCCAGTGCGTATAGTCAAGATAGCTTGTCTTTCCGTCTCACCACGTGGAGCAACCTGGACCAAGAGATGCACAAGGTTAAAGGCCAAGAAGAGGGTGAAAACGACCTGCATCTCCAGCATCCAGGAATATGGTCTGCTACGCTTTACCCTGAGATCTTTGGCGTACCAGAGCTCCACCTCTTTATGCTTTCGCTAGTTATCCGGCTTGCACGAGAGAAAGAGCTGAACCAGGATGAATTGATCAGCTCTGGTCTTACACTGAAAGAGTTCATGGCTCGAGCAAAAGCAGTTGAGCGATGGATCAAGCAGCTTCATGTGCTTCGCCAGTCAATATTGATGGCCGAAGCTCCTGTAGATCCAGAACACCAACAGTCTGTCAATCTGCTGAATAGTCTAGCGGATACAATGCAGAACGCACTTTCCGTGTACTTTTATCGTAGAATCTACGATCTGGATCCAAGTATGCTTCAAAAGCATGTTCTTGTCGTGCGCGACCGACTGCTTGAGTTTGATGCATCGGATGCTGGAATGGGATACGGATCTTTGAGACTGATATGGCCTGCTTTTGTTGCAGCTTGTGAGACTGATGATAATGATATACGGGCGTCCTTTGTACAATGGTTTGAGTGCGCTTCTAAGCGAAGTGGGTTAACGATATTTACGGAAACGAAGGAACGTGTTGAGCGGATATGGATCGGGAGAGACACTACCGATAAACAGTACGGGTTCGGATGAGCAGCGAAACCGAGACCATATAAAATAGCTGCAAGAGGAACTGGAAAGTCTCGCCATGCATGCATTCGAGTATGACTATGTGATACGTCCTCGCTTCGTCGATGGCCGACCGTCGGGTCATTATACGAGGGTAGCAACATAGTGAGTTCTTCCAAGTAATCAGCCACCTGGGAACACTTTCCACTTCCAGAACAGCTTATCATCTTTTCATGCGGGGTAAACTCGTCACCAATGGCCATTCATTGATCTACGTCACAGAGTGATGGGGGTTATGGCTGTGCTGTCATGGACATAAACTCCTCTAAATCCTCCTTCAAATTCCTGGTCAGATAGCGCAAAAACAAAATTACACGACATCATATTCTAAAATGACATCTTTTGAAGGAAAAGTGGTAAGTACTCTTTCCGCATGCAAAATTAGAAAGGAATAACATCACAGATCGCTGTAACCGGCGCTGGGTCCGGCATGGGTCTAGCCACAGCAAAGCTCCTTGCTGAGAGAGGAGCTACCATCTCCCTCGCTGATATCAACGAAGAAGCACTGAAGAAGGCCAAACAGTCGCTTTCGGGCGACAAGCATATTTACCAAGTGGTAGACGTCAGCAAAAATGACTCAGTGGACGTTTGGATCACGAAGACCGTCGAGACTTTCGGCAATCTCCATGGTGCTGTGAACATGGCTGGTATCATCGCTGAGCCAGTGCCTCTCATTGAGTACAGCGATGAGGTATGGGATAAGGTGTTTGCAGTCAATACCCGCGGAGTGTTCAACTGCCTACGCGCAGAGCTCAGAGCCATGTCCGCTGGTGCTAGCATTGTAAGCTTGGACATCAACGTCTCACACAATTGCTGACAAGCCTCCAGGTCTCAGCCGCCAGTGTGTTTGGCCAATTCGGTGCGCCAGGGCATGTCGCATACTGCGCAAGTAAGGCAGCTGTTATAGGTCTTTCGCGTACAGCTGCGAAGGAAAATGCCCACATACGAGTTAACTGTGTCTCGCCTGGTATGGTCAACGATTGCTGGGTCTCAATATTTGCTGATGTGCTTAGGATCCGTGAGTACTGCTATGAACGAGCATGATGATGCAGAACACATTAAGCGCAGTCTTGCGGGGACTGTGCAAAAGAGAAGGGCTGATCCAGTCGAGGTTGCTCGAGTAATCGCGTTTTTACTCAGCGGTGAAGCGTCATTTGTGACTGGCGCGGTATACAATGTCGATGGTGGATGGGTATGCTAGATTCGTCTAGAGTGGTATCTGTAGTAGCCATTCAATCAAGGTGCAAAAGTTCTGATCAAAGGGCTGACTAGTTTCTTCTAAGCTCTAATAAACATGACTAACGACACAACCAAGGACTGTATTTCTCAGTATTCTGCTGTTTCTTGGTACTCTTTAAGCAAGATATCGAAAGCCAGACCCAGGAAGATGTCGTCCCGCTGCTGCTTCCTCAGCCTCCTTAAGTTTCAGCTTCCGGTTAGCACGCTTGAGGATGAAATGGATTGCAACACTGGCAATTATAGCTATGATGGCCATTGCAGCGTTGACACTAAAGGCTAGAATGAATCGCGGTTCAGTGCCGTTGGATTTCAAGAAAGATCCGTAGATAACTACAGACAGTTGCCAAGACATTGTTTAAGGCCAAAGCAGTAGCTCGCTTGGACACAGGGCGTAAGTTAGTGTTGGCGGTCCATACCATGGGCATGTTACAACCGGAGTAGATGCCGGGCAGCATGATCATAGCGCCGGGCCGTAAAGTGGTAGATGCTAAGATGACGAAGGGCCTGCGAGTGCGCACGCAATAGTCAAGCTGGTGTGCTAGAAACGCTCTGAAACTCTGTCAGCGTCTCTGTCAGCGTTCCATGCAACGGCCGCACAGACGATGCACGCCAGCAGATAAGGGGGTGCAGTAAACAGTATGGTAGTGATTCTGTCCTTGCCCATGCTCTTCACAATCGTAGGGAAGAAGCTGTTGATAGCGATGGCACTAGCTGATCCGTAGCATGCAATGATCAGGATCCTGTTTTCCACGTCCTGAATAAGCAGCTTGAAACCATGGAAGAGCGATTGTTGGTCGCCTGTAGTTCATTCCTGCTCACCAGCAGTATCAACCTCCGTACGACACAAAGCTATGGCGCGTTCCTCTTCAGTGAGCCACTTGGTAGTTGCTGGAAAGTCGGAGAGAATCCAGTAGCAGCAGAAGGTGATGACAACAGTATCTGAGCCCTCTAATGGAAGATCCATCACCAGGGCAGGAGTCCACCGACACCATTCATTCCATCAATGATGCCGGCGGCGATTAGTCCCGAGAAAGCGTCTGAGATGAGGGATTCTGAGTAGAAGATCGCAGTTCGAACATCAAGTTCCTTTTGCACATACCAGGTGCTCAGAGTTGCCATAGCTCCAGGATAGAATGCCGCTTCCACAAAGCCGAGGAGGAATCTAACTGCAGTGAATGCTCCAAAGCTGTGAACTGCTCCAGTGGAGGCGCACAGAACGCCCTGTTTCCGTCAGCTTCATTGTCAATGTTTCAGCATGTGGGGGAAATCATACCGATGCTCTCTCTCCACAGAGCCCAGTCTCTAATTCCTCCTCGTCGATGCTTTCCATCCTATTGCTTTGGTGATGGACAGAGAGCATTACGCATAGGATGCTTAAGCCACTAATCGAGGGGTTCAATGTGATTCACCCACAAACCAGATTATATGGATGAAGCAACGAAGCACCCGTCATGATGGCTTGCTAGATGCACTTTTCTTAGAGGGTGACACGCCTGAATCGCGTAAAACCATGCCCTGCAATTGATGCATCCAGTAAAATTCCCGTCGTTTTAAGCCTCTTTAGGGCCAAAGACTTCCCAACAGGCACTTTTGATGGGGGCGATTCCCTCCAGGGGCTTCATAGTCAGGGTATATGCATATAACAATACCTATTACAGCGGTCACTAGTGACTAGAGCTTGAATATCGATTCTTGGTGACAGCCATGGGTAGATTCAGCGGTCGAGGCACAATAGCATGCACAGTTTGTCACTCTCAGAAGCTGAAGTGTGACGGCGGTAAGCACACTGCTCATGGTTATGTTTAGCAATTGAACTTACAGAACGAGCTCATCCATGTGGGCGCTGCACTCGTCGCCAGCGAGAATGCCTGTATCCTGTGAAGACTACATACGTGACCGTACCAGCAGCCTACCTACGGGATATCGAGAGAACAGCCGCAGGCTCGCAATCATCGGTATCCTTGACTCCCAGCTTCACAGATAATGGACCAGAGTATTCAGGAAAATCACAGAGCCCTTCGGATCCGGTTATCTCGACTAACAGTAGAGTCGCAGCTCGGGCTGTTATATCAGATGACTGCAGTGCAGAACGTTTTGCCTATGACGTCCGACAGATGTCGCTACCTGAGAGTCCTGATGGGCTTTAGTAACAAAGCGGATACTCATATACGGTATTTAAATCCGACTTGATAGGTATGCGCCTCCAACCTTGACAGCAATGACAACTTAGGAGTCTAATCCTGCTTAGAGCCGAGGATATTATAAAGCTTCCTTCAGCACCGCTGGCTATGAAGTTGCTTGATACCTTCGAAGAGATATGTTGCGACCACCATTGGTTTCTCCGAGGAGATTTTAGGGAACGAG
This sequence comes from Fusarium gaditjirri, assembly GCA_013266175.1. Taxonomy (NCBI): domain Eukaryota; kingdom Fungi; phylum Ascomycota; class Sordariomycetes; order Hypocreales; family Nectriaceae; genus Fusarium; species Fusarium gaditjirri. The sequence goes on along the minus strand of JABFAI010000135.1, from coordinate 136,650 downwards.
TTCAACCACTATTCACAGATCCCCAGACGCAATCGCAAGACAGAAGCTTGCTCTCAAGGGCGTCTCTTGGTTTTGCTTTGGCTACAACGTTCATGTATGGATCGCAGCCTTCTGGCGAAATTGCGACTGAACTATCTGGAACTCCGACGCCTCCCTGATCAGACTTGTTTGAACAAGTTATTGCTTTGCTCAATGGCCTACAAATACGCGACGCAGCAAGGAACAACTGCAATATACTAATAGACCTCTTTAATCGCGGTAAACATGGTTGGCACCCCAACAAGCCTTGATCGGATCGCAATACGAATGCTAACTCTCAAATCAGCGCGATTCGGCGTTTATTGGGATTCGGTACACGCTTCCAGTAGCCTCTCTATCCTTTGTATTGCAAAAGCTGTCGCTCCCGAGCTTGCCGAAACCTCCAAGCTTAACGACAAGCACCTCTATACTCAATACTGCCTCATTTTGGAAGAAATGGCCGAAGCGGATAACCCGGCTACCAGAGATCACAATGCCGTACTTGCCGACTTAGACAGCATTGCTCACAACCAATGAAGATGCCGCGCCGATTGAAAGGCCAACAGAATTTGAGGTTCCATCATTAGAGTTCTGTGAAAGCTTATGGTCTGACGTTGATTGGGTGGAGTTCTTAAATAAATGCTCTCAATGGGTATGAAGAGAAGAGAAGTAATTCGTTGCTCAACATTGCTGGTATTCGAGGAGGTGTGGTTGTGCATGTTGAATGACGTTGATAGTTTCACAACAGAATATTTTATCTGGCAAGCTCGGCTAAGTTAATATAGGCAATCTTTAAAATAAGGCCGATATTACCCTTCTGCATGCTTATGTTCTGACAAACCACGTGGCCGACAAGTGACCTCAAAATGTCACTGTGAGTCGAGTTAACTCCCAGACGATGATGACATGGCTTGGCCTCGGGGAGACATAAGGCTCCAGAGCCTGACGGAGGGCACCATAATAAACTCATCAAAGGGGTTCCAAGACTTATACTGGTCTTTTTGTCACTTGAGATTGAGGTCTAAGTCATTACCCTCCCCGACCTTGATATGGCCTCAGATTTCAAGGCCGAGACCCGGTTATTGCCAGATCTGACGCTTACCTGACGAGTGTTGGGTAGCAAATCGCTCAATTTACTTCGCAACCCAGCACACCGGTCAACCGACAATTGTCGACGGTGTACGGCACCCAGAAATGCACATACGTTGTCTCTGTGCCAAAAGGAGGGGGACGTGACAACAACGCCAATGGAGGGAGGGGTAGGAAATGTTTCCCCACAGAACTGGGAATGCTGATTATCGGCTCAGTAGGGATCTGCCACGTCGGAAACCCGTTGAGTGCATGTCCCTGGTTGTATTTATCATGGCACTGCATATGTCACGCGGGCCAAATTCTCGTTCCTTTCTTTTCCTTCGGCCGCTAATGCGAGCTTTTTCAGCATCGGCTGAGATGCTTTAGTGGCCGAAGCATGGGAGGGAAGACTCCCAGTTGGTCAGCCGTACGTCAGGCAGATTGGCTATATGCAAGTACTCGCGACTACATCCTCTTTTAGGGCGACCATAGGTTTCCGAGGTACCATCGACTTTGGGTTTTGTTCTCACCGGCTGATCCCGCTGAAAGCCTCACCCCGTGGACTGGAGAGAAAAGCAGGTTATGTCAACAGCCTTGAGGGCCTCATTAGCAACACCACTCATTTCTATATAGATGGTCAGCGCCCTCAACAACAGTCTTCTCAAAACCCACGGGAGAGCACGACAAGCCAACAAAAGCACCATACCAGCAGCATCTTTAACACTTGAAACAATCTTAAAGACTGTCAGCCTAGAAGCCGGCACGATGACGGTCACCCAAATTATCTCGGCCGTAAGCTGCTTATCTCTGCCCATCTCTGCCCAACGCAACCACCTTCACGTGCTTACATTGGTCAGGTTGTTCCTAGCGAGCCCAAGCCAACGAACGGCTTACTGGTCAAAGGAGCCAACGGACACAAAGTAACAGTGACCATTGAGACCAAGCGTCTCGAAAAAGACAGTCTCGGGCAGCTTGAGCTTCCTAGAGATGTTCTCTACGGCATCAACACATTTCGCGCCATTGAAAACTTTCCTCTTTCCGGACGATCTATCGCCAGCTGGCCAGAATTCATCTACGCATTTGCCATAATCAAGCAAGCAGCAGCTCGTGCTAATTATGAAGTCGGCACTATTACATCTGAGCAGGCCAACGCTATTTCCAAAGCATGTGAGGAGATCAAAACTGGAATACATAACAAGCATTTCGCAGTTGACATGATGGAGGGTTCTGGTGGTACTTCTACCAACATGAACGTCAACGAGGTCATTGCCAACATCGTTGCCAAGAACTCAGGCCGAGCTCTTTCTGATTACACCTTTGTTCATCCCAATGATCACGTCAACATGGGGCAATCTACAAACGATGCTGTACCTTCAGCCATGAAGCTTGCTGTGTACCGTGCCATGGAGGGTGCTCTGAATGCTCTCCAGGGGCTTGCGGATGCATTTGCTGTGAAGCGCCAGGAATACTCTACTCTTCTTCGTCTTGGAAGAACTTGTCTTCAAGACGCTCAACCTATGACTTATGGTCAGGCTCTTGGTGCCCATGAGGCGGTCATGCGGAGACACCGAGAGCACCTCAGCATGATCCGCGACTCCTTCTTGGTTCTCCCCATGGGAGGTACTGCTATTGGCACTGGGTTTGGATCCAAGTCAGGCTACAAGGCAGCAGTCTTCAAGCACCTTTCCTCGTCGCTGGGGGTTGCAGTGCAACCATGTGGCGACGCGTTTGACGGCATGCAGAACATGGATACTTGTGCGCGTCTGTCTGCTGAGCTGCGCAACACTGCCAATAGCTTGTGGAAGATTGCAAACGACATGATTCTTCTGTCGTCGGGGCCCATTGGCGGTATTGCTGAGATTACTCTCCCACCCGTCCAGGCTGGCTCCTCCATCATGCCCGGCAAGATCAATCCTGTCATCCCCATCGCAGTTTGTCAGGTTGCATTGGCCATCACCGGGAATGATGCTGCTGTTTCCATGGCATGCCAACAGGGAATGTTGGAAATCAATCACTACGAGCTTCTGGTCTGCGACCGACTGCTCGACAGCATACAGCTTCTCAAGAGCGTCACCAAGACATTTGCCAAGCGTTGCGTCGAGGGCCTTATTGCAAACAAAGAGACGTCAGAGAAGCATCTTCTTGACGCGAGTGCGCTTGCAACAGCTCTTGTCCCGAGCCTTGGCTATGCCAAAGTGTCAAGCATTGTGAGATCGGCTCTGGCTGAGGAGCGGCCGTTTCTGGATGTGGTGGTAGAGCGGGGTTTGTTGAGGCAGGATGATGTGTTGGGTGTTTTGGAGCGTTCGGTTTTCATTGAGTAATTATGACGTCGGTGTTAGATTTTTGTTCGCCAAGCAATGATAGAACTACAAAGAGTACGTACAATAAAGAATAAATGTATTTTCCTGTTCAAGAAGGCCGAGAGAGATTGCATATCGTGGTCACCGTGAGTGATAGAGCATCGTGTGTACCTGTTTGTCTACTCTAGGTCCAATAACACGCGTTGACGTCGCGTGCTATCGATCGATAAGAGTTGACGCGTTGAACTCTGGAATAACCATTGTCTATTCCAAATCCGGTCAGACTCGGGAACTATTTTGTGAGAGGTCAAATCTGTTGATCATTTCCAGACCCACCACCCTTTGTACTTCAAAATATGCAATAAAACCTTTGCCATAATTGAGCATCATCTACCACAACATGACTTTCATCATCCCCAGAAACTGTACGACTTTTAAAAGCCTCATATCTATACAAAAAGAAAGAATTAATATTTACATGCTTGTAGTATGCCAATCTAAACACCTCAGCCCTATTAGTCGTGATGTTAATTACTTACTTGATTTCTTCTACCTTCAGGGTAGCTAGCTAGCCTGCTCTGAAGCCTGCAAACCAATCACGTCCCCGATGTGGATGAGCCAGCATCTGCGGTCTTTCGGGGCTCCGAGAAACCGAGACTTTGCCCAAAAGAGACACATGCCATCATCCAGGGTGAGGTTTGGCCTTGGCGTTTTGTTGGCCAATATCCATGAGCCTTTGACGAATCCGAATGTTTCAAAGCTTCCTAAATATTTCGACAAGTCAATTGAGCCTAATGCCAACTATGAACGTGGACCCAAACGAAAGCGATGGAGAGGAAAACGCCGTCTCGGGAACGCGTCGAGTTCCGGAACATAAGCTCTCTGTAAGCCGAGACCCCCCGTGCTGTAATTTCGGATGGCAGCTTTTGACAATTGGGCTTGATACTGGCAGTGTGACCAATGTAGACAAAGAAAGGTTGGTGACCGCGTACATCTCAACAGCGCCTTCACTGACTCTCATAGATCAAATGCGACCGTGGAGATCCGTGTGGACCGTGTCAACGAAGGAATATTGGTTGTTCGTTCCCCACTGGCTTCAAGCCTCGAGCAAAACGTCAACAGATCTTAGTATCTGATGGCTAGTGAGTACCTAGTGATGAGAGAGTTGACCAACTAAGAAATCTCACATAAGGTACAGTGAGTCCAAATTGGACGCCATTTCGCGAAAGCTTGATCGCATAAGCCTCGCTGTCGACAACATAACTTCTTCTCCTCAGCAGCTGCAAGGAGGCTCGTCAGCTGCTCATACTGCTATTAGTTCACAGGTTACCCCAGCATCCCACGGGAGCACCCCGCCGTGCAATGTCGGAGCAGGCCCAGAGAAAGGCTCAGATTTCGAAGACGATGTCACCTTGAAGATGCAGGCTACATTTGCGACGGATTTCTTACAACAATTCGTTGACGGCAATCAGCCATTCCAAACCTTTCCAGAGATAAAGAGTCACTTAGACGCACTACGGAAGATCTTGGCGGGCAGGGAAGTTACGGCTGACGAGACGCGTCTTGTTGATCCGCAACGAATATTATCACCTCAAGAACATGGAGGGTTTCAGCTCCCTCCCGTCAACCTGGCCATGATGGCTGTACAGAGATTGAGAGGTGATCAATGGCATACCTGTCCCTACAAGCATACTAATGTCGTTATAGAGTCTTCTAGGCTGCAGCTATTCTGGCGCGCAGAGTTTCACAGCATCAGCCAATTTGTCGAGTATCTCATGACCGTTTACTTTGGCAAGCCTACCATTGCCGATCTCATCGTTACAAATGTTGGCTTAGCAAGCCTATTGCACGAGTGTGGTAATATTGAGACCGAAGAAGTTCTCAAGAATGAGTTTGCATCTCAGGCAACGGTCTGTCGGCATAACCTGGAGTCTATCTTAGCTGGCCTCCCTTTCAACATGCCCTGCACACCCGACTACATACTGGCCCTGTTCATGGCCGTAAGTGTCTTAACAGGAAGTCCCTCAGAAGGCCATGCCACTAACCGAAGTCCAGTCATCCTACCATCTCGAAAATTGCCGTATTGCTATGTCCTGGAATACTCTTGCTGCAGCAGTGCAGATGTGCCAGACACTAGGCTTTACCCGGGAAAATCTCCCAAAGCCAGAGTCGAGAGAAGCAAAGCAACGACGGGCTAAACTGATCTTCTACATCCATCTTTGCGACAAGATGCTCGCTTTGAGATTGAGTCGGCCAGTCTTGATTCGGGATGGAGAACTCACTATTGACTTTGAGGCTTTAGAAGCGGATAGGGGAGATGGACCTACTCCGATCATTGCGAAATGGGCACGGTTTTGCAGCCTTCAAGGAAGAGTCTATGATATGCTCTACAGTCCGGGGTCTTTGCTTCAGCCGGATATTCAGAGAGAGACGAATGCGAGAAGAGTTGCGGCTGAGATGGAGCAGTTATACCAAACAAAGAGTCTGGCAGAAGTAAGTCCAAGAACCACCCAAGAATGGGTGATGGATTTCTAATAAATTCTCAGGAACACTTATTTGAATCAATTGGGGCGAACATCGGCGAACGAGAGAGCGAGGTCTTCCGCAGGACCGATAGGGTAGCGTACTATTCCATGCGCTGTCTGGTGTTCAGAGCAGTGAAGCCTGCGTCTTTGACATCCTCAGCCTTTTGTGAGGAATGCCTCGAAGCAGCAAAGAATGGCCTTGAGCAACACAGAATTTGTTTGTTTATGCTCAAGAACGTGGAAGCCATCATTTTTCAGTTTTACATGCATTGGTAAGCCCTCCATCTCCGTCAATGATGATTGACTGACCTAGGATCAGGGGCCTTATGGCGGTACCACTGGCGCCATTCATGGTCTTGTTTTGCCATGCCATCGAGACTTGCGACCCAACTCACTTGGAGCCGCTCGCAGCCGTTGTTGAAACAGTTGACCTTATACCCCCAGATCTCCCAAATGTGTACAGAAAGCAGCTTCATCTGTTCAAGCTTATGTATGAAGTCGCGTGCAAGTATGTGGGCTCGAGGTCCAATAATCCTCCGGTTCAGGTATCAGGGCGTATACCTGATACACCATTTGAGATGTTGTTTTTCGAGGCGGGGGTACCTGTGCCCAGTCACCTGAACATTCAGACAAATATACAGGACTCTAACGATGGGACGCAGCTTGCAAATGAGATTAATTACCGAGGCATATCAACAGGACAAGCGGGAAATATGGTGGAGGGTAGCTTTGAGCATAATATGGAGCTGGGGAACTGGTTTGAGCAAAACCAAGAGATATTTATGATGCTGGACAACAACCAATCATAGTTTTGGCCCTTCATAGTCAGCGAAAGGCTGCCAGCATAGAAGAAGACATTGAAGATAATTGGCAGAGGTCTCTGTCATGGATATATTGCGTCTTGACCAGGCTCGAGATTACGAAGATGAGGTCAAAGGTTAACAAGTTATTAGGATAAGATTATGAGATTTTAGCAAAACTTAGAAGGGACCTTTATAGTTTTAAAATAATATTTATTATACTTAGGTCAAGATTAAACCCGTTTGGATATATGGAGCTAATTATAGTGTTAAAACTATATCTATTATATATGTAAGATGATTATTAAACGTAAAGCGAAATGGTAAAAGTAATCTAATCCATGTGTAGTACTCTATATATTCATACTATCACTTGAAAAAAGAGACAGAATTATTCCTTTTTGTCCTTTCTCCTCCTAGGGACGCGAGCCAACCAGTAGATAGCAACTGCAGCCGCACAGTTGAAGCCAACATATACCCAAAGTAGCCCAAAGTCTCTCCAGCGATTGTCAAAACTAACGGTGATCCCCTTCAAGAACGTATTGGTATCTACCATAGGACAGTATTGGCACTGAGTTTTGCTGCTGGAACTCTCACCAACAAGATATCCACCCATATTAGACAAGTAATCCGACAGAAACTCCTCGCATGTACCATTCGCAGGCTTGAACTCCAAGATCTCGTTGTCGGCACAAGTAACAGGCGCATTGGCAAGAGTCGTGCCGAGGAAACCCTCTACCACATATGTGAAAGGATTGACACGGTACATAAAAATCCAGAAACCGGGCAGAGCATCAGGGCCAGCGAGGACACCGCAAAATGCAAACATCATGATGAAGAGCAGGTTCATGACACCGCCTGCAGTATCAGCGTTGGGAAGGCCGGCGATGATCATGTGGGCGAAAGACGAAGCGAGTAGGAAGAACATCCAGACATGAAGGAAGATGGTGATACCACGAGAATGGACTTCGTTCGTGTACTCAGCGTTACGGTAGAGGCCGATGGGAAAGTACCAGCAGATGAAGGCAAAGATACCGATGAACTAGACGGGGTATTAGAAGTGATCTGCCTGACGAAGTGGCATGTATCTTACCGAGTTCCAGACAATCTCGACAGTCAGGTTGGCAAACATGAATGACTGCCAAGAGTATGTCTTTGCGGGACGCTCTCGAGCCTCGTAAAGAGTCCTCTGCTCCACAAAGGCTGGCATCATTTGTTCAGCAACCTGCGAAAAGATAGTCAAGAAGATGAATACACCAAACATTTGGTTCTGAAGACCACGGACTGTATTTTCGCCATTCATGACAGACAGTCCGATAAACAAGGACTAGAGCGAGGTCAGCTTGTGTGAAAGATTGAAGATTTACGATGGAAGACTTACTGCGCCGACTGTGAGAATAGCCTTGGAGTACATATAACCAGGACTTCTCCAGTATTGAATAAAAAGGCGTTTCGTGACCTCCCATAGCTGTGTAGATAGAGGAGAAGCAAACTCGTTATACTCGGAGGGATCAGCGCCGCCTGATATAGGTGTAGGCGACGAGTGTGACGCTTTGAGAGATTCGAGCTCCTCTTGCACTGCCCTGTATTCTTGAGACTGTCTCCATACGGCCGGCCAATCGACATCAGTATGAGTACCCGGTGCCGCCCCGATGACTTCAAGCATATGCTCTGCTGGGTTGGCCCTGGGTGGTAGAGGGGGGCCTCCATTGCGAGTGAAGTAGTCCATCAAGATCTGCGAATTCTGACCGATTTGACCAAAATACACAGTCTTCCCTCCCTTTGCGAGTAGAAGCAAGCGGTCGAATCGTTGGAAAAGCATAGCAGAGGGTTGATGAATGGTGCACAATATCGCTTGACCGCTCTTGGTCAACTGCTCCATCAAGTCACAGATAGACCAGGAAGTCTGACTGTCGAGTCCAGAGGTCGGCTCATCGAGAAAGAGTAAAAGCTGGGGACGTGCAACAAGTTCAACGGCGATCGTAAGTCTCTTACGCTGCTCAACATTGAGGCCTTCGCCTGGGACACCGATAATAGCATTTGCATAGGCGTCCATCCCGAGGAGCGAAAGGACGGTCTCGACGTAGTCCAATCGTTCTTGTTTGGAGTGCTTTGCTGGCTGGCGAAGCATGGCACTAAATCGTAGCGCTTCTCGTACCGTTGAACTGGCCTGGTGTAGATCCTGCTGAGTCACATAGCCCGTCTTCCTCTGAAAGGAAGAGTCGCGAGAGTGACCATTGACAAGCATATCACCAGAAACAACACCCATAGTCACTCGACTGGCAAGGACGTCGAGAAGAGTGGTTTTACCAGCACCCGAGACACCCTACGAGTATGTTAGTAAGTATGAGCAGGGGTAAAATAAATTCCAATGCAGTAGAGGGTACTCACCATGAGAGCCGTCAGAGTTCCAGGCTTGACCCAACCATCGACATGATCCAAAATTCTGCGAGTCTCGCTCTTGATCTTGACGTCGTAGCAGACATCCTTCCAATGGAAGACAGAAGTTTGCTTCTCAACCTCGACCTTCTCACTCGAAGAACCAGATGCCTCTTGTTTTCCTGTAGGCGTAGGAACGCCCGACTCTTCATCGCTGGCCCGCTTACCAGATACCTTGGGCATAGCCTCCCGGAGAAAGACCAAGACTTCGCCTTTTGAGCGCTCCGAAGCGACATACTCAGTAGTCAGAAGGTGAAGAGCCATAAAGAACACAGTCCAGGCGATGATGATGCCAAAGTTCCTCCATCGGTGCCTGTTGACGAAGCCAAATGAGGCCTTCAAGTAATCCTCGCCCTTGACGAATAATTGGCCGGGCACAGATCCGGGCACATTGCAGACGTATTCGCCGTTGCCCAAGTTCTCGTAACCAGGACCATGCGGGACAAAGTCTGAGCAGGGGAACTGTTGACCGACAAACTCGATTAAGAAGACGCTCTCGAGGCCGTAATATACAGGATTCAACCATCGGATCCAGCCAAGCCAGTTCTTCATATAAGCCGGAGGGATTGCAAATCCTGAGTATAAGACCAAGGCCAACAGGATGATGCAGGCAGGGGCCAGAGCCTGCGAGATGGACTTGGTTGTGGAGCCAATGAAACGGAACATCATCGACATGCAGAGAGTTATCGAGAATGAGAGAAGAAGGAAGGAAAAGAATGGGCCTGGCTCGCGACGCAGGTTACACATGAAGTATAGTGTGCAATTGAGAAGGATCGAGTTGACAATCTTGTACGGGAGATCGGTTGCCATCGCCGACAGGGCTTCCGCACTTGGATGATAAAAAGCATACCGAGACTGCTTTTCAACGACCTTTCGCTTGGCATAGAGAGTCATTATCTCGAGGATGCTTGAGAACGCGTTAATGAGGACAATGAAAAATAGCAAGATGGTCCGGCGGAAGAAGCTCGTGGTGTTGAATGGGAGATTGTAGAAGATACTAGAAATAATTAAGCCCTCAAACAGGTTGCTGAAGAGCATGGTGAGAGTGATGCTAGGGTCGTCGATCAACATAGTGAAGCCACGCCAGAGGTTGATGGTATACTGCTGTAGATAGGAGAGGTTGAAGGGAGACCGTTCTCTTTGAGCAGCCGCCTGGTCAAGCCTTCGTGATTCAGAGAATTTCTGAAGATCTGGCCCGTCAAAGGGATGTTGTTCCATATAGTAGTCGATCTCGTCGATAAGCCTTGACTGCTGCTGGCTTTGCCACCAGGCCCGGGCAAACTCGTCCGAAGTTCGAGGTGGATTGGCGCCGGGGCGGATTATTCTCTCAACTGGATTGGTCATCGACGTGAGGAAGTCGGCCGTCGTCTGTTGCTCGGGGCAAATGAAACCGAGGTTCTCAAAGTAGGCCTGGGCCTCGTCCGTCTTTCCGAAGTAGATCTGACGGCCCTCGTACAGGACAATGACCTTGTCAAAAAGCTATAATCAAGTTAGCCACGGAGCTTGATTGAACAACACGCGTGGAATACTTACATCATAGGCACTCTGAGGGGCTTGGTAGATTGCGACGCAAGATGCGATACCGAGAGTATCAGCTTGTGTGCGCAAGACGCGGCAGAACTCAACGGCGTTGGCGCTATCGAGACCTCGTGTACTGTTGTCCCAGCACTGCAACGGGGAATATCCCAGGGCAGCCTCGGCGATGGTGACTCTCTTGCGTTCGCCGCCACTGACACCACGGACGTAGTCATCACCAACTCGAGTATTCTTGGTATGTGAAATGCCAAACATAGCCATAATAACATCGCGAAGATGCTCAGCATACTCTCGAGCTGAGACGCCAGGGGGAAGCTTGTCCTTCGGAGGACATCGGCAGCGAGCGGCGAAGTAAAGGGTATCGCCGACGGTAAGATGTGGGAAGTGGTAATCAACTTCGGCCGTGTAGATGGCTTCGCCTCGATAAGCTCTTTTCATCTGCTCGGGCCGGATGCCCTGGTAGTTTAAGACTGTATCGTTGCCGAAGTGGAAGCCGTGGGTTTCACCTGCAATACTGCGAAGTAGGGTCGAACAGCCCGAGCCTGGAGGACCTAGAACACATAGCATCTCTCCAGCTTCGACGTACCCGTCCATACCGCGAAGGATGTCAATGCGCTGACCTTTGTCTCCAAAGACTTTCCTGACGAAACTCGAGGCTTTGAGAACGATGTTCGTCAGAGTATTCTGGAAGTCGGTGGCCTGGCCAAAGCCGTACACGTTGAGGTTCTTGAATGCGATACCGGCGGTGCGAGGAGTACTACCATCAGCAGCTTCGGTTCGGGTCTTGAGATAGGCCTTGGCCCATTTCTTGGAGTTGAAATGGGGGCTCTGCGGATCAAGGGCACCGCCATCACTCAAGGGGAACAATGGCCCATGACCCGATGCAGCAGATTGACTGGTAAATCTACGCGCCAAGTCGTGGATTTCCTCTTTGTACTGAGGCTCGTCAGACAGGTCGTTGTCCCGTGTTCTGTCACCCAAAGTGGCAGAGGACATGGAAGGGGCGTCGCTAGGACGCGGATCGTTTAGAGTATTCATCCGGTCTTGGTTCAAGCAACTTGGATAGGATTCTTGGGGAGTATTTGAGATGGTTGTGAATTAGATAGTGACTGTAAAGGAAAGAATGATGATGGGATTGTTGTCAAGTCAATGCCATGATGTGCGCGTTGAGTTGACTATAAGTTGAAGTCGGAGTTATCTTGAAGAGATGGACTGAAACAAATTTTACACCGAACAGTCTAATTTCAAGCATGATCCTACGTAGCGACGTACACCCACAATCTAAACACACCGGCCCTGAAACTCCGTCATGATACACATCGACTTAAAGGCCGGACGGAGTGGAGGACCGAAAGGGTGGGGTCTTGCGGTATCTCGGACTGTCCGAGCACCGGATCTCTCCCCTTTTATGGGAGTCAATGCCACAGACCCATCATTATCAACAGATCGACGAAGTAGATCTTGGCATAACCATTTTTTGGTGTTAGCTGTTGAAAATTGCCACTTTGCCAAGCCCAAGTCTGGGAACGGGTTTTACGGAATCCGTAATAGATAGCCACGCCTCCGCTGCGTGGGCCTAGGCTTCAGCTGCTCAATCCTAAATTTTATGGAATACCCCTAAAGCTTAGAATAATTTGAATAAATTTGCTACCTGAAGGTAAGTAGCTTCTAGTTTTAGATAAACTCATTATGATGTATCGCAAAAGAAATTATCCCTCCTGCTTCCCGAGATCTTGTCGCCCGACCAGGACACAGATGATAAGAAGGTGCTATGGCACGACGACCTTTCATTGTCTAACATTATGGTCGATGGAACTAAATATCTCAGCGCTATAATTAACTGGGAGTGTGCGCCAGCCATGCTTTTCTGGGTAGTGACTTGGATGCCTGCGTTTCTACAAGGCCCGACGTTGGAGGAAGAGCTACAACGCGACAAGTATGAGACGAGGCCGCATGAATTATCGTTGAGAAGCGAGACGGTGACCTCAAAAAAGAAGTAAAGGCTGGCATTTATTGGGAACATCTGATAGAGCGTGAACAAACGCAATTAGGAAAGGTACGTGGAAACATGTCTCGACAGTCTCCTCAGTGGGACAAGTCCGTTGCCGAAAACACGGTGAAGGTTGACTTTCCTGGTGCAGCTGCTCGATGCTCGGATGGAGTGGTCTTGGAGGGTATTGAGAAATTAGTCGATGTAGTTGCAGAAGGGGAGCATCCCGGACTGGAAGGTACTGCGGTCCTAGGGTGTTGGAGGTCATGAAACTATTCTTAGGCATGAAGGCAGTGATAGGCCAGCCTCGCCATAACTTCTGTTTTTTAGAGTGTAGCAATCTTAAGAGTCGTCTAACGCTAGCGTATCTCTCGCCTAATGTCTATGTCACTATCTTCTCCATGACATTGGTGTCATTCAGATACCATGTCAAGGACTCCAACTCGTCGGTAACAAACTTCTCCGCCAACGTCCATCCATTGCCGAACCACCCAAACTCATTATCATCACAGTATTTGTACTCAAAATCTTCCCAACGAGGACGACTCAAAGTGTGCACACAATGCAAACTACTGCCCGGCCACAATGCCGTGATCCGTCCACGCTTCTGCTCCTCACGCGAAGCACCGCTCTCGTATGTCTTGTACCAAGAATTGCACTCATCGGCAAAAACAGTCTGTTTGAAGAAAATGTCACAGTAATCGGTGAATGCTTGAACCATATTCCGCTTTGGCTCAATGCGCGCGATGTTATCGTATGCCATTCGAGCGAGGATCTTGGCGATATAGGTATTTGTCTTCTCGATCACGAGTAGGAGACTGCCGGCACCAGGCATAGAATTGGGGCCCATTGATTGGAAGAAGTTCGGAAAGCCATCTGTGCAGACGCTCAGGTATGTCTCAGGGCGTGTTTGGAAGCGCTCTCGTAGGTTAACTCCACCGACACCATATATGGGAAAACTTCGGCTTGCGGGTGAGGTTTGGAAGCCAGTGGCACAGATTATCACATCAACTGGATGATGCTGGCCATCTGCAGTGAAAATTCCAGTCTCGTCAATCTTGGTGATGCCAGAGGTGATAGTGTCAACCTTTGGAGATGCCAGCGCCTCGAGGTATCCTGGGCCGGGTGACATACGCTTGCAATAAGGCGAGAAGTCAGGCTGAAGGTGCTCATAGATATCAGGTCTCTCCTTGAGTCTTTGGCTCATCGACTCTTGAGCTAGAAGCCGAAGGTTTGCCTGTTGTGAGGTCCCGCTGAAGAGAACACCAAAGTTCTTGTTGATGTTGTGCTCGATGGAGCGTCTGTACTTCAAATATGCCTCTCGATCTGTCTCCCAGTTTTGAATCTCGTCTGGGGAATACTGGAAGTTGCCACCTGCTTCTTTGATGCGCTGTCTGGTCTCAGGGTCTCCGAAGAGGCCAACAATCCAGGATTTGCCGCGTATGTAGTGATCCATGTGTTTGACATCAGGTAATATTGCGGGGACAATCTGGAGTCCACTGCTCCCGTTTCCAATAACAGCGACAGACTTGCCCTGCTCGGCTTATCGTCAGCAAAATGCCACTCGGAAGTCTGGCCGAACGTATCTACTCACCCTAAGATCAACTTTGGCATCCCAGTTTGCACTATGAAGAAGCTGTCCTTTGAAAGACGTGATGTCATTGATATCAGGCCATCTCCACTCATTCAAAACGCCTTCTCCTGTAACAAGTACATCGGCGGAATCTTCATAATCGAGACCTGTCGTCAAGTCTTTGAGTTGGACAAACCACTTATTGGTGGTCTCGCTCCACCGAGCACCTGTGCACTTCTGCTGAAACCTCATGTGTTTCCTAATTCTGTATTTTGTGGCAACATCTTTCCAGTACTGAAGGATCTCAGGCCCAGAGGCAAAGAAGGAAGTCCATCGCGGGGAAGACTCGGAAGCCAACTGATATGCATGTGCAGGGACATCTCAAGTTCGTCAGTAACATTTTATTAAAAGCTGTTAAGAATAGGCGCTTACCACATGCACAGCCAGGATACCTATAGAAAATCATGTCAGAAATAGCCTTGGGCCACTCATTTTATACGGACTCACCTATTCTCATACCATGTCCCGCCAAGCTCAGGATTCTTTTCGTAGATGACAAGTTCCAGATTAGGGACCTGTTTTCTGAACTCAATGGCACCGCAGATGCCGGAAATCCCGGCACCAATGTAGATGACCTTAAGGGGACGTGCCTGATCCGTACATCGCTGTGATACCCAGGGCTTGGAGCTTTCTTTTGCTGCTGAGTGTGATGTCTCTTTTGAAGTGGTGTTATGGTGTGAAGCATTGCTGGCAAAATGTCCGGTGGAAAGGAAACTCGGCAGTTTACTGCTACTGTCACCAAGCGCGTTAGGCATCGTGACTGAAGTGGGATATAGGTGAGGTATGTTAGAAAGTGATCCAAGGACAAGACCTGCGGCTTAAGGATTTATATTGGGGAGTAGAGCTTATCTTTCACGATTGTTTGCTTTTATCACGGGGCCCCAGTTACCGAGTCAAGGGCCTCCGTACGTGGGTGTCTCGCTGCTCGTTATCATAGCATTCATGCCATAAAATCACCGGCAGATACAAAACGAGATAAGCCTAACGCATTACCCCGCGGTTCTAGACGCAATCTCGCGTATTCTATCCTTCATCAGGTTAAGGATATCACGGTTAAGGTTTCCGATTATCAGCGGTTAGCAACCCCGAACGCTATCTCCCCGCAATCTCGGAACGGCTAACCGTTAGCCATGTGAGCCACTGACACGCAAACCAAAGCGATCCTATGACTTGGGATTGTGGAATCGGAACCCGCAACCTGGCATCTGAAAGATATGAGTAACTTGGATAAAAGGAGCATTCTGTGATCATCATCCCACGCAATCGAACTGCTGAGTCATTGGACGACAAGTACTACGAGTTTCGTCCCATCGACCTTCAATTCTATTCTCCCGCACTAATTCACATCTTACAAAAGCCTAGGGCGTACTACCACTCCACTATCAAGTCAACATGGAGACTTTGCCAGAACCAATTCTGTACCACTTGAAGCCAACCAAGCTGATCCCGAATTCACCCAAACCACTACTCCATTATAAGAATGCTTTTGTCAAAGATGGTCAAGTCGACCGTACTAAAGCATTCGATACTTTTTGTGGCAATGAGTGGGACGTACAATGGGTCGTTAGATATGGTCAACATCAGCGATCCCATTATCATTCCCAGTCCCATGAAGCTATGATAGTTGTCTCCGGCCCCGGCCGCATCCGCTGGGGTGTCGCAGACTTGAGCGATGATCCACAAGAGCATACTTTTGGAACAGCTTATGAAGACGGTGGATTGGAGCTCGAGGTCAACGTTGGAGATCTTTTTGTCATCCCAGCTGGTGTTGCACACAAGTCGTACGATCCTTCCGCCGATACGGCATCGTTTGGTTGTATGACTGGAGATGCTCGTGGTATTGCTGCCGAAACCCCGAGGATTGCTGTCGCAGACGTGCCACTGGAAGGGTTTTGTATGATGGGGGCTTATCCGAGAGGATTTTCATGGACGTGGGATGAGGGAGGCGATAGTGCAGACGTCTTCGAAGCAGTATGGGACGTCAAGAATCCTGTCGCTGATCCATTTACTGGAGAAGGCGGCGGTATCAGCAAGTACTGGAAGAAACAGTGAGAGCCTGCCGAGAGGACAATTGTCGTGACTTTGCATAATTACACCAAATGGTATCCAAGCGAGGTTATAAAAAAGAGGTCATATTACATTGGTCCATCTTATTGTAATAGTACTTTGTTTAACCACTGAAATAGACCGTAAATGCAAAAAGAAGGATGTTTCAGAGTCACATTACACGAGAATGGCAAAAGAAAAGAAGGGTCTGGCCGGGGATTGAACCCGGGACCTCTCGCAAGCTAAGCTGTAGGGTTTTCCCTAAGCGAGAATCATACCACTAGACCACCAGACCGGGAAAGTGTCGCACGTGATTAGTTATTTCATTGGCTTCAAGACAATGATTATATCGCTGACAGGCAAGAACTGCGAGCTGTCATGGGCTACTTTCTTACACAGCCCTTCTGATAAACGATCACAGTATGTACTGTTAGCTTCTTTATATAAAACTAAGGGGTTAGGAAGAGATTAAGTTTGGTTACTAGATGGTTTAGAGCATGTTGCTCTCTTTCTTTACACAGCATACACTGATGTGGATGATCTTGACTCAATTTGGCTATAGGATTTGCTATCGATTCTCTCATCGCCAAGATATCAGTGGGGAACTAGAGGGCGACCATGAGCTCACAATGAGATCTAAGCACTTAAAAATGACGGTGGAACATAGATGTTAATGGCGACTTTAGGGTAACAGTGGCATAAATAACCCACCTCCCTAATTAGCCTTATGCCTTATCACAACTACCGCCTGCTTGGGTAGGATTGGGAGAGATAGCAGATAGCGACAGCCTTATCTTAGCAGAGAGAGAGATTGCAGAGCCAATCAGTGGGACACTATCCTGATCGGACTCAGCCGATTGGTAGATGGTGATGCTCCCTCCTTAATTAAGGAATCGCCGTCCGCGGTTTTCCGCCCCACTTAAGTAAAATAAGAAGCACGTCAGCAAATGCATCATCCCAAAGTCAAAATGCGCGCTGTTTCCCGGCGCCAACTTTTTCGCAATTTTATTTACTAACTCGTTCACTCCCTCCTTATTTTTTACGTGTTTTGAGGATTCTGATTTTGCCTGAGCTGCGTAAAGCAGCCAGGGTCACTGTAGCAACTATGCCGTCTGTACATATCGTCTGTCTTTATATCATTGCCTCTTTCACTGTTGGCGTCTTGTCAGCGACTTCTCACGAGTCTGATGTGATCGTCTATGGCAACACGGTTGCCGCGTTGGCAGCTGCCATTCAAACGGTTCGTATGAACAGAACCGCCACTTTAGTCTTTCCGACATCACGAATCGGCGGTCTTACTACCTCGGGTCTGGGTTGGACGGACTCAAAAGATGGTAACACCATTGGTGGAATCGCCAGGGAGTTTTACAGTAAAGTGTATGAGTATTACGACAACGACGACGCATGGGCTCGTGAAACACGAGATGACTATCTCGCAAAGCATATCGAGGCGCAGCCCGGACCAGCCATTGGCGACAAGGTTCAATGGACGTTTGAGCCCAAAGTAGCAGAAGAGATCTTGGAGAAATGGATCAAGGATGAGGGAATTCCTGTCTTTCGAAACGAGTCCATCCTTCGCACTAGCAGCGGCGTGAAGAAGGATGGAACCGTCATCAAATCCTTCCAAACGCGGTCCGGGTCAACTTTCTCAGGAAAGATGTTTATTGACGCTGGTTACGAAGGCGACCTTATGGAAACAGCAGGCATCTCATATCGCGTGGGGCGCGAAGACAAGCAGGAGTTTGACGAGTCTGCAGCAGGTATTCACTTCAACGAGCCGAGGCGACTTGCTGCCATTGACCCGTACAACGACCCTGATGATCCTGATAGCGGTCTGCTCCCCGGGGTTGGTCGCGTGATCACCAAATTCGCAGCTGAAGAGTCGCGTGGCAAGAAAGATCATCGTCTTCAAGCCTTTAACTACCGATTATCTTTGACCAGAGAAGACGATAACAAGGTCGAATTCTTCAAACCAGACGGTTACAATGAATCTCACTACAAAATCTTGATCCGTTACATCAAGACTGGCTACCTAGGGCCGTTCTTCACGACACAACTCATGCCGAATCTCAAAACCGACACCAATGCGGCAGGTCAAATTAGTACCGATCTGATAGGTGGAAGTTACAACAAGACCTCTAATTATGCCGAGTACTCGTACGAGGAACGAGAAGCTGCTGCGAAGAGACACACGATCTGGGCGCAAGGACTGCTGTGGACATTGGCGAACCATAAAGATGTCCCTGATTTTATTCGCAAAAACACAAGTGCTTGGGGCTATGCGAAGGATGAGTGGACTGACAACGGCAACTGGCCATATGAGATTTACATTCGCGAGGCTCGACGAATGGATGGCGTGTATACAATGACACAAGCCGACATTCAGCATCCCAAGCCGTATGACAACGACACTGTCGTCGCAGTCGGGTACTATACGCTCGATGTTCATCAAGTAGAACGTGTCGTTATCAACGGCCGCATACACGACGAAGGTCTCATTCACGTTCCCAATCCTGGGCCTTTCAGTGTCCCCTATGGGTCTATCGTTCCCAGAAAGGAGGACGCCACCAACTTTGTCAACCCTGTTACCATGAGCGCCACGCATATTGCTCTGTCTGCAATCCGCATGGAGCCTGTCTATATGATCATGGGACAGAGTGCGGGAGCAGCGGCTGTTCTGGCCATCGAGGATAATGTCGCTGTGCAGGATGTTGATCGAAAGAAGCTGAAAGGAAGGTTAAAGGATCATGCACAGGTCTTGGATTCCTTCTCTATGATATTGCAGCCGAGTCGACATTGGCTTGTAGCCTGTTTCATTCCTTGTCTTTTTTATATCATATTATAGATACATAGCAATAGAGGCATATAGAATGAGAGGGTTTAGTGTTTCGTTGTGTACCCTGCGCCAAGCATAGTTTTGCATGCCTGTCGAGCACCAATATAAGGCGTATGAGAATTGTTGAATGAAATCGCGTCGTCTGATTGCAAGAAGGGAAGAGGCCATGGACCCATGCACAAGGATACAAGCAAATAGGATCGACACATTCTGAAGAGCCATCGTATTAGTTAGAACAGTTATCCAACGCCGACTCCGTCTCGTATCACTATAATAAGCAATGCCCTTTCTAAGAAGAGTTGGAATTATCAGCACACGACCAGGCGCCGGACCCTCCAGCAGCTTTGTATGCCTGGATGATATCGACGATTGAACCATAAGTACCAGCGACCATCAACAAGGTGCCGGAAGCAATAACGAACAAACTCCATCCACAAGCTGATAGCCACTTGGGCGAAATAGCACGCTTCTCCCAGTTGTCGTAGAACCACATGAAGCCCATTGTCTGGAAACACATGAGGGTACCGACGAGTGCTCCAATCAAGGAGATGAGGCTGTAGAAGATAGGAATGGCACTCGCGATGATGTAGGCAATGATTGATACGATGAATGTGCAGCCTAGCCAAGTGCTCCAATGAACTGCGGAGTTGGAAGCCAGATGCTTTGTGTTTCTCAACAGTCGTACGAACATGTACTTGCTGGGGAGCTGTGTCTCGTTAGCGACACAAAAGTAAAGGAGGATATGAGTCATACATGAGTGACAAGAGTAATCGAGACGATCAATCCTGGAATAGCAACGCCATAACTGGCCTTCTTGATGGTATCACCAGCCGAGCCAAGAGCGGGCGAGGATACATAAGATCCGCAGAAGTAGTACATCAGACAACCAATCGTAAGATAAGTTACGGTCACGATGGCCTGACAAATGGTCAGAGCTCTGGTATATTGTTCGGGTCGTCGCATCTCGGCAACGATGGCGAAAAAGCCTGGGGTGCCGCCGTAGGCTGAGATAAGGGAGCAGATTGCTGAAGCGGCTTGGACAAAGGAGGGTTTGTTGAAGAGCTTGAAGTCCGAGACCCAGACACCTTCTTGGGGGGCTGCTGCCGGTCGCTCTTGGACACCTGTAGCGATGGTGACCATGATCACTATGGACATTAGCTATTGATTTCAGGGTTCGATAAGCAACTCACCGGAGATCATGATGCTGATGACGCCGATCCATGCTAGCCAGCTCATACGAGCCAAGGTTCTGATGCTCGAGAGTCCGAAGCCCAGGACTGCGGCGACGGCAACGAAGACAGCGGTACAGGCTCCATGGCTAGACACAGCATTGAGGCCAATGGAAAGACTAAGCATGCCAGCGCCGGATACGAAGACCCAGTCTATCAAGTTAGCATTTCCTCATTCAATTCTGGCATCATAACTTACAGATCCACATGGCAAACCCAAAGAACTCCTTGCCTACAGCTCCAAACATCATTTCTCCAGCATCGTCGATGGCGTAAACATGGCGATGTCGCAGCTTGAAGAGACCAACGATCCAATTGGACCAGGTTGTTATGATGGCAACAGCTAGTAGACAGATGACACCGGGTATCATGCCGAGCGCGTTGAATGTCGCTGGAATCGAAAGGACGCCAAGACCGATTTGTGTTTTCATCATCAGACCAGCAGTGCCGATGAGTCCGACCTGAAAAACTCGTCAATTCTGTGAATCATGCCATTTTCCGTCGCAAATTCTGCTTACACTTCTGTAGTCAGGACCCTCATCCGAAATCTCACCAAAAACAGCATCATGATGCAGCGAATCTTCATTGTCCGGCTTATTCAACTGCGAGGGAGTGAGAGCCAGGTCGTTACCCTCATCCACAGTCGAATTAATGGTATAACTATTCATGATGATGTGTAGCTTGGAGCATGGATCCGCAAATCAAAATGAACAGCAGCCGGACAGGTCTTTATACGTAAAACTTTGACTCATGCTCCATACTCAGCCCACTCTCGCCCCCAGACCCAGTATTGAGAAACTGGCCCCGGGCATCGGGAGCGCATCTGCCGAGCAAGGAGATAACCAATTATGCAGGTTGCGATGAGTGAGCATCCGGGGTTCCCCAGATATTACCCCGCGGACGGAAGTTGGGAGATTTCCTGATCCAAGGAATCTAGTCAATTGCATGCATGCAGTACTTGAGAGGGTGAAAATTTGGCGATAACGTTCCGTACCCACTGCGGAAGTGGTAGGGCCAATCGCTTTCCACGCGCTGGAGCGACTTCGGTGGGTCAGCCAATGGGGTTGGGCCGGTTGGCACAGGCACAGGCACAGGCACAGGCATGCCTCGTTACATAAATTCCGGGACCATGCATACAGCCCCGATCTTCGGTCCTTGTGAGTGAACCCAATTGCAGATGAGAAACTTGTAGCATCTTTCCGGTCTTAGATACAGATGCATATACTCCATTATGAGGTTTAAGTACTGATTGGTTTCGCTTGTCCAACCTCCGAGCTGAAACAATTGACTTTGAGGGATGAGAGATTCGAACATGTTACCGTTAGCAAATCGAGGTTTTGAGTTTCGACCTCTTGGGAAATGATTCACACTAAAAGACCCCCTGTTGGCGTTTCGTAGCTCTCGGCCATGCAATCCATCTACCTTCCGTCCCGTCCATCCGTTGATCCGCAACGGCACGGAAGCCTATCTTCACCTTATCTGTGTTAACATGTTCATTACTATACAATCTGATGCTCGCATATACTTGAAAACCCCTTACCCGACTCCCGATACTGTTTTACTGAGCTGAGCGCGTGTGGGCGACGGCTAAGGGGAGTCTTATAATTTACTAATCAGGGATGAATCAAGAAGTTGTCGGCAAGGCAAAGGATGAAGCCGATATTGCCTGAGTCTATCCGATCATGTTACCGATTCTCGTTCCCAATCCTTAGCCAGATCCGATAGTACCATTATAAATGGGATTGCTTGGCCCTTCATTACTTGCCTAATTTACAGGCGGTGCGAGCGGCGGTCAAGCTTGCAATAGAGGCGGGAAGATGGAGGCGGACCGGGAGTTATGACACACTAACAACCGAACCCTGGGGATACTTACATCCAAAAGCCTCAGGTGGACAGTCCATGCTTCATCTACTGAGGATAGGATGCCAAATACTCGGAGAAATCGGCCTGCAAGCACACCTGCTAAACAGAGCTGAGCGAGGCTGGAATAAAAAGAATCGAGGAGGGAAGTTGGGTTTTCTTTTTGTGGTCAGGATCAAGACGGCGGAAGTGAAATTGGCAGAGCGTATCTGGTGGCTTTAGTCGCTATTGCCTTGCAGCCATGCCTGGTTAACAGGCCCCAGCTGACGGCCGTAGTGTCTGTCTCGTGGGCACCCTAACTTCGCCTTACTGCTGAAATAAGGCCAGCTGCCCCCAGGTTTCCTGCCATATCTACTTAACTTCGCTAAGTACATGTCTCTCTGTTGAAGAGTCCCATGTGTTTTTGTCCAATGCTTTTTCCTTTTTCTTCTTCTTCTAGAATCTCCATCTGTCGTTTTTCGAAGGGTTCTGATATGTGTTGCCCTGTGTTGCGGCTCCGTTGGTGTAACGACGCCATGCATGTTCTACCGGTATATACTATCCCTATTCCCGCGTTGAGTGTGGTCGGGTCGTCGGCGTTTGTCTTGCATATCTTGGTCCCCTCGTGGTGCAGTTTCTGCCCCGCGTTACCGCGCTGGGCAATGTCATGGCCGCGATAAGAGCTGAAAGTGAGGGTAATCTTTTTTTTAAGGACATGTGCTTGTCTGGGACTTAACCTTGTCATGCACGTTATCTCTTTACATTAGGTATGAAGTGACAGTGTTTTCTCATAACCCTTCTAGTGACACCACTTTTCGCAATTCTTGGAAGCATTAAACGCACACTCGTTCTCACAGACTTGCTTGCCAATAGTTGGTCCTTCTCTCATGCAACCAACCTGACAGGGCCCGGCCCAAGAGTTAACACAGGTATAGTAGTTCCCTTTTGTGCATGCCTTGGACTTGCGAGTCTCAAGGGTGGATACGGCCTCAATATCGGCAGCAGGAGCAGACAGAGCGATGCTCGACAAAGTGAGGATGCTAACGACTGTGTTCTAAAGAAGCATCAGTGGCATTGGTCAGAAGTGGTATCGATCGACATACCGTGAGGGACCACATATAGGAAGAGTAGTGTTTTATGGCTTTAGAACTTTGGAGTATGAGTTATGGATGATGAGATGAGGACGAAAGAAATCAAGGAGCCAGGAGATGATACCCTTATATATATCTGGAGTACTCCACTTCTACGCATTGTTCGCCAGCAAACACACCTTCCAAGTAAGGTATCTTACGACTATGCCACAGGCCTGCTGATCCGACTTGCCGAAGTTCCGGGCAAGCATCCTCTCCAGGGATCCTGGAAGTTCTAACTGCATAGGCGCCTACTATAAGAGGGTCAACAAAGTTTTGACAGGCAAACAAACGGAAGGGCTATTTGTTAGACTAAAGAGAATCGTAACAGAGTACAGGAATAGCGAGGATTAACAGTTACCTGTGCAAGATAGGGAAGCGGATCCGGACGTGTGCGATTGTTTCAAGCAGCCGAGACGATGGAAGATTCTCTATTTAGATATACAAGATTGGAGATACAGCTCTAAGGCATGAGGCAAATTGGACAAAGCAAGATGCGAGATCTCTCGTTCTTTCTGGGAAGCAAATCGAGGTTGGATGGACAGAAGTGGACACCATCTGCACAACACTTTGCACAGCGAAATGACTGCCTTGACTTTTGGACAACAAACAGGCAATCGCCTCTACAGCACGATTCATTCAAAATACAACTGAGAGATACAAGACCCAAGGTATTTCCTTTTTTGTTTTCTCTTTCCTTGTGGCTTGATAAATTGACTGTGAAGATATGATTGAGTTCTCCTCTTATCTTATCTTATCTTACCTTATCGGCCAGCCAGCAATCTTTCATCATCGACTACCCTAAACCCCTGGAGCTGAAAACTAAGTTTCCTACCAAGGACCCTCCCATGCTTTGTGCTGGACCAGTTGGTTAGCATGCCAAGCTAATTGAGCTAGGCGTGTCACACCGCTCATGTACGTAAGGATTGCTAATTGCTCTTGTAATTGTCAAACGTCGCACTAAATAATTGCTAATCAGTGAAGTGCTAATAATACCTCCAACTTTTCATATCGCACCCACTAACGTTACAAGCATCCTTACCAGTAGTCAAGATTCCTAATCAAAGTTGTATAGTACTCTCAGTATCTTCGATGGTTAGCCTATGTAATGCAGTTCTCTCAGGTATTAAATGCCGCGTTGCTCTCTGCAACATGAAGGTTTTTACCAGCCTGCTGCCAACTTCAAGTCGAACCCAACCGCGAATCTGACCATATGGCTTCATCATCATCAAGGCAAACAGGCAAAGCCAGCACGAGAGAAAGCTTATTGTCCGTTCTCAGAGGTCAACGCCTTAGAGTTCCGGACTTGGCTCTGATGCATGCCGGATGGCCGAAAGACACAAACCCGCACGTTGAGGCCATAGAGGCCAAGATAGTCCAGTTGATTGAAACGTTGGAAATATTCCCCGAGAAACACTGATAAGAAAACTGACATATCTGTCAGACACGCTGTCAACGAAACGGTACGCTCGCGTTTGACCAAAGCAAACCTGTCGGAGCAACTGGCTGGCTGGTACCCATACGCCTCCCGCGAAAAGCTAGAGGTCTTGACATCCTTTCAAGTCTGGATGTTCATCATCGACGACCTTCTCGATCAATATTCCATCGTTGAACAATTCGATTACGACAAGCTGCAGGCCCTGCTGAATGACTGCGAAGACTATGTCAAGAAAAGTCTTGGTGTATCAAGCCAGGAGGTCGAGCCGTCCACTTGTTATCTAGACCACGATGCAGTACTGTCATTTGAGGAGTACGCCTCGGCCGTTCGTCGTATCTACAGTGATAACCCGAGTTACCGAAAGCGCATCGCGAAAGAAGCCATTGCTACACTCAAGGCATACCAAAAGGAAGCTTTCAACCGAAGAAATGCCCATCTTCCTTCTCTAGACGAGTATCTCGGCTACCGAGATGCATCTTCCTGTATGAAGCAAGTGGCGGCCAACATCGAATTCGCTAATGGACTTGACTTGCCAGAGTACGTCATGGAATCTAAGGAGATTAGAAATCTATACGAAGCGGCCGTCGCCGTTATGTGGATCACGAATGACATTGTGAGCGTGCGCAAAGAGATACGAGAGGGGTTCGTCGAGAACATCGTGGTCTTGTTGGCGCACGGTGATATGCAACGAGGACTTGATGCGTCACTCGACAGGCTTCAAGTTGAGATTGATAGAGTGAATAAAGCCTCCAATGACGCTACGGATCGATTTGCTGGCGAGACCTTTGAGCGCGACATCGCCTTACTGACGAAGAACTGCAAGAATATGTGCCTGAACAGTTGGTTCTGGAGGTAAAGTCCCATTTCTGTCCAATTCTAGCGCCGTAACTGACAAGACAGCGTCAAAACCCCAAGATATTGTCTGCACGATATAACGCCGGATGCGGATGGTGGATTCAACTTCACGATTGATCAAATTGCTGAGGGGACATCGTGAGTTCGTTGGGCCGTGATATTTCCGGGTTAACCATTGCAATCACCCGCTTGACAACGAGCCCACTTTACGGAGTTGCTCATTTCTAACAAGTGTTGGTACTAGAAGAGTACAGAGTATAAATGACACATTTTGTATTCGCCGTGGCGCTATGATATCCCCGCGAACCCTCCATGCTATGATATTCATTCCGTAACAATTTCACAACCGCCAAACAATCCGGCCCGATACCGCCCTCTCTCAGTCACTATAATCAGATTAGATTAGATTGATTAAACAAGTTTTTACCTTTCTAAAAAGTCTGCCTCACATCTTTCTGCTTTACCTTTGGCCCGAGATAATCTGACTGACGCACGCGGTGGAGCTAACCGTGCCGTGTTTACCGTGAGAAAGACCCTCTTTGCCTTCCGAGCCTCATTACTATTTGCCAAGCATCCCACTCAGCTTGCCGATCCTGCCGATTTCTACTGGGACGCAACCAACAGAATCGGAACCAACGGGGCAAGATGATCTTATCTGATGCGTTCTTTTCGTTGTTTGATCCACCGGTGTCGGAAGATTTATGCCGGGGGGATACAGCATGCCATTTCTTTTTAATGTAACCCTTTTCTCGTCATGATGTAAAAGTAGCCAAGCTTAATTCTCTCTTTCTCGCTTGAACCGTCAATATGGGCTTCTGGAACAGGTCGAACAAGACCTCTGATGTCGATCTCCAAGACATCACGACGACTACAGACCATGAAAAGAACACCCATCCTGAAGATGGACTCCCAGCTATTCCCGATGATGCCCTTCCCTCTGAGGATGTCACCGAGGGTGTCAAAGACATGGAAGCCATCACCCTCGTGTGGACCAAGACATCTCTGATCTGCCTCTTCATCTTCATCTGGCTCGTTTACCTTCTCAATGCTTTCCAGAGCTCGACCGTCGGTAATTTGTTACCCTATGTCACCAGTGCCTGGGACTCGCACTCGCTACTCAACACCATTGGTGTTGTCGCGAACTCAATGACTGCCGCTGTCTTTATCCCCCTTGCCAAACTCCTTGATCTTTGGGGCAGAGCTGAGGGTTATCTTTTGATGGTGGGATTTTGCGAACTGGGTCTGATTCTGATGGCTACGGCCAAAGACCTGTCGACCTACTGTGCCGCAAATGTACGTAACGGAAATCACATGTTGCCTGTTGATACTAATGTAATTGCAGGTCTTCTACTCGGTCGGTTTCACGGGCCTGATCTACAGTGTCGATGTAATGACAGCCGATGCTACCAATCTAAAGAACCGAGCCCTGGCATATGCATTCACATCTTCGCCCTACATGATCTCTGCCTTTGCTGGATCTTACGCTTCGGATAGAATGCTGTCCGACATCGGTTGGCCTTGGGGTTTCGGCACCTTTGCCTTCATTACGCCTGTCGTCTGCGCGCCGCTGTATCTTCTTCTGAAGATCAACTTGCGAAAAGCCAAGAAGAATATTCTGCCAAGGAAGTCCAGTGGCCGCACATTGAAAGAGAGCATCTGGCACTATACGCTTGAGTTTGACGGTAGGTTCAAGTCGTGTCTTCGAAATTCTCAAAGCTAATCATTGTTATCCGGTAGTCCTCGGCGTCTTCCTTTTTGCTGCTGGCTTGGTCATCTTCCTCCTTCCGTTCACCATTGCTTCCATGGCACCCCATGGCTGGTCAACTGGATACATCATCGCTATGATCATTGTCGGCTTCATTCTTCTCGTTGGTTTCGCTCTCAACGAGGTTTATTTTGCGCCAGTTCCATTCCTCAAGGTTCACTTCTTGACTGACCGAACTCTTGCCGGCGCTTGTCTTCTCGATCTTACCTATCAGATCTCGTATTACTGCTGGAACAACTACTTCACGTCCTTCCTTCAAGTTGTCAACTACCTGACAGTCGCAGAAGCTGGTTACGTCAACAACACTTTTAATGTCGTGTCTGGTTTCCTATTGTTCATTGTGGGCTGGAGTATTCGCAAAACTGGATATTTCAAGTGGCTCCTTTGGGCCGGCGTGCCGCTTTATATCCTAGCCCAAGGCTTGATGATCTATTTCCGAAGCCCAACTGGATATGTGGGATACCTCGTAATGTGCCAGATTTTCATTTCTGTTGGCGGAAGTGTCTTCACAATTTGCATGCAACTCGCCGTCCTCGCCGCCGTCGATCATCAGCATGTTGCTGCGGCGTTGGCTATGTTGAGCGTCACTGGCACAGCGGGCGACAGCATCGGCGACACAATTTCTGGCGCCATCTGGACGAATACCTTTGAAAAGGCACTGAAGATGTATCTGCCCGCAAGTGCGCTTGAGAATCTCGATGCAATCTACGGAGATCTCCCTACGCAATTGAGTTATGCTAAGGGCACGCCTGAGCGCATCGCTATTCAGAAGGCATATGGATATGCACAGACTCGAATGTTGGCAGCTGGAACGGCAATCATGGCATTGTCATTCGTCTGGGTCGCTCTTATCAGGAACTTGAAGGTCTCGGAGATGAGACAGACCAAGGGTAATGTTTTCTAGAAGGTCTGTCCTTAAAGGCCATATGCCATGCCATGTCATTGATGGACTGGGTAAAATGGTCGGAAAGACCGAAGCTCGGAAACTTTTCAAAATTCAATTGAAAGGAAATTTGCTAAGTCTAAATAACTAGAATGTCATCAAGATATGCTTGGTCAATAAGCATAAGCCTGTTGGATCTCCGCCTCCCTTGCTCAGTGACATCCCCTTTCCACGTGTGGCTACGCTAAATGTGTCTTTATACCCAAGAATTTACCAATTCAGGTTCATGGAATTGCGACCAAGTTCTCCTTCTTCCTTAGAGTATGAGACTTTTCATCTCGTTGTGTTGAAAAATTCCTTTGCTTTGAAAGTGGCTGGCTGGGCAGTCTGTCGCCCAAGCAAGGGATGATTAGACTGCGCCTAATCTTATTTTCGAACGACATTCCCACTATTTCGGGTCAAATGTCTCAGCCTTAGAATGGCTCTGGGCCCAGAGATCGCAATCGAGACCCTGGATTCGAATGATAGCTTCTGTGACTAAGGACCCCTTGCGGAGCTGTCATTTCAACGGCCAGACCATATCAGCGCCACCAACATTTCGCATTGCTGAATTGCGCTCGGTCCGTTTGCCCTAGATCTTATACGCAGTCGGCGCCGTTGCAAAACCAGAATTGCCATTCTTTTGATCGACCGCTGCTATTGTCACCTCAGAATGAAGGGTTGCATTGGAGCGTTTGTGCTGCTCAGCGGTATTGCCAATGGTGCTGCCGCCGTTGATGCAAGAGATGTCCAGTATGCGGACCAAGACCCTGGGACGTGGTGCATCACCTACCTTTCGACATATCTTGCCCCAGTATCGATTGCGACTGGTCTCCCGCGTCCTGCTCAAAACACCACAGATATCGAATTGATCTCGACATCAACTGCTCAAGGTCTAGATCTCCCTTCCTCGGCCGCTTCGAGCGCATCCACTTCAGCTGCTCTTGAGCCAACCGGACAGCGCATCATCCTTCTCATCAGCCCTTCTGGCGGTAACACAAAACGCGATATTGGCGGTTTTGTCGGTGACGGCAACTCCGACATATGCACGTTTGCTACTGTCTTCACTCTTGGCAACGGCCGGCTTTCCGAGGGTGGTGTTCCCGTTTCATACCTCGGTTAAGGCTACCAGAAGCTCTAAGCCTCATCCCCACCGGGTGATAGTGCAATTTCGACGGCCTTTGGTAGTGAGGGAGGGGTCCTCCGCTTCCAAAACCCCTCCTTGCCCAATGGTGGAGCTTCCTTCTGCCAAAGCCCTTCTGATGGGCAGGTTTATATGGCCTTCTCGTCCAAGCCGTCGGGCTGCGTACCGGTGTCTCTAAACGTGTATAGAGGTAATTCTAGGTCTATCCATTGCCGCCCCTTACTGACCATGGCCAATAGCCGAGCAATGCATTGACGGTAGACTCGATGGCCTGGGTCCTACGACAACATCCGTCCAGACTGATAAGACCATTCCAATAATTCCCACGGAAGAGGCATCTGCTGAGACCTCTACCATTGAGTCCTCAATCGCCTCTACGCTTTCTGCCGAAGAGTCTCAAGTCACTATAGGGTCATCATCGTTATCATCGCCATCATCACAATCATCAGAGGGTGCTATTAGCCAAGGGACAGAGACACCCAGTGCCTCATTAACTGATGAACCTACTGCAACACAATCTCAGGGAAACATTGTGGTCACAAATGCTATTTCCAACGGACGATTCGCAATCAAGGACCCGAACTCAGAAAGTGGCATCTTTGGCTTTGATGCTGAAGGTGAGGCCAAGCAACGGAACGGCAACTGCTACAAGGCAGATGGAAGTCCTGATAATGGCTGCGTTGCCTTGGGTTCGTCTTCCGACTCAAAGAAACGAGCTTTTGGAGGACTAGCGAGTATCTCACAATTTCTTGCCAACCTTGCTCCAAGCAGAACTGTTCTCTATACTGTTCAGTTCTATTACGTCGTCATCACCGCCGGAGGCAGTCAGGCGTGCAGCGTCAATGCATACTTAGGCAATCGTCAGTTCTACACGATGGGTCTTTTCACCAGCGGTGGTGTTGGCGTATCATGGAACAGAGTCCTCACTACTGTCATGGCCGACTCTCGAAGCGCCAGCTTTGGCATCTCTATGTCCTGCACAGGCAATGGGCTGGCGCTGATCTACGTCGACTCGATCTTCGTCTCCAATCAGGTGACACCTGACAACATGGATCAGTTCCAGCTGAACTTTGGAGACGGTGACAGCTCCCCAGAGACTACCAGTAGACTGCCACCCACTCCAACCAGTGAACCGACCAACTCAGCAACATCCATTGGGCCAGGGACCACTGACACAAACTCCCCTCCCGCTACCACGACAGGCTTCCCCAAACCCGAGATTCCGTCTCAGGAAGTTTGCCCTGATGGTTACAACCCCCCCGGATTTTGTGGACAGAAGTCTCCACAGCCTTCAGAGCCATTCTGCGAGTACCGCTCCCAGCCCAATGCTGATATTGTGGCGTATCCACTCTCGCAATATCCCATGCAAGGCATGGATATTCAGAAGTGCGCGTTGACTTGTGCTTACATCGATGGATGTTTCGCATTTGCTGTGAATAACAACAAGAACTACCCTTGCAACTTCGTCCTCGAGCCATTGAGGGTTGCCGGTTGGAGTACGGGAGATCCAGATCGTGTCCTAGAATGGTCTGAGTTAGCTTGCTTCAACTGTCAGCTCTGTGATGAATCATCGTCCCGCATAACATCGACCGCTAGCCTCACTAGAGCTCCGGCACAATCGGAGACAACTGGTATCGCGGAACCAACCACCAGAGTCCCCCAGAACACTACACATTGGCTACCTGACCCGGAGTCAAACTCTGGAAGCTTAGAGCCTACGCCAGGCACCAAGCCAACAAGCATCCGACCGCCTCGACCTCAAACGAGCGTTGACGTGGGGCCAACTTTCATCGAAGGCACTATCACTTGGCCTGCAACAACTCACACATCTGCTCAAGGAACCATTGTGGATACATCAAGCGGGGCGCTTGAAGAATCTACATCCTTAAGCGAAGATGCAACATCGACTACTCAAGATCCCACTTCAACTTCAGAAACCACGACTGCTTCTGAGACCCCAACTGAGACATGCAAGTATACGCACGGCGAGATGTGCAACTTTGCTCGCTTCAACTACCCCAAAGACGTTCTCTGTTCGTGGGGCGACAAGTTCACCAGCAGGAAATTCTGGTTAGAGACCCGCGAGTCATATCCCCATCAAGACCGGGTCGAACAGTGCATAGCAATCTGTCAAGGCCATCCACTCTGCTTGACCGCTGGATACTCACAGTTCGAAAACCGATGCTACTTCTCTGAACTTCCCTTACTTAAAGAGAATTTTGTAACCGAGGACAACGACTGGAAGAAGCCGGTTTGGCTGGACACACGCTGCTACACCGACTGCGAAGAGTGTGTTCCTGATTCTGTTCCGAAGGGCCCTCCGGATATGTGTGCATACACGCTGGGCGATGAGTGCAAGCCCGCCAGCCCTCCTGAAGGCACTATATGCAATTACGAAGCTTACATGGGAGGTGGATGGGTTGATGGTAATGATCCAAACTTGATAAGTGTTTATACAGATTATGCTCAGGCTAGTCCGCGAAGGTGTGCTGCTATCTGCCAAGCCTATCCAGGATGTAAGGGTTCTGGATATAAGGATGACCGGTGCAAGTTTTCCGTCTTTAAGCTTGCTTTGTCTGGTATGCCCATACCGCTTGAGACAGACCAGGATCCTTCCATGGACTCTATCTGGGATGAGCCTGCGTGTTGGACATGCCCTGGTTGTGAGTAAGAGGACTTTGAAGCTACGGATTTTCCTACATTTTGTCCACCTTCGTCAAACTGTTGGGCGCATTTTCTTTTTCCCCCAAAAACCTGTACAGAGTAATTTACTTCTAGAACTTCTTTTCTCTTATAATCTAGATTCCTATAGTATGATAATATTATAAGTTGATCCTCGTCACAGCACATGACACCCAATGGCGTGAGACAGTGAAGAGCCTTGCTCTCTAGTGCCAAAAGAGGAACATAAGTGAAAACCGCTCAAAGTGATTCCTTGGGAACTCTTCTGTAAACTTTCATGTGGGCTGCAAGCCATGTCAAACTCTGCACGTCTGAATAATATGAAGTCTACTATCCTTGATTCCTCAGAACGATTTTCAGCTCAGTCGATATACTCCCCAGTCGTGATTACCAAAATTTCAAACTCCATCTCCTCATAATCCTCAGCAAAGTCATATAGCCCAGCGCCTTTGGCAAACTTGGCACACAGTCCATACATGACACCTAGTTGCTCGACGAGCCCTTCATCTGATAACAGCAGGAGGCTTTCCTCGCCCAGCTTCAGTGCTTCTAGGTCCGTCTTTGGAATCTCGGCAAATTTAGGAGCATCCTCTGTTCTTCTAGAATCCTGATAAATGTCAAGAATGCCCTTGATCTGCGCAATCCTGCGTCTTCGCTCATCGTGCTTAGCAGCATCAGGCCCTTCACAGGCGGCGCACTGACACTGAAAGCCCCAGTTCGACAGCTCCTTCATCCTGGCTTGGCGGGGGGTCGCAACTTCTATGTATGAGTTGGTGATTTCCTCGTCTTTGTCAATGTCCCTCACTGCGTATACTTCCATGAAACCGGTTGGCTCATCGTATATCCAACATATGTTGGGTGTACATGAGTGATTCATACGACAGAAAATGGTGAACAAGCCACTTTCGAGGCCTCCGGATGTGATGCTCGCGGCGTTTGTATAGAACTTGGCCAAGACAATACCAGCATCGAGATCTGTCCCAGGGCATGGTTGACCCTGGAGAAATGAGAATTCGCGCAGCTTCTTATCGTTGTGATAAAGATCCATCAATCGATGTTTCTCTGAGTCGCTCAGATTCGCGATTTGCTCGATGACACATCTGTACTCAGCTTTTGTCTTTGTCTCAGCTTGTGAAACTGTGAGAATTGGTGTCTCGTAAATGATGCGCGTCCCAGCCTTGATGAGCTCCTTGGCAAACAGACCGTGCCCATCAGCCGTCTCCTTCATCATATATAGACATTTGGCTTGCTCCATCGCGTAGTTTGAGTGGTCGTTTTCATTCTCGTTGATCAGCGTCGCATGATATGCTCATGCTCATAGAAAGTTTCTACTCGGCAAGTTCGTGAATCGTTCGGAAAAAGTTCATCGTAAATAGCGAAAATCTACGTGTCTTGTCGCACCAATCAAAGTCCCGGGCGCGCTACTTGCTAATACTCCACTCTTTGGTCTAGCCTTATAAGATTAGTGCGTAGGAGGCGGAGCTGATTCAACTGGACAGCAGCTCTGCTTCAGCTCTATATATGTGGGTACGTCTTATAGCTCTAGGGTGGGTGCTTTGTCGATAAAATCACAACTCTAATGCACAAACTTCATAACGTCCAAGTTAGGACTTGAATGGGGTTGTAGTCCACACTGCTGGTTGAGGTCTTGTATTAGTAAACAGAACTCAGACTGAAGCCTTTTACTATGGTAAATCAGGGCAGAAATTGCATTTTACCTCTTGTTATTGCTTTAGAAACAGCTCCAATAGTGTATATTCATAGTATGTGTTCGTAGAAAAGAGGCATTTTGGTATAAGGTCTTAGTTGTGAGCTAGATGTGCCGTTTATAGTAGAGACTTGTGGAGGAGACCTTAAATCAGCAGGCGGAACTTAGTTCGTAGAATAGAGCCACTACCAGCAGTTTTACATCTTTATTGTGCCTGGAAATGAGCTCATGTAAGAGAATGAGTGAGTGTCTCATAATACATGGATCTAAATCTCTATAATTTAAATAAAATCTATCCTAGCATTTACAACTCTAGGACTTTTCCTTCAGTACAAACATACCCCCATGCCACCCATAAGCTCTCGTCAATCGTCGTCCATGTCGTCTGGCCGTCTCAAAAGGAATCTTACCCATGGGATGCGGCTCGTGGAAATGAACTCCTCGCTCAACATCTAGCTTTGTGGGAGTAAACTGCCAGACTGAGCCATACAGCTTCTCGATCTTAAAGCCAGTCGCTGCCATGGCATAGAGGAACTCGTTCCACGGGATCAACCCAGGAGTAGTTGTTACTTCGGAATCGAAGAACAAAGTACGGAACACCTTGAGCGCTTTGGCATCAACAGCAAATGTGGGCTGCGTTGCTTCAGGCGCTGGTTCTACTTCAACAGCCGGCGGGGTCGCCTCCTCGGCAGTGGCAGGCTCTGTCGGATCACGCTTGGTCTTAACCTTGGTCTTTGGCTTGACTTCGGGTCTCAAGTTCTTGGGTTCTTGCGCAGGCTCGTCTAGAAACAGTTTCGAAAGAGGTTTGCTGAGATCCCACAGATCTCGATTCGTAATAGACCCGGCCTTCGAGTGGGTCTTTATAGGTTCAACCCACTCAGGAGTCCTTCGCAGGGCCCGCGGCCGGGAAAGCAGGAGGTAAACATTGGTATCATCAAAGCCTGCCACGCTCTTTTGAGTGATTTGGTCGATTTTGGCCCATATGATGTCCAGGTTTGCTTCAGCTCGGCGCATGGTATTTACTGTCTCTTTGGTACGGCGTTTGCTATACGGATAGGTAACTTTCCCACCCGATGGCTCTGCGAGCCTAGCTGCTTTATCAAACTCTTTCCTCAGGAAGGCATCATGCAATTGCCCGAAATCGGGCACCAAATCATACCAAGCATCTCTGTATGTATCAATTTTGGATTGAATAACCTGGTCAAACTGGGCGGCCCATGGCTGGTACAGTTCCAGCTGTTTCAGACACTGTACTATAATAGCAATGTCACCAAGTATCTTGGCGACAAGAGCCGATATGAGTGCATCGGCTTTGGGGTCTGCCTGCATCAAGCGCTCTAGTTGATCGACGACAAGCGGCAGGCGTGCTATAAAAAGCCCCCAGTCATCCTTCCACATCGTTTGGATGAGGAACATGATCTCTTTGTCAACTCCAGATATCTTGACCCCAGCACGGGGGATCACATTCATATCTGACGTATAAGGATCTGGAGGCGGCATGCGAACGAAGAATTTCCGTATGGGAGGTGAGGCAAATTCGGAGTGCTGCAGTTGGTCGAAGGAGACCTTGACTGCTTGGTCCAGATAAAACTTGAATAACGCCAAAGCGTTAAAGTACATCCTGGGTAAGTCCTTCGCAGGATCGATATCGTTGCGAGAGGACTCCTGATGTTGGATGCAAACCAGAACTTCAGCAAACAGAATTTTAAAGACTTCTAGGTTCGAATAAGCGTGAAAGACCATGTTAAGAAGGACTCGGGACCAGAAAGTATTGATTCGGTGAGGTTGAGTGACCGGATGCGGGTTGCCCTTGGTGTCTGGCATCTCCTCACGATGGTCTAGGATTTCGCGGAACTGCTCTGAAAAGTAGGCAGGGTCCTCTCGCAAGGACCAAATGTGATCTTCTACAGCTAACACCCTAGCCTCGAGAACCTTAAGCAGATGCACAAGCTCGAGGCTTGCTGGTCGCTTGTAGGGAGCCTCGGCAGTGATTATAGCCAGGGAGACAAACCCAGACGCGTCGCTGTCCGTCTTCAATGTCGGTTTAGGTTGGATGGGGTATTTGTCGCTGGTCATGACGTCTGGGGGAATCTCGTGAAGGATTTGGTGGCAGCAATCAACAAGAAACTTCATGAGACGCTCCTGAACTTTGAGGACCAAGAGACCGTTTCCGGGGAGATACTATCTCGATGTCCTCGCCCACATTTCGGCGTCCGGGTGGGAGTCCCAGTGAATAAGCTTTCCGTATTCCTCGGCGTTTGTAGCACCATACATGATCATGGTGTGATGATGGAGATATTCAGGATGGAGGCCTTTCGTCGCTTTGCCAAACCACAGCCCTTCGTAATCAACCGCAGCAAAGGCAGGATGTGTAGGTCTCCCCCTGGCATTCAGCAGCAAGAGCATCAGGTTAGGGCCCGACAAGTCCTCCTGATTGACGATGGGCCACATGAAATGGTTTCTAAACTTGGATCCATGTTCATGTCGATCTACTGCATGCTCCTGTCGGAAAACCGCGAAATCAGGGCGATGGTTGACAGGCATATCAGGCCAGTTCTTGAGGAGAATCTGTAGCCTCTGTTGGCTGGGCTTTTTTATCTATCTTCTCTGTATAGTGCCTCATGTCTCTCGAGTATTTTGTTTAGTTGATATTAGCTCGCAAAGATGTTTTTTTGAGTAATTCTGGGCTCGGTCTTGAAGGTCTTCTCTTTTAGGGTAACAATCTACTCGTCCTTCATTCATGGCCATCAGCTCACGCTGTCCTTCATAATTGCAACCGGCAAAATCGGGATCTTCATAGACTTCACCATCATCATAGAAGAGGTCCTCGTAGTGATTATAAAGTAGTTTGATCTGGGTTCCATAGTTCTCGTGTTAAGACACGTTCGTGAAGATACAGAATGAAAGGATAAGTCAGCAGGTAATTGATGAACAGAATAAAACGATTGTTACGTGGCAGATTTCGTTGAGCATGTGGCGGTATCTTCGTTGATGTGGTTGGGGAAGCTTGAGGAGCTGAAGCTGCTAACCTTTTCGGTCTTATTGTAAGGCCTGAGGCAGCATGGTATCACTCAAAATCAGTGGAGCTCTGGGGCAGTGGGTGGAGTCATCTCGGCATCTGAGAGTGGGGACGGAAGTTTGGTTCCCGGACTCCGATAACGCTCAGCTCAGCTCATGTTGATACGGTCTCACGGATGAGCGGACTATCACTCCAACCCTCCAAACTACGACGAAAAAGCACGCCAAGGCATTCACAAGATATACGGAGGACTTCCTTTCTAGGCAATCTTGACCTTGATCATAGCATACAGCATTTCACAGGTCGGATCAATCATGTCGAACCCCAGGCCCTCCGCGGCATATTCCCAGTCTGAAGTCCTGTACACAACACAGCCATTTCTAGTGTTACCGGATCTGAGAATCCTTCCTGAACAAGATGTTGACTTTCTTGAACTCAATCGGTGCTTCCACCTGCCTGTACGAACCGTTCAGGAAGAGTTCATCAACCAGTACTTCTTGTACTTACATCCCTACTATCCTTTGGTAGACGAGAAAGAATTCTGGGATATGTACATGGGGGGAGAGAGCCGTCATGGAAAAAGAAAGCCAATGTCCCTGCTCGTTTTCCAAGCAATGCTTTTCGCAGCATCTGCGGTAAGGTTCAACCAACTGTTGCTAGATATGGCTGACAAGACGTAGTTCGTGTCGCCGGTAGTACTCAAGAATGCCGGATATACAAGCGTGAAGGCGGCACGGAATATCTTCTATAGAAGAGCCAAGGTACGTGAGCTCACTGACGTCGTGCACAGCTACTGACCTTCTCAAGCTATTGTTCGACCTTGGGGTCGAGAGTGATGCATTCACCAGATCCCAGGCGGCTTTACTCTTGACATTCCAATTCTCAGCGGTGGAGCCACACGCAGGAAGCACTTGGCTCGCTATCGCCATTCAAAACGCCATCGTTGCGCAAGCTCACACTTTCCAAGCTCCTGGTTCAAGTATATCGCGCAAGAAGAGTAACAAGCGGCTATGGTGGTCTCTATTCTGGAGAGATAGAGTCTTGACTCTCGGCCTTCGAAAACCGTTACAAATAACCCCGTCCAGCTTTAATGTTAGTTTAGATCCAATCATTCCTGAGGATCTTGCCGATGAAGCAGAAACCTCTGCTGTGTACGATCCTAGGACCAAGCGCCAACTCGCAGATATAATCAAATACCAATGTCGCCTGGCCGTTCTTCTGACGGATACTCTTTCCATCTGTTATGGGCCAAACGCATTCGACATCACATACTCACTGGACAATTTCGAGCAGACCCTTTCTCGGATCAGAACCGCCAAAAGTAACCTCGCCCGCTGGAAGAACGAGGCAGACAGAGCACTCTACCCATTTCTCAATGACAAGGGGGAGCACCGTTCGACAACGCTCATCTCAAGCGTCGTATACATATATGCTTAGTGAGTGGCAAAATTCATATATGTTACTGCCGCCACTAACAATAAGTGTAGCGCTGCCCAGATTGCTCTTGGAAATCATGAGGCTATGATGATTGAGCAGCGACAAAAAGGGATCAATGTTGTCGACGACACTGTACTCAGGAATATCGGCAAGGATATAAGTCATGCGACAACAGAGACAACGAAGCTGGTGGGATTCATTGTTCAAGAAGGCTTAACTCAACACCTTCCTATATCTGCGTACGTGGCCATCTCTCAAACTGTTTGCTATATCTAACCTTGTTCAGCATCGCGTACATTGCATATCCGCTTATGCTAAGCTCTATTGATGAGAGGATAGCACCCAAGGACCTCGAAGCCGACGAAGACCAAGTCTTGACGAGATATCATGCACAAGCAATGCATCTGTGTAGCAAACGGTTTGAAGGCGCTGAGGATATTAGTAGAATGATCACTCAGATCGTTCAATCAACACCGATTCAGCTACCACTACGTCTGCACTCGAAAACACCAGCGCGCCGGCAGTCATCTGGGGCAGAGGGAGCATTGTCACCACCATCGAAGAGTCTTACAAAGTACTGGGATGAGTTATTCATTACACGCCAGTACATGCGGCTCCGACTGTCCCTTGACTATGCTTTGATTACTGGTAGGCCACCGACGGAACTAGAACTGCCGACATCTATCCTTCATGACGCAGGGACAAAGAGGTTGGCTTATGGGCCGATACACAAGTTGTCTGCGACGACTCTGTACACGCCTCGGAAGCGCCGGGCATCTGAAAGTGTTGCTGGTATGCCGAGGGTCATTGAGCTGGACGAGAAACTATCGGACGACGAAGGGCAAGCGGAGCATGTTGAAATATTGGATGACCTGACTGCACCTAGCACTCAAATTGTACTGAGGGAGGCGAGCAGTGTATCTTCTCGGCCACATTTTGACTATGATGCAATTTGGGCTGCCAACTTGTTCGAGGAGATTACCGATGTACTTTGGGCTTGAATTAGTAATGATGGGAGAACCTTTGTACCCCAGGTAAATTGTATAAACTTGTTAACAGAATACCTCAACTTTCTACGGATAGTAATTTTCAGTTGCCATTCTCGTTCAAGGGCCTGCAGCAGCAGGGGTAGTCCATGCCGCCAAGTAATATCGAAACAGTCCATGATCTACAGCTAGGGTCCCCGCTGGAAATATCTCTTCCACTACTGAGAAAGAAGTTGACGGCGATCTTTCCAAATAGGTCTGCGGCATATCTCATTCCGATGCATCGACAAGGAATGGCGACATCGACATATACACCGTTCATATGCGACTTCGTGGTATCATTACCCCGAGAGTACCGGACCCCGCGAGGGTGCAGTGCACCATAACCCTGGTCTATTATATGCTGTGTATGATATAAGCTGGCAGGACATGACTGAATGAGGAGGAGACATTCAGGTGATCTTGGTCCATCTACGAGTCTAGTACTTCTGCTTCATTCGAAAATTGAGGGCCCCTATTTTCGGGCTGCTTTTACTATTGAACTTCCCAGAACTGAACGACAAACCATCAAAATGAGATTCCCTTTTGCGGGCCTGGTACTGGCCGTCATTGGCTCTGTTCAGTCAAGTCCTGTTACCCAAGCTGCGAAACCACCACATTTCTTCCTCATCGGTGACTCAACTGTTGCCGTAGATGGTGGCTGGGGCAATGGATTCTTATCATACCTGAATACCCCAGCTAAAGGCGATAACCGAGGTGTCAGTGGCTCTACTACCGTGTCCTGGAAGTCTAATGGTCGCTGGGACACTCTCATCAAAGACATCAGTGCGGCGAAGAACCAATTTGAGCCTGTTGTGACCATTCAATTTGGTCACAATGACCAGAAGGTCATGCAGTTGAATGAGTTCCATACCAACTTGGCCGACATTGGCAATCAGATCAAAGCGGCTGGCGGAACACCGGTAAGTCTCCCATCTCATCCGCAAGTCTTTCGCTCGTTTTAAGAAGCGCACCAGATCTTCATCACTTCGCTCACGCGCCGCACGTTCCAAAACGGAGAAGTCGTCCAGAACCTCAAGGAATGGGCTGCCAAGACTGTTGCAGCTGCTGGGGATGTCGGCGCCCAATATCTCGAACTAAACAAAGCCAGCACTGACTACGTCAACGCCATTGGTAGTGAGAACGCACAACGTTACAACTGGGGAGAAGGCGATAGGACGCATCTAAATCTAGCTGGCGAAATCATTTTTGGAAGAATGGTAGTGGACTTGTTACTGGAGAAGCGTGACGACTTCTCATCGTACTTTACTCCCAACAAGGCGCTTAGCGATAAGATTGGAAAGGGAGAGTTTGCCACTGGCGATGAGTAACTCCGAGAACAGCGGTGTCTACGTTCTATTTTCAGTGGAAATAGCATCTATTTTACTACGTAAGTCTGAGTATCAGTTATCAAGCGGCTTCTGCGCCCAAACCACCTTTCCGCGAAAGTACCCGTGAACCTTCTTGGACCGAATCTCACGACGGTACCGAGCGGCAAACACGTGAATCTCTTCCTTACTCCAGCCCAGTAGGTTTGCAATGAAAATTAGAGTGCCTTCGACGTCTTGTAGGATTGCAGCCTGGAAATACTGACCAGCCTCCTTGAGCTTGGGATCTTCAGGCCATCCACCGATGGGCACCTGGCTTTGGTCAGAATCGATGACTAAGATGAATAGTAGGGTTAAATGCATACCTTGATTTCTGCTTCTTCAATGTTTACAAATCCTGCTTCCTTCATGCTTTCGACTTGGACATTATCTTCGAGTATAGAGAATGGTCGCTGCAGTTTCTGGCCCCCTTCCATAAAGATCTTACCCCACTGGCCCATAGCGCTATCTTCAGACACCGAGTTATCGTCACTGCCAATGCAAGGCGAGCCCTCATGGCTTTCGATATACCCTCCTGGCTTCAGACATTTATATGCTTGCTTAAACAGCGCGGCCCAGTCGACAATGCTGCCGACCAGGAATCTCATGTGTACATAGTCAAGGGAGTTCTCCTTGAATGTCCATTCCTGGGTACAATCGTCGATTTGACTAAATAGAAAGTTTGTCAGTTTTTAATATTGGTAATCGATCTTTTACTTACAACTCGAGGTTTGGTGGTAACCAACCTGGCTGGATTGGGGAAATGTCGGTTCCAACCACTTTTGCGTTGGGAAACTCGTCGGCAAAGTCCCTGTTAGTGTAAGTTAGTGGCTCTAAGAACTGCTCGTCAGGGTCATACATCGCCCAGATACCTGAGCAAGCATGGTCAATTAGATGTTGATATCGATGGGAGAGGTGGTAACGCGACTCTTACCTGTGCCTGTTCCGATATCTACCACGGCCTTGACCAAGTCAAAACTAATCAGCAAATGGCTCAAGTCATATCGTGCTAACCAAACAGTACCTGTATGTCGTCTTTCAAAGGCGCCTTGTAGAGTTTATCGTTATACATGAGAATCAGAACATGGTGACTAGAAATGTTAACCAGACAGACTAATGTGATCCAATAACTCCTTACTTGATGTCCAGTGCTTCATTGGCTTGATTGTCATTCGAAATCCTGCACAACTGGTTAGATTTGATGCGCTGGACTAGATGTTAGGGCCTCGCGACCGCTGATATGACGACTGACCAGTACTGGGCATCCCCTTGTTCACTATGATATCTCCTACCATTGATTTCTCGGTAGCGCAAGATATCAGAAGAAAGTGAAGCTGTTGAGCTTGCATTGTCCGATAGTGTCGAATCATTGTCGTCATCGTCCTGATCTGGCTCCTGGAACGCTAGCATGTTAATCCCATCAAGTGCGGGAGGTAATATGTTGGAGACCTACGGTCTGCGTCCAATGCTGACCGGGAAGAAGTCGTGCCGGAGCTCCTTGCTGGGATGCGACGCTTGTTGTCGGGGCCGGCTGATCAACTGCCTTGTCGCTGGGTTGTTTATCCGACATGATAGTTAATAGTAATGACCAAGGATGAATACTCCAAGTACCATGATGTGTGATCTGGTTGCGGCATTTAGAAAGCAACACCGCGGGGCTCATCAGATGATGTCTGCCAAGTTCGCCTCTTCTTCCCAACTAATGTGGAAGGTGGGTATACAGTATGCTGCAACCAACAGACAAACAGGGGCCCCCTGCAGGCAAAGTTTTGGGCGAGAGATGGACATTGCAAAGTAAAGAAATCGTAGCCATGACTATCACAAAAGTCTAGCTACTCAAAAGAGGGAATACTATCTGTCAAAACTAATCACAGTATACCCGCACACGGCCACTCGACATCGGCACGCTGCTGGGCGAAAGATCTCGAAGCCAGGAGCGCAGCGACTCAATATCCCATATCTCTCCCGCATCAGCCAACTCACACAAATTCTCAAAGTGGCTCTCTCTTTCAATCTTGCACGCTGTGTTGGGAGGACAATCTCCTAGCGCACTGATGCCATCTAAAGTCATCTGGGCATGCGTCGAGAATGGCTTGACGATATCCTCCAGCTTCTCCGATTTGCAGACGATCCCATCTTGGAATGGCTGCTGTCTGAAAGTAGTGAAATTCTCGCCTAGTTCTTGTCTGAATCTGGCCATGAACTGCTCCTTGACATCACGGAGGGTGTCCCTAAACTTCTGCTTGTTATTGCGATGATGATCCAGACCATCAGCCTGGCTTAACAGAATCCGCAGTGGGCGCTTATCCTCTTGGTCGCGGAGCAGCTTGATAGCTATATGTAGAGCGCTTTCGGTGGCCTCAGATCGTGTTCGTTCCATGGGAATCACAATGATCACAATGGCGAATAGCTCCTGGAATACATCAGCCATGTACTTGATCTCTGGCTTTTGGTCGTCAAAACCGGGGCTATCGAGGAAAATGGCTCCAAGGCTACTGGAGTCGTAGGATTGAATGCCCAAAGTTCTGCAAAGACTACTGGAGCCAGGCTTGAAGTAGTCCTCAGATGCACCAGTCAGAACAGTAAGCATTTGACTCTTCCCAGCTTCTGTGGCGCCCTGCACTCCAATGCAGATCT
Source organism: Fusarium gaditjirri (assembly GCA_013266175.1). Classification (NCBI taxonomy): domain Eukaryota; kingdom Fungi; phylum Ascomycota; class Sordariomycetes; order Hypocreales; family Nectriaceae; genus Fusarium; species Fusarium gaditjirri. The sequence continues at coordinate 93,259 of JABFAI010000135.1, read as the reverse complement.
TGTCGGAAAGCCGGATTCGGAGCCGGGCGACTTGAGCAACACTGAAAAGCCACTTAGGCCAGAAGAAGGTAGGCGTGATGCACCATTGGTTAGCCTTGACCCCAGGATAGTCTTTCAAGCCCTCTTCGAGTTTGACTCTCCATTTCTCTATCGTTTCCATCGTTTGTGAGCTTGCGATATCCTGCTTCACACGGTCCAGGAGGGTTTTCTCAACTATGTCATCAGACTCGGCGACGGGTAGGCCAAGTGCCTGCAAAGTGACGGCCAGAGCACCAGGAAATGACAGATCGAGATATTCTCTGTGCTTGTTGAGAAGATGATTAATGACCTTGGTGCTCGCAAACAGCATGGCTATACCACCAGTGACACCCAGCCCAGCGGCCGAAGTCGCTCCCACCCCTAGAGCTACGACTCTGGAAAATAATGAGGCTCCAGAGAAATAAGAAGGCAAGGCACTCAAAGCAGCTGAGGTGATCCGATGCCCCTCGGTGGACCTGCAGTACCATTCATAAGGCGCGTCAAGTTGAGTGATGATGACAAGATGACAGAATTGAATGACACCCATGACGTCTTGGAACTGTGAGACTGCTTGCTCTGTGCGCCTTGTGGGGTCTGTTGAACGATGATATAGATCATGGCTGAATGTCTCGAGAGCTCCAGCGAATGTCGGCACTTTGTTGAATTGCTTCGTTAATGTTGGCCTTTTGGCGGCTTCCCAACTCTGGACAAGAAGCTGAGAGCGGGTAATGCCTGGGGCGTTCTGGCTAATGGCCATATCTGTAATGATCTTTCTGAGAACTCTAGGGCAGGCGGCAGGGATATCATGAAGAAGGCCAGTGTCAGATTCTCCATCTCCATACGCTCCAGGCATAGAAGCATGGAAATCGGATCCAATCTCAAAGTCCTTCGGCCAAAGCACCTTTAGGATGGTAAATGCATGTCCAAGGCGACTGAAGACAAGATGGGGACTAGCATTGCTGACCAGACCGTCGATGCATCCCACCACAGCTTTGATGTTGTCATCGATCGCCATAACTTCTTCTGGGGGATGAGAATCCCGAGAGGTATTATCAGTTCTGAGGGCCTGAACCTTTGACATCTGAGCAACAAGCGCACGTATCATTGCCAACCTGATACTCTCGAACGTCGCTGGTAAGCTAGCTCTGTCCAGGCTCATCGACCTTACCGTGTCAACATCGATGCATGTAGATCGCCCGAAAATATCATGCAGGGCGATGCCTTTCTGAATGGCGATTGAAGCTTTTCCAATGTCTTTGAAGGGGTCATTGACTTTAATTCGATAATCTAGCTTGACGGAAGTCTGTTTGGAGAGGTCAGCTAAAAAGTCCAATAATATATAAAGGTAAGCACATGCCTGGTAGTGATCAGACTTGGTAGGAAACCCAAGAATAGTAAGAGGTATTTCTCGGCTATCCTTCTTGAACGTTGCCCCTCTCAAGAGAAATTGTATCATAGGTGTATCAACGTCGAGTGATACGTTCAAGTGGTCGCTGTGAACTACGCAGGAGCAACTGGTCACCGTTCCAGGCATCGGAAGTATCATCGATGAAACATCGAAAGCCGCATGATGTAGGCCCGATGAAACTTGTTGTGTAATTCTGGCGCCGACAGAGTTCTTAACACAGTGAAAGTAGTGCGCCATCTTATGGTATTGGTCAACCTGGCCTGCGCTGGGTATCTGAGGGATATCGTTTACCCGCAAAGCCTGGACACAGTTCTGGATTCCTGGCACTTCAGCCACGATGGAGTACATACACCCGAAGTGGCAGAACTTGCCCGTATTCTGCAACAAAAGGTCTAAGAAGTACTCCAGAATTGGCCATAACATTTGGATAGTGGGTGATAGGTGTCCCAGCGGGGTTTTCAGAGCATCAAAGCTCTGCTTGAACTTCCTCGAGCTATCGTTGAGTGCAAAGGGAACATAGTCGTGGGGATTGATAACGTGGTGGAAATTGCCGCTCAGGTTCATTTGAAAGGAAACGCTTGTTCCCCGAGGTTCAGCGACCATACACGAAGGTGCTCCAAATGTGATGATAGATATGCCGCCTGGTCTCTCTTCCCAGGCGTTAGGGGCTGGCTAATGGCTGACCATGGCAAGGTAAGACGAAATAGTCGCCAAAGCGCCTCTGATGGACAGAATTAGCATGACCTAATGGATTTTTTTGCATAGACTTACCCGAAGCCGTGGCCGCAAACAACTAGCTTGTGCCTTCTCATGAGCCATTCAACAAGCGGCACAAACTCCTCACTTCTGTTCCAGAAGCCCTTATGAAAGCGAGACCCAATATCATCAGACCTTGCCAAGCGAAAGTCCAAATCAGATCGGACATCGTTCATGTCGCCGGTGCAACAGAAGCCGAGAAAAACCGTCTGAAGGCGATTAGACCAGGCAATGACGGGCGGCGTTGACTTGATCCCCGCTTTCTTGCTTATCGAGGCAATTGAGTAGATGGACGAAATTATGCCGAGTTCACGGATGAATCGGAACCGCTCGCTTTGATGAAGATTCTCGTCGATGTTGATTCCTTGCTCTTGTTCATTGCAGAGATGACTGACTGCTGCGGCGCCATAGAACATGAGCTCTTTGTTGATGAGTTCTGCGTCGCTCAAGCTAGCGTTCTGATCGCTAAAATTGATGTAGTCGCTGAGAAGAGACTCTGTTCGCACCATTTTGGTAACACGACGATGACGAAACCCAAGATTAAAGTTCTAAGAATTTGATAGGGAATTTAGAGGGGAATACAATGGCCAAGGTACTGAGATTCAGAATTCGACGAGGCTCTGCAGCGTCTCTGCATGTCAGTGGTCAGCTCATAAGCGCCCACGACTTCGCCACTCTCTTCTTATAGGTCCACCTACAGGGTTGAAAAGCCACTTTCATGCTTCTGTGATTAGGTGCGTGGAACTAGTGATCACGGCAGACTGACTGGACCTCAGTCTTGAAAAAATGGAGAGATTTAGGTAAGTTAGCCCAAGTTTGAGGGCCTCTCTACAATGTTTATCAAGACATCTTCTCTGAGGTTCCGGAGTCTTATAGCTACCCAAGAACAAAACAATAATAGGCGTGAACAATAACAAGTGTTTTGTATCAGCTATATTAATTTCGAGTCCCTGGCTGTAAATATGTACATCATCAAAAATAAAGTTCCATACTGGTTTACTTGTCCTACAGGGCTGTTTGAACTTCTTATCTGAATATTGAATTTGTTATTAGTTCGAGTTCTTTTGCAAATTTTTCTAATCCTTTTAATCAAAAGAATTCTTCTCCAAGTCTTCATAACAGTATTGTAGTAAGCGCACCGATGCTAGTCGAGGCTGGTCGTCCTCAGCCAGAGTGTCAGTTTGAATGGAGACAACAGGTTCCGAAAGCTCGATAGCTTCCTGGATCCGCCCAACATACCAATATACATTGGCTAGATCGACTTCTGATCTTAGTCGCCAAGAATGCTTAACAGGCAAGATATTCCTCCTAATTTCTACCACACGCTCCAAAATATCGATTGCATCCTCGGTTCGCCCCAGTTGCGCATAGGCCACTCCAAGTTGGTGTTCATTTTTCAGCCGCATGTAATCATTCTCCCCAAATATCTCCGCACCAGCCAACTTACAACTCTCGAGTATTTCCATTCCACTTTTGGTTTGCCCAACCCCTAAAAGTGCATTTCCTAGTGCGATGCGTGAGCTCAGATAATCTGCATCGCTAGATTGTGGCGTCCTCTCTCGAATTGCTAGGATATGCTCAAAGAAATCAATCGCTGCTTCCACTTGGCCACTTGCATAATATGCACATGCCAAATTGTGTTTCGTCTGCAGTTGAACAGAATCTCCCTCATCTAACCCTTTCTGCACCTCTACCACATGCTTTAGAATCTTGACTGCATCTTTGGCTCGCCCAGTGTGAACATAGGCGTCTGCCAGTGATACTGCTGGTACTAAGCGCGCCGGGTCATCTTCCGCAAGAAGTCCCGATCGAGTCTTGACGACCTGACTTAGTATCTCAGCACCCTCTTCGTAATGTCCCAAGGCAACGTACGATAACCCAAGATCTGCGAGTACCGAGGATGATGAAGTGGACGTATCCGCCTTTCGCCGTGTTCACGTCATTCCATTCGAGGGAGATCTTTTGCGATCTCTTGTGAGGATCGGAAGTCGTTTTCGAGATGCCGTACTCAAATATTCAACAAAATTTGAACCGAACAACCCTCAGCTCCACCACGAAACAATTCTGGAGTTCAAGAAACTTATCCAAGAAATGAACGAGCTCAGGGCAACTGGCATCTATCCCCTAGCTGAATTGAGTGCACGCCAGGGAACAAAAAGTCACAAAGAAGTCCTGGAACACTGGATTGGGAGAACTGCCCAGGTAGTATATCAACTGCTTGATGACCCATTGTTCCGGGCGAGAGTATCCCATGATGAGCTATGGACAATTCAACAGTGGTTGACGAAGCCTGTACCGTTTGAACAAACACTAATTAAAACGCAATTTGGGTCCGGCTCGTTCCGCGACGAGTATTGCAGAAACCAGCATTCACAGCGGTTTTCCACTCGGCAGGCTAACGCTCGCTTTCCCTCAGCTCAAAATGCCTTTCAAAGCAGCTCAAAATGGACATTGGAGTCTCGTGGTAGTAGTGGAAGCTATGGCTCAGAATGGAATGTAGAGGATGAATTATACAAGTATCTGTAGGATGGCCTTACAGTGAAAAACAAGTCATTCAGCTAAACTGTAAATTATCATCCCTTTATTTATCATCTTTGTTTATGAATTGGTCGCAGACGTGTGCACGACTGATGGGAAACGCCGCTTACTGGTCCCGATGCTGTCGTAAGAAACCCCGCTTTTTCCCTTGCTTATCTATCAGCAAGGGTAGATCACACATTCTGCCCTTGCCATGCGAGCCGTGTAAGCATGGATGAGCTATAAAAGAACTGTCTTCTGTATTTCTGTATCCTGCAGCCTTCTGTTTCTTTATCCCTATATACCAACTACAATCGAGTTACCATGGAAGAACGCAGGAAGCTATATGAAAAATATCCATCAATGCGAAAGCTGGAGGAGCTTGGAGACGCATACGTTGAAGTAGGCCCATCCTCCAGTAGCATGGTTCTATCACAGACTAACTGCTTTTCAAGTGGAATGATGGACGCGAGGCTGTTCTTCTACGCTGGCTTTATGACCATCCAAACTTCCCAAGCATGCGCAACAATCCCCTGGTAATCTGCGAAGCCATGGATGAGTTCGCCGCTCAGCAAGACTTCCTGATCAACATTGGCCCAAATAAAGCAGAGAAGCTCGCTGCTCTTATTACTGAAACAAAGCCCAGTGTCTTTGTTGAGGTGGGTGGTTATGTCGGTTACTCAGCACTATTCTTGGGCAACGCGCTGAAACGCGCTCATAAAGACAACCAAAATGCGGAGAATAGCGCCATCTACTGGAGCCTTGAAGCCGATCCGGTTTTCGCAGGTATCGCAATGAACCTTGTCGATCTAGCAGGGCTATCAGATGTCGTAAAGGTGATCACCGGAAAGGCTGCTGACTCCCTTACTCGACTCAAAGAAGAAGGAAAACTAGAAAGTGTGGATATGTTGTTTCTGGATCACGTCGAAGAGCTGTATGTTAAAGATCTCCAGATCGTCGAATCACTTGGTTTGCTTAAGAAGGGAAGCCATATTGTGGCAGATAATGTCCTTCGCCCTGGTGCACCTGATTACAAACAGTATGTCAAGGAGCATAAGTCCATGGAGACCCGAGCTATTATCGGGCTTATAATCCCTGGGGATTTCGAGGTAAGTAAAGGCTAACGAGTGTTATTATCAGTTTGCTGATTGTAGGACAGGACGAGATTGAAGTGACGGAATACAAGGGTTAGATATTGCTTCATCATGCTGATAGACATAACGAACCTGTTCCACGACAATTGTATTTACTTGCAACAAGGGGCAATTTTAGTACATAGTGTTAACGCTATAGATCACTTTAAATATTTCTGTGACCACACCTCAGTACAGATCCCCTTGGTGACACTGATGTATGTCATTCAGGATAAACTAAGGAAACTAGGCTCTGGGTTGAGGTACATCTTGTCAAAGCCTTGAACCTTCCAAACCCCCGTCTCGGTATTAAATGTTAGATTCGTATGCTTGATATCTCCGGATTTCAGCGCTCCTGATTCAGCCTGGAAGCCATTCTTCGGCCGGTGGATGTGATTGTCCCCAGCAAATACCGTGAAATTAGCCAACGGAATCTCCCAAGCATTATGCGTTGCAATTGAGGGCGAGCCTTTCTTCTTGTTAGTGTCGTGCCGAGTGTTCACGATCCTCGCTTGACTTACCAAAGAATTGAGCTGAGACCTTCCTTGGAGCGACGGACAGGTGAAAGTAGCCACGGTAATATCCTTCTTGCCAGAATAGCTCTTTGTTCTCAGCGATAGCTTTTCGAGACAGTTTTCCTGCGTCAGGCTCGATCGTTTTAAGGCCTGAAGTACCCCATGAGCTGACCGCGGTACCTGCGAACTCAGCCCCGATGGCACCCTTTCCCGTCTTTGGATTGTACTTCTTGGTGCCCAGCCACGCCAGATCAGATACCTGTTAAAGGTCAGTCGTGTTACTAAGAAAGAGCATGTGTGATCCCATACCCAGTTCATATGACTATCTCCAGACAAGAAGATGTTGTTATCGATCTTGTTTTTGTAAAGATGATTGAGTGTTCTATTTCGGTTCGCGATGTAACCCTATTGAATGTTAGCAGCCAGATGCTTCTCATGCAAGGAACATATGAGAATCGTACATCCCAGGTATCTCCTCCACCAGCCGCGTCCCCTTTGATATGAGAGAAGACTATCTGGTTCCCGATCACTCTCCAGGTTGCGTTCCGATCCTTGGATTCAGACAACGAACGGTAGAACCAATTTTCTTGCCGACCTCCCATCAGTGTCCGACTAGGGTCATCACTGATCTTCTCGATATACCTCTCGTTGACATCTGATGACAGTCAGAAAACGATAGCTTTGGACACCTTTTAGAGAGTGCATACAGTCGGTTCCCTTGCTTCGATCATATAATCTTGTGTCCAGCATCACGAGATCCATCAGATTACCAAACTGAAAGGACCTCCATACGCGAAGGCCGTCGTCCATATCAGTCTGCCTGATTGGCATCCACTCAAAGTACGCGCGGACTGCGTTGGCTTTGCGTGCATCAGTGGCTACCTTTGGACCTTTTCCTTTGAAGGTGTTCGGCTGGTCGAAGACGTCGACATATCCGTCTCTGTAAGCGTTATCGGCAAGCTCTAGTCAAGGTTAGCGACAGCACTTATTGCGCGTTACGAGGAACCTTACCATGGTCATCCCAAGTTGTAATCCAAGCTGAGTTTTGGGCCAATAATTGCAAGTCAGGATCAGTCCGATGCTACACATGGTTAGAGCCTGATCGGAAGAGCAACAGCTACAGGGGCCCATACTTGTCCATGGCGAGCACGATAGTCATAAAGCGAGTATGTCGGGTGTTGCGGAATCGACCCGCGCTCTTTGAACAGTGTATAGGTGCCATATTCATAAATGTAATCGCCAAGATGGACAACCCAATCGTGATTATCCTTTCGAGCAGCATTGCCGTAGACATTGAAATACCCTGGAACTTGGATTGGTCAGTGATGGTTCACAGACGAGTTTCTCAGCGCTTACAGTATGCGCTGCATGAGAAGACCGCCAAATTGATCTCCGATACGTCATCGTCAGGCCGAGGTGCAGTCTTGGTTCTTCCGAGAGGGCTAGATTTCTTCGAGTTGCAGACGGTGAACTGGTAGTTATATGTTGTCAATGGCTTAAGTCCTTTGGCTTCAACCTGGTGTCGGTTAGTTTCGGTACTCGACCTTGGTATCACAACATGCCTTGACTGTGTAGTCGATATCCTCGGTGGTATAAGCCTTTCCACTGCTAACTATTGACTTTGAGTCTTTCTTCCCAGGTGGAAAGACTTTCCAGTGCAAGCAGATAGGATTGAGGTCGGCCTCTATGAACTTCTTGGTCTCGTGGCTGTAAAGAGGTTCGGTTCTATCAATCGGAGCGGTATCAGCGGACGACACGTTGGTTGGGGCAATTCGAGTCCACAGTATAATGCTATTAGGCCATGGATCGCCTGATGCAACGCCATGAGTAAAGTTCAGTTCCTCTGGCTTGAAAGCGACGTTTCCACGCTTCCAGGAACGTCGCTGGACATGATCGACATCGATGCCGAACTGCGTATGCCTAGGCGAGGGACTTCCATAGTTGATGTTACTGTCAAAGCTAGCCACTGAGAAGATGAAAAGAGTCGTGAGAGTAAGAAGTACTGAGATTGAGTAGTTTTCCATGGTTGATACCGTTGAAAGAGATAGAGTGTCTGGGTTGACTGGTGAATACGCGGTCAAGCATCGTCTTATATACGTTATGTCAACAACTTCCCCTTTTCTACCCAGTTCAGTAATATCACATTGCGGAGTAACGGATATCACATGTCGCCTGAAAGCGATCGTCTACTCGGTTGAGAGAATGCAATCGCTTTGAGAATGAGGTTAGTGGACTCATGTCAGCGACCAATCAGTAAGTGATCAGCGCGCCTTGTATGGCTCAACATGGCAGGAGGATTCTTAGCCCACGCGTGGCTTGAGCCCGCTAGTCAAGAAGAAGAATGAGACATGGCAAATGGCCAATCAGCTGTGAATATGACGCTGTTGTCCATTTGGACTCGGAAAGCGAAAAGGCGGAAAGAATAGCGTCATAAATGGAAAGATCCCTGGCAAGGACAAGTATGGAGGCATCTCAAGGAGACTACGGTGCATTCCCATGGAGCAGTTGAGACTGCAATAGGATTTTTGACATTTCCTATCGAGCCTAATGGCCAATTCAGTCGAAATTACAGCCGTCTAAAAGATGGACGCCGGTGCTTTGATGACCTGTCTGCTTCCCGACCTGAACTGTGCCTATTCGACCTATAGCCTTTACGTCTCAGGTTTTATATAGGGTGCATAAAGATCCCTGCAGAAGATGGTGCGTTTTGCATAAACATGGACTGAACTAAGCTCTTGGCAAATGAAAGTCGGGAGTTGGGAGTCAAGAAAGCGTTGTTATGAGCTTCTGTTCAATTAGTGACAGGGACTTTAAGTATCTAAAACAGCATGCTAAGTATCGTAAACTACCCTAAGATATCCTAAGATACCCTAATGTCATCTAAACTTTTCTTTTACTCAGTCTGCCCCGAGGACTGTTTTTGTCGAGTAATGTCATATACTTGATCCAAAATACACTCCAAGAACCTCTGTATATACTCCTCACTAAGGAACTGAAGATTGAAAACACTAGAAAGCTCAATCTCCCCATCCCAACTGCCAAGGAAAATCGCAACACCAGTAATGATTGATTGACTGGCGACCCAGACATTGGTGACCTCCATCATCTCATTAGATGCAGCCACTACAGAACTCAGGTTGCCGATTGAGGAGAGAGAAACAGGGCAAAATGGTGGGTCTGAGACAGACCAGGGATCTGCCCCGAGCGGGGGAAACTGGGATCTGAAAGTCAGAGGAGCGAAGAGAACCTGTTCATGAATATTCTCTGATAAGATGGGCTTGTGCTTGTTATAGAAGTCTCGAACTTCTGTAGCTACTTGAGGCAAGGTCTTTGTCACAACATCTTCCTCAGCCGCGAGCCCAGGAACTTCCAAGTCAATGCCTAAAGCATGTGCGCAGATGGCGTGATACGATGCGCCCGCATGATCAGGCCCACTGTACGGTTCTTTACAGAATGGGCGGAGGTTGAGCATGGGACGATCGACGTAACGAACAGTATAGGCTTCCTGTTTCCGAGGCTGGAACTCTGCAAGGGTCATTGCCAGAGCCGAGACGAAGACTTGAGTCAAACTGACTCCAGAGTCAACTGTCTTGCAACCGGCCAGTATCTGTGCTGATATGCCTCTGGGGACTGACACAGCGATGCGCTTAGCCTTCAATTCGGCTTTATTCCCTGGGGAGGAGGTCGGAGGCAGGCTCATCAGACCAGGATGATTGTATATTTCCCCATTCTTGGTAGAGATCTCATTAAAACGCTGGACTTGCGCCTCGGACAAGGGGTCGGGAATAAAGGCCGCGGCACGAAGACATGGTGACAGTCTTGCTCCAAGGTCTTCGTCGGGCAATGGGTAGGAATAACATTCAGCCTGTGTGTAAAACTGAGCAGATTGAGTAACCAGCTGATTGAGGAGCTGCAGAATGCCAACACCATCGGTAATATCGTGCGGGCATCGCAAGAACAAGGTTTGAAGATTCGCATCCCCTTTGGACTGGACAATGTAGACGGCTGGAACAGTAAAGACGGGAGCATCGTCATTGAACCACTCGAGTGCGCTTTTATTGGTGTTGATGACATGGAAGGTGGATTGCAACCAAATATCAACATCTCCGCTATTCTCTAAAGGCTTGTAGATCCTTTTCGGTGAGCTGGTCACGCCATCTCGTTCGATACGGGAACCCAATGTCGGGTGTTTGTGTCGGACAAAAACCCAAGCATTCTTTAGAGCATCGATAGCACGACCATACCCACTGTTGAGAGAGAGCTTGAGTTGGAAGGACGCGCAAGCAGTGACGGGATAACAGCCGTGACCTTCTTTAGTGTAAAGCCAGTAAAAGCTTTCGCACTCGTCGATGTATCTCTCCCAAACGCCGCTAGAAGACCGTTTCCATAGGTACGAGATATCGCTAGAGTTTGAACTCATGTTGCAAGATTGAACGAGATAATGATCAAATCACGATAAAACGCGTCAATCGGAGGAGAGGGGACTTTATAGCTGAACGTGGCATGAAAATAACACGGTGTCACGTGGATGTTATCATCTTATCAACAAGCGCATCCTTCTCGTGTTCATCCTTCATCTGTAGTAATACATTGATGATGTTTCCTAAGATCAAGATATCTTCCTTCTTCTCAGCGTCGCTTTCATAGGCGGTATCCTGTTCTGGACAATCAAAGTATTCCGCGATCGTTCTGCAAGATGCTCAATGTCATAGTTCAGCAGAATGTAAGCAAGCAACATCTTGGTCTCGTTACTGGCAAAGAACCTCCCCGGACAGGCATTCCGACCGAGTCCCCACGCCAAAAAATCCTGCGTCGCAGTTGGTAGAGCATTGCGCACACTCTTGACATATTCATCGGCCTCGTTTTGTCGCGCATCGTAGAAGCGAAGTGGTTTGTAAGTCTTGGGTTCAGGGTAGATCTCACTGTCCTGGAGCACCGAATACCCTGGGACAGCTATCCTTAGCCCTTTGGGGACGTGCGTTCCCGATGGAAATGTGACACCTTTTTCTCCTACGACGGTACGGGAAACTCCGATTGAGACGATCGAGTTCTTGCGCTGGCTTTCGCGAATCGCAGAGTCGAGCTTTTCGAGCTGTGCAACGGCGCGTTTGTTCCACTTGCCATCGTGAAGTGTCAGCACGCTCTCTACGTCGCGAAGTTCAGAAACGAGGTCTGGAGACGATGAAGCAATGTCAAGAAGAGCGTGGGTAACAGCAAAAGTTGTCGTGTGAATAGAGGCAAAATTGAGGAGCAGTATACGTTGAGCCAGCACTCTGACCTGCCAGTTCTTCCATTTACCGATCTCCTTCGCTTGCCCAATCAGCCACTGCAAGTAATCGTTCCGATCAGATTTGCTGGGCTGATCTTGTGAGTCGTACTCTTCCAAGCGGGCATTGATCTCTGGCTTAAGGATTTTCTCGAACTCGCGGGTATGAATCCTGTTGAATCGGGTTATGAGAGGCGCAGCCAGCGGTTTAATGGCGCGGGGAAATAACTTCATCATGGATGAGAGTGGGATGTCCCGCGCAAACGCGATGCCCAACTTGAGCATTTCTTCATTCCGAGAAAAGTGGAAGACCAAGAAAAGCTCCGTTGGTGATCCCACTGGGCATCTTTTGCGCAGAGTCCATTATGCAGATTTCAGACCAGTCTGTGCTATTGCCCAGTTGTTTAGTGACGCAATGCTCGATCTCTTCAGCGAGATCTGGGATGAGGTTTCCGACCTCTTTGGTAAGCGTGGTAGTGGCCAGTTCCAAGTGGATAGGATCATGAGTGAGGGAATGGGTCCATGGTAGTGTAGTCAGTCTGCAGATCTTTCTGTGTCGATTTATGCATGCTGAGGATATTGGTAGGCTGCTCGCTGGCGAACTTTATATCTGATCGTGGAAGGTAGGTAATGTTCCCACCGTCGATCATGGGGAGAATGGCCGCTTGGTTCCTGTACTGGATGTACGCCGAGTAGAGTTCGGTTTTGACATCGAGGGAATTACCAATTTTGGCTTGTCAAATGGGAAACCAGTCACCTTTTTGTGCACCGAGGATTGGTAGGTTGGGCAAGTTGGAGGGCTTCAGAAAAAACTGGTATATGATATAAGACGTCAACAAAGCGAGCGGCTCATCAATCGCCGGCCGCGATAGGATCTCAGGTACCGGATTTGCCATGGCGATGGTGAGGTTTCGTTGATGGAAGAGATCTTCGTGTGATCGCGCAACCTCAGACTTTATAGCTATAAGAGATTTTGCAACGAACGAATACGACGAGGTCAAGTGTCGGTATAAGCTATTTCTAACTGGCTGGCTCACATGGAATGAACTACAGTGCTTGAACTAATCGGTGACAAGTGCTGACAGTGAGGGCATCCCGCTAAGCCAGGCCAAGCAAGCCCTGTAAGATCGCTGGTGGGGATTGCCACCACTACAAGGACTGTGTCCTAAGTTTGTGGCATCCCCTTGTGTACCTGAGAGGTATGACTCTAGCCTCTCCATCATAATACGCTTACGAATAGGGAACACTGTTCATGTTCTGTCTCGATTTGTGACCGTGACTCAGGAGAACTCAGCTTGCCTGTTCGTTGATATCTAACTGGGCTGACACAGATGAGATAACTACTCAATGCTTGATCTCAAAAACTGCCTTGACGCCAAGATGATCAGTGATCCACGGCCTCTCAAAGCCAAGCGAGAGCAGATCCTTCCGAACATCCTCCTCCTCCTCATCCGGCTCAACATCAGCACCAAACCTCTCAAACTCCAAGAGTTCAAGTCCATCGCCACAGAAAAACACCTTATCCATGCGTGAGCAGCCAAATTGCTGTCGCAGTTCCGGTTGAGCCTGTTGTCCCCAAGTATACCCTTCGTTATCATCCCTACCGTCGCCTTCTGTGCCACCGAGCTTGAGATATGCGTCTTCAAGTCTGTTGTCTGTGTGGAGAGTTCTGTCGAATGGTTGGATGGCGTTGAAGTCGCCGGTGACGACAGCGCCCGAGATGTCGTCGGCGTGCATGTGTGAAGCGATGAGCTGCATTTGGGCTGGGCGGCGTGGCGGTTCCATTGCAAGCGATTCGAGGTGAGTGTTGCAAAGTCGAAACTTCTGACCAGATGACTCTACGTGAACAAAGAGGGCGTCGCGCTCCATCTGAGTCGCCGAGTAATGCACTCGAAAGCAGGACAAAACATCAAGTCGGCGATCCACCAGCGTCGTCGTACCATAAGCGCCCGAGGCCCAGTTCGCAGTATCGACATCTGTCTTGTAGAAGCCATCGCGAATCCAGTCCTTCTCGCCAATGATAGTTAAATCAGATGGATCGCATTCTTGAATATTTATGACAACTGCCGTCTTGTCATCATTTCTATGCTGCCGACTCAGCTCTTCAAGATGCTTCAAAGCAGAGTTCATTCGGCTTTCACCATGAGGGAGCATGAAATCGATATTCCAGCTATAGACTGCTAGCCTGGTAGCCTTGAACTTGTCTGATGAGGACACCGATGCTTGAAGTGGCTGCCATTTATCTGCGCTGCTACTCCACCTGTAGAAAGGCTGCTTCCAGGGCTCGTCGGGTCGCCACGCAAGTGAAGACGTTGGCTTCCGCCCCTTGAGAGCGTTTTCCAGTTGTTTCTGAATGAGTGCCTGCATTCTGAGTATCTAGCGTCTCATGGAAAAGGCGATATATAGAAACTCCTGTTATTTCTTGATTCGAGAGTGCAACGTGGGCTTATGATGAAAATTGATGGGTCTGCCTGGAGCGGGGTCTTCCGGTATCTGACATAAGATCCGAGGCAGTGGTGGGTTCATCTCCAAAAAAGATCAAAATAAACCCTCGAGAAAGAGAATATTTAATTCACACTTTGAGTTTGACGAGCAGTACCTCACTGAGGACTACTCACGCAATTTGAAGTGCAGTGAAAGAGATGGACACGTAAATGAAAACAATATGTATTTGAATGATGCAGGATGGAGAAACCTGCTGGCTCATGCATTTGACTATAGGTCAAGCTCAAAATCCCAAACTTGTAATTTGCGATCAGGAAATCCACCCGCCTGTCTCACAAACATGCTCAAAATTCCTGATTCATGAAGTCTCGTCTTATCAAAGAGGGGCTCAGTCGAAGTATTCGGGATTTCAGCCAAACTCTTCCAGTCCTTGAAATCCTTTGACGCGGTAGCGACGTAAATGCCAGTCGATTGCTTCACGGGATCCGGGAGAATACCGAATAAGTACTCCCCGCTCGCGTCGCCGGCAAGTTTGCCTCTTGGGTCGTACAGGTCAGGCCCGTTGAGGCCGGCGGGGTTGATGGCATTCTTGGTCCACGTTCCTTGTGAAGTTTTAGCGGCGTTGATTGAAGAGAGATTGATACCCTTACCATCCGGTTTTCGGAGATAGTGCTGGTACTGATGCTCACCGGACAAAAGGTCTCTCATCAGAATATGGAACCGGCCCTTGGTGTCGATAAGCTGTCCCTCCTGATTGACCATGCGACTGTTCTGAGGAACATCCCGGATCAAAGTGCTGTCATCAGATGTTGAGATGGGCTTCGCCAGCTTGGTATCGTTTGTATTGAACCATGTCTTACCATCGTCATTTGAGTAGGCAAAATAAACACCATGATTGGTGTCAGCATTCGGTGTTTCTCTGACAGTCCACGAGGTGTACAACTTTCCATCCAGGTAATCAAGTCCGTTGATGTACGCATTGTTGTCGTCACCTTGGATGTACATTCCGTAAGCTTGCCATTTTCCGGTAGATGCGCTGTAGCGATGGATGTAACTATCGCCCGACCCAGATCTACAGTTGTCAGCTCGTGCTTGAAGATACAATGGCAATACTCACTGTCCAATTCGGAACTCCAGCAGGAGGTCACCGTTACTCAGAGGCTCGAATCTCGGATACGTCAGTGGCGAGTATGGTCCCTGAGACCCAACCAGCTCATGGATGACAGGACCGAAAAGATCTGAGGTCCATTGCGAAGGAACGTCTTTTGCGATGCCATTTTTTGAGATGCGGTAATTGATCGGGACATCCTTCAGGAGTCAGTCGATGTCTCACAGTCTTGAGTTCAGCTTACATGATGATCAAAGCTGAGGTGAATCTTTCCATCCCCTGAAATACCCATAGAGATCATGTTATGGCCATCCATCGTCTTCTGGGTATAGTCATCGAGAGTGAGAAACTCCCAGTCGCCGACACTAGGCGAAACCTTTCTACGTCCCACTTTCACGAAATGGTTAAGATATCCTGCCGGGGCAGTCTCGTAAAAAGTAACATATTGATAGTCCCCATAAGTAATGAGGGCATCTTCTTGATAGCTTACGCCATTGAGTCGTTCGGAGCCTTGGACATCGGTGCCAATTGTCCACTGTTTGGTGGACTTGACCGTGAGGGCTGAAACGGCCGACATCAGGCTGGTGAATGCGACTGCAATACTATATAGATGCATTATGAGTGAAAGGGTCCAAATTGAGAGGTAAGGATGATCCAGCGACAGAGGCGGGATTTCTAGACGTACTATATATGAATGCTGCAGATCTTACCAATTTCACTCCCACGGGATGATATCCCAGGTGTTCGCCTGTGTATTCTTGGGGAACTGGCTCGGACTGGCACTGAATTGGTCTTGAAACCCCTTGGTCGCCAAGAAACTGGTCACAGCCGCTGATTTTCTATTGGAGAGGATACAAGCCCGTTCCAACCCCGCGTCGTCAATTCTCCCGAGATTGTGGGGAGGAAAGGCTCGGCTTTGATATCACCAGGGACTTGAAGGATGGCAATTCTGACCTTCCCAAATGCTACTAGGCGTGGCGAGTATTTCAATGAAATTGGCCAGCAAGGTGAAGAATATGACCCAGTCGCCCACTTGCTTATTATTGGCTCAAAATGTCGCTTTTCATAATCGGACTTTTGGCCGGGCTCAGATAGCCCGACACTCCGATGCACATCACACAGACTAGAAACCAATACCACTCATAGAAATCTTTCGTGAAGGGGTTGTTGCTTGAAGGTGATCCTTGATTTTGGTTGTAATTGCACGAGACTCACTGTCTTCGATCACATGACTGGGTCGCAGCCACTAGGGTTTGAAGTTAGACCAGCAACCTAGATTGAATCGGTGGCGTGGTGCTTATGACAAGCCTGGAAGCATGCCAAAGGACTAATATTCACAGGCAAAGGGTTCATATACCCTAACGAACAAAAACAATACTAATGCAAACTTTCTTTCCAGCATTGAATCGGAGTCAAATTGGGCTTTAAATAACTTTCCATATTTGAGGGCATGGTCGAACACAAAGAAGTCTTTCTCTCCACTTGCCTGATTCTCAAGGGCCCAGGTTGTCGGTCGAATTTTAAGGGTCCGGTTACAAAGCTAGAAGATTCAATATTTCATCTGTTGATTCTACTGCCTTTGCATACCGTTAATGGTAGGCTACCACTCTATTTTTCGTAAGTCTCGAGGGCATACCCCGTCACAATCCGTGAACCACGGCTAATTATCACCCTCGCTGAGATGCTTCAGTTGTTGTTGATGGTTTCAAAGCCGTGGCGCGTGACATGCTTTGTCGTTCTCGATTTGCAGACCTGATTTAAGTTCATGGCGGGGCACACGCGCACTCTGGAAACCTTAGAGAAGCCTACTTGAGGGCCACATCCGACTCATATGTGCTTTGGACTTCGTCCTCTTCGAAGATCCTTCGTTTCACTTCCTCACCCCACGTCATCGTGGGCCTCTAGTGAAAGTAACCTATGGAAGATAACACCAATAGCATCAGACCATATACCCTTAAGAATCTTCCCTCTCTTTCTCTATCATGTCAGAGCAAGACTCTACGTAAGTGTTCAATGTTCCTCATATTTGCTGAACTGGACCTTGGAAAATATTGGCCGCAAAATGTATATCATCCCAGTGGACTTCGCATGCATTTAAGAAGTCGTATGATTGAGTTCTCTTTTACACCTTACTTCATTTCTACTCGATCTGCATCACGAGTGAAGCTAACAAAACCTGGTTAAGCATCACCTCTCCTGCTTCTGACAAGCATCTCTTCCTGGTCTTCCTCAGAGGAGCTGCGAGAGATATCGCGGCTGTAGAGCATATCAGGCACACTATCCAGTGCAACAGCTTCCCCCCTTGGGAAAATGTCGCTGGCGGTTTGCAGTCCAACATCATTGAAGCGACGCCTAGACAGACAGAACAAATCGCAAGCCACCCCAGTGTTGTGCGCATAACGCGGGTTGAAGCAGCAGATGTAGAAGAAGACATGCAACTTGAGGATGATTCAACCAAAGAGCTTTACATCGTTCGGCCTACAGATCGCAGGGACAAAGATCAGTGCCGCGCGGCCCATGCTTTACTCAAAGACATGTTCCAAGATCAGATGCAACCGCAGGACATCGGGCCCTATGGGGTTAACGTATGGAAGCTCAATTTGACAGACGACCAGGTGCCTCTAGTTTCAAAGATCAAGGGCGTCAAGTCGCCAGAGCCTCTAGTTGAGTACCTTTCTAAATGCTCAGAGACTCCTGGAGGGAAGAAGAATAGGATTATCAAGCCGTTGGATGCTGAGGATGAAAAGCAGTGCAAAGCGACATACGCTACTCTCAAGGTTATGTTTGGGGATCATGTGGTCAAAAGATTGCGGCAAAATGGGAAGTTCTATTCCTGGGAGGCATTATTATCTTCGGGGGAGAAAGCGCAAGCTAAAACCATCCAAGGCGTGCTTTCAGTACGCACATTTCATGTAGGGAAGCACAGGACAGCACTCGAATCGCGTCGGCACGATGTGTCTGCCTAAAGGGGAGTTGCCTCTACCAGCAGAGCCACGGTATACTAGCCACAATGTTTCTAAATGTCTCGGTAACATCAGCAGAAGGCCTGACAACAGTATCTATAAAGACGACTAACTCTTGCCATGGTATAATAAATCAGAATTGCTTGGAATGGCTCTCACCCTCGAAGAAAGCTTGGCTGAGTATGGCTGCTAAGAAAAAGCAATTTGAAAGAAGCAGTAAAATGCAGTTGGAAAAGCTTCAGGTTTTGGGGATTTTGGCTGTGCAGGATCTGGCTAGCCTTGGCGGATTCTTGATACAGCTGAGAACAGCGCTTACGTCGTGTTCTTAGGTTCAAATTGTTTATAAAGACACGATGAAGCTTGTATTGTTTCCCTTGTACCAAAGCTTTCCAAATATGTATCAAAATAATGGGCATGTGTCAATGTCTGTTCATCTGTTCATCCAATCAGCTAAGGCGCAGTGGCAGAGTGGTCTAATGCGATAGACTAGAAATCTATTCTCTTCGGAGGCGTCTGTTCGAATCAGGCCTGCGTCGATTGGTTTATCTTTTGCCTGGCTGATACTTCGATTTCATGGCAGTCTTCTTTTTGCCTCTTTCTTGTTCGCTTGATTGACCAGTCACTGTCTGTCTGCGGCTGCTTCCATGGTGTACCGTCACTGCACAATATAATCTCTTACTGAATATAGTCACTACACATGAATCGCGTACTCTTTGAAGTGGGAATCCGGAGTAAACTCTTGTATGAAACCATGTCTCTTAGCTATGTACTGCCAGGTCTTTGGCATTCTGCTCTCAAGCCTTAGAGATCGCGATGGATCTCACAGACCCCTCCTTAACCTCGTGTTCGCCTGCATCAAGCTCCTCACTATCACCAGACAGATTACCCGCAGAATACACAGTTAACTTAGTACCTGAAGAAACACGGATAAAACGGATAGCGTCAGGCTTGAGTCCAGCTTCGGTCAAGAATTCTTCATTGAAGTCACCGAGCCCAAGGCTAACACCCCGACCGGTCGCACTAGTAGCAGAGAACACAGAAGCACCAACCTTGGGCTGGGGGACGGGGATTCCACCATTAAAGGTCAACTTGAGGACATACGCGAGTGACTCGGCTGGTTGAGCCGGCAGCGAAATCTCTAGAGCATCCTTGGTCTGCTTCCAGTCCGAGACCTTTTCGTAGTCGCCAACCTCGTCGCCAAGAAGCTCAATAGACTTCAGGTTCTTGAGGTCGACCAAGGCATCGGATCCAAGACTGCTAATGGAGACATGCTTATCGTCAGGCCAGCCAAGAACCGTAGCGTAGAGAACGTCGGCATCTTTGTTGCGTGTAAAGCGAATATCACTGCTGTTGCCCTGCAAAGGTGCCGTGAAAGAACCGCCAGTGACTTGATTAGGGCCTTCACCATATATATCCCAAGCACGGGTGCTGAATACAGACTCTCCATAGCGGCCAAGGAAGTCCCCGATATCCTGCAAGACTTTGAGCTGCTCATCAGGCAAGACACCGACTGCAGTTGGCGAAATGTTGAGCAGCATGTTGCCATTCTTGCTGATACGGTCAAGTAGTGAGTGGACCATGGCCTTGGAGGAATAATACTTGATTCCAACTGTGTAGCTCCAGCTCGAAGCGCTGATAGCATCGTCTGTCAGCCAGTAGGGACGCGTGATATTGGCTGGCCCACCACGTTCGTAATCACTGACGGTGGACGTGTCGCGGAATCCCATGTCAAAATGCTTATGGGTCGTGACGACCTCTTTATTCCACTCAACAGCGCGATTGAAGTAATATGCAAGAAACTCCAACCGTTTCTTCTCGGCAACAGCGCATGGGCCATCAAAGTCAGCGCAGTAGCCAGGACTGTCGAGTGAGAAGTCATTCCAGATGATGTCAGGTTGGACGTGGTCCAGCATCTCTCTATGCTTGTCAAACCATAGCTGGTCGGACTCGTCGCGTGAGAGTTGCCCCAGCAGTTTCTTCAAGCTTGTGTCGTTGGTCATTGGCGCCCATTCGTAGAACCCGTTGTAGTTGTAGGCTTGATGCATGGCGACTAGGAGCTTCATGCCATTCTTGCGCACAAGATCCGCCCACAACTTAACCAAGTCTATCTTGGGGCCTCGCTTGACAGAGTTCCACTCGTTGACCTTACTATCCCACATAGAGTATCCATCGTGATGCTCGCCAACTGGGCCAGCGAACTTGGCACCTGAAGCCTTGACAGCTTTGATGATAGCCTCGGGATCAAACTCGCCGCCCTTTGCGCTCAGAACAGGTTTGAACTGAATAAAGTTCCCTTTGAGATCATCAGCGCCATTGATGAAGTTTTCATAGCCCCATTCCTCAGGTGGTCCGTAAGTCTGGGTATGGTGTTTGCGTTGGTCGGAGCCTGGCTCATACATGTTGCGTGGATACCATTCGCTGGCGTACTGAGGGGTTGTAAAGGCTCCCCAGTGCCAGTAAACGCCGAACTTCGCATCGCGAAACCATTCGGGCGAGGCGTTGTGTTTGTCGGTGGACTCCCATGTCGCTTCATACGGGCCTGTAGCCTTGGCAGCAGTGCTGATGGGAAACAAGGCAGAGGCTGCTGCTGCAACTGCAGTCAACTTGGGAAACAGAGTCATCATGAGCTTATCCTTATGGCCTTTATCGGGAGGTTACAAGGAAATCTTAAACGAAGAGCCAACGACTCTTGCGATCAAGTGATCACCAAGCGCTCTTTTAAAGCTCTTCATTTAGCCACTAACATGCCATACGCAAAGGCAAAGCGCAGGATCAACAAATTCATTGCAACCTCGTACATTGCCACACTGGTGTCAACGGACAGGAAATACACAACCGGACCGAAACGGGCCGCGATACGAAGTCCGTGAACAGCGATCAGCATGTAGTAGATTCGTGCGGATATCGTGCCCTGGCAATCTTGGGCGCTAAAGCGATTCAACAAGTCACGTTGTATAGACTACTTTGCTATTTATCCGGTATCATCATTCGATAATGCATGAAAGCCCTGCTGCAGTTACCGTCGCTACGACCTTGGACATACGAAGTGAGTATCATCCCCGGACCCCGCGCTACCCCGCAAACAACCCATGCTCATCATGGGAAGATTGAGCAGTTTCTTTGACGTCACGATCAACGATGAAATTCTGGCTTGTTCTCGATTTACATTTGGTAGGCTTTGTCAAAGAATTATAGGTTATCGAATAGGAGAGTTCCATGAAACATGGCGAGGTGAGACGAAACTATCCATTTATATCATCGAGGTTTGCTCTTAGCCATACGAAGAGAGATCTAAATCTACTTAGTCATTCACATGTTCACAGGTAATGGAACTTCGGTTGTCGGAAGAATCTATTGATCTCTAGCTAGTGTAGTAATACAAGATGTCTCTGTGACATCAGTCTCCCGTTTTCTACACCTGTTTTCTGTATCTCTGCCACGACTTCGGAATTTCGCATCTTCTCATACTCCAATCCATCATCTCATTCTAATACTCTCTCGAGTCCGAAGTAAAATCCATGACAGTAGAAACAGCAGCCATAACCCAGCGCGGGTGCATGCCAAACCCTCCAGACCTTAGGTTCACCTTTACTCCTTGATCTCAGCCTCGTCCCAAGGTAGAGTACCAGCCTTTCCAGGGATAGGGTGGCCCTCACGATCCATGTAGAAAGTCTTCTTGGAAGAGTGAAGGCGCCAGGCCAAGACGCGGAAGCCCCACGCCTCAGGGTCCGTGAAGACAGGCTTGAGCTCATCATGAAGAACAGACTTGGCAGCAAGATTGCTAGGCTCCTCAAACATGTTCTCGTTGTTCTGAATCATGTTGGTGAAGTGAGTGTCCTTCATGCAGATGATCTCGATGTCGCCCTCGGCAATGTTGGTCGAGACAAGCTGAGCTGCAGGGCCAAAGACAAGGAAAGGAACCCACTTCCACTCGGTGTATTCACCTGAGAAAACACTTTCGGGCCATTTGAATGCAATCTCCTTGCCGTCGACACGGTTGCGGTGGAGGATGGAACGAATAAAGGGAGTTCCGGGCTTGCGGCTGTCAAAGATAGCCTTCTGGAGGAACTTGGTCGAGATAGAGAGAGTCGGGTGAGGGTTGGTAATATTGAGAGGAGAGTTAGGGTCAGTGGCTAAGCTGATCTTGGAAACCTCCTTTCCCTTTCCTTTGCCGATAGTTGAGCCACGGATAGTCTCCTCATCCTCCCAGCCGTCTTCAGACATGCCAGTACCATCGTAACGGTAAGATGCAGGGTCGGAATGGATGATCTGGTGAGCCTGCATAGTGGGAGAGAACTGAATATTAGCCATAGTGCTGGCGTTCGAGTAGACAGACTGCTTGGTGCTGTGCAGTGAGGCAGAGGACTCGGTATCAGCAACAGACCCAGCCAGATGAACTTGAGCAGGGGCGGCATGTCCTTCAGCGTCTGAGGCTGGGTAGTCCGCCATAGTGTAGGTAGACAAAGAGCCGGACTTGCTGTGCTCATCATCAGAGTTGACGTCTTTCTCGTGGAGACTAGCTTCAAGAGCCCACTCGAGAACAGACTTCTCTGTCTCCAGCTCCTTGAGGCGAGCCTGCATCTGCTCACGACCCATCTTGGTAGTGATGGAAAGGTCGACTATGGTGTTGGTTTTGTCGTCGTGATAGAGTGGAAGGTATCGAGTTGTCTGTTTGTCTGTCTTCAAAGTGATTATCGAGTTGTTATTGAGATTTTGTCAAGTTAGATAAGTTGTTGTCAGAGTTGTTGTGGTGGGAAAAGGGAAGATGGTTGAAAGCTCCAGGTTTATTGTCGAATTCTCTTTATAGCGAGATTCAAGAGACTGAAGCTGTTCGAATGGCATCTGCCACTGTCAATGGTATTGGTTACGCCATCAACACTTCTATTGGCATTGGCACCTGCCTGTTCTGTTGTTTCCTGCTTGGCTAGTCATCGCTCACTGGATGCTCACTCATGTTCATAGGGCCCTGGCCACTGCTCGACAGACATAGTCTGCTTGTACTTCACCAGTTTCGAGGGACATATTTTTGTTTTAAAGAAAGCTTCTAGTCCCGTCTAATCCTTTGCAATGCTGTTTACTTCTTCGTTGTCTGTGAGTAGGGAAGAGCTTTCTTCAGCGTTGTTCAAGTTGGCTGTACATGACTTCACAACTGTTTTTTCTTTTACATCATAGTGTTCCTAACAAGGAACGGGGTAGTGCTTTCGTTAGTCCACACAGTCTAGTATGTGTAGTTGTTCCGTTACTGTTCAAACTAATCGTTGATCTAATTCTCAGGCTACAATCGAGCGCAAATATCCGGGTTGTACTTAATTTTCGTCACAGCCAGAAGGCCGATTGTGTATTTATAAGAACTATGGAATTACTGGTTCTGTCTACATAGTTAGAGAATAACATAGGTGTATTTTCGATACAGCTAGTCTCAGGAATGCCATCCTACTCCCTATACTATTTCTTTTTCTCCGCAGCTCTTAGCTGCATCAAATTGTAATACATTAAACATCTCGATTGTTATACAGATAAGAAAGTGATAGGTCCCCAGTTCCACCGATTCAATGTCTTATACCGACCAGTAGCTGCATGTTTATCAATACTATTGCCATAGATGGAAAGCAGTGCGGCTGACACAAGGCATATTTCAACCTGCTCATCACCAATCAATAATAAAGTGGCTTATGCATGACACGCTGGTCAACCAACTCTGCATGATAATCAAGGCAGAAATGCGACTAAGATGTCTATGAGTGGCTAAGCCTCCACACTAGTGGAGGAAGGGGCCTCAGTGAGACTACACCGTTAAGCAGTCAGCCCGCAGGAAGACGGAGGAAATTGAAGTTTAAAAGGGAGCTGAAAGCCCCGAGTTTTGTAGCGATCTTCCTTCTGTTCCTTTGAGCCGTGAGAGCCGTTGTCTCGAAAATGGCTGGCCACTCCCTTGATGCTGTTGCCCAGCTGGGTACAAGCCTCGCGAGTAAACTCAACTTGCACTCTGAAGGATGTCGCAAGTCTCGCCAGCGACTCCCAAAGCTGGTGTCTCTGGTCAACTCGACTGCTTCGACCATCCGTCAGATTTTTGAACTGGTCCAGCAGAACGATAAGATCTTCACGGAAGCTTGCTTGAAGGACATCAACTCGCTTGCTGCCAAATGCAGGGCCATTTATGTCGGAGTTCTAACTCTCATCGCTAAGAAGACACAAAGTGTCAGCGGAGAGAAAGACGCGAAAACTTTGTCGGCTGAGCAGGTTGAGGAACTCTTGGCTTGTCTTGCCAACATGAGTGTTTGGCGAACCGAAGCTTGGAACTGGCTGGAGCCGCGATTGAAGATTTGCCAGCAGGAGCTGAAGCAAGTCAAGTTTGAGCTTGTCCTACGTTATCTCCTTGGAAGTATCGCTCGACTTCAGATGGAGTCAGTAAATTCATTTCATGCCTCTGCAGTTCAAATACTAATTTTGCGTCAGAACTATGATCCGTTCCCCGGGCGCTTGGGAAAATGAAAACTCGCTGCGATGTTTTGCCGAGAACGTCGCTGAAAGGCGCGTGATTTACTACAAGTCTTACAATAGAAGGCGAGCTGCCTGGAATAAGTCGCCTTCACCAAAGGCCTCGCTCGACGACGTCAGAAGTGTTTATTCGTCATCTACGTGAGGATCTCCCCTTCCTTTTATTGTAGCCCCTTCCTTACTGACTATATTTTGTTTGTAGCACTAGTACCGCTGTCCTCCCTCCCCGCATGTCAGTGGTTGACAGAGACAGCTTTGATGAGAAGATAAAGACTGAAACAGTTGAAGCTGAGAAGGAGTCTTCAGACGTTATCGTTGAGAAGACTATCCAGAACAAACAGCTCGATAACTGCTCCCGAAACTGGCTCCAACGGCTCTTCTCTTTCGGTCACAAAGAGGATTGGAAGAATGAAGACGTCATGGCTTTCGTTCTTGACATGAGTCACACAAACAAGCTCATTACAAGACTTGAGCTTGACGACAAGGAACTCAAGGCAAACCTCTCCAAGCTAACTTCTAGTCGTCCATGGAAACGCCGCCCCAACCTTGTCGAGCAATACTCGACACTTGATCAGAATGTTCGCCAGGATGTCGACAATGCAATCATTGTCGCAAAGCGCAAGAGCACCCGTGAGATGACACTTGTCGCCATGACGGCCAAGAAGTCGGACTCGCAGAAGGCAGCTGACAAAAGTTCCGGCTTCCATTATGCTCCTGATCTCAATGTCACTCTCTACTTCACGCTGGGTACTGAGCTTGAGCCAATCTATTTGATCGATACCCAAGATAGAAGGCTCGAGTTACCTTATACATCTTGTGCCACTTACAAGGTATGTAGCCCAAACGAGGATGTCTTGAACGAAGCAGAACTAATCTTTGACGGCAGATGATGAGAGATCTGATGACTCAAACTAACTTCACCCCCGGCGTTGCTCGCCAGATCATGGCTGGTCGCTACGATCTCTGCACCCAAGACGGTCTGGCGGTCATGCTTGGAACCTGGGACTCAGTCCGTCGTCCCGGCATGACACTGACCCTCAAGATCTGGCCACCTGCTGGTCCACCAGGTCCACCTCGGCCCAGAATGTATCCACCCCCACCCATGGGCTACGTTCCGCCGGTCAGGAAACGTGGCCAAGAGATGAAGGAGGCCTATCATGAGATGGTTGAACTGCTCGGCCTCGCTGAAGGGTGCATCCCAGATCAGGAGACGGTCAAGTCTGGACTGGGGGATCTCTTGCGTCTGTGGACTAATGCTATTGATCCCCATACAGAGGATTGTTCGGACTGTGCATCATTCGTGATGGGTTATAGCTCTTCAAGTTCTGACTACAGCGACTGAGATACTGGTGATATTGGGTGGCAAGGTTTCCTCTGTTGGAGTGCTTGTGTTTGTTTACCTTGATAACCAAATTGATGATCTGATTTGCGAGACCCCTGCTGTCTGAAATGCCGCGGTATTACTCCGTAGTGAACAGTCGCCAAATACACAGCACATAAGCGCAATGCGTATTCAAGCTGAATGTTTTGTTTGGGTCTAGCAGATACGTAACTTACGCACTGGCATAGTATTCTGTTCACTAATCTTACCATCATTCCTTCTAGAACGAAGGAATGCTTCCAAACATGACCCGATTTAACCGAAACACCATAATCAGGTAAAATGACACCTTTTCCCTCCAACCTTCGGGGAGCAAGAAACCATCGGTCTTTAATATAGGTTGTAAAAATAAGCTCAGTAAAAGGTATCCTAAATTTGCCCTAAATATATAATAAGTTACCTAAATCTTTTTGTCATTTAGGATCAAGGTGCTGAGGTTTCTTTCCTCCTCTAGCCAACTTAAACCCGCATAAACCTTATCGGCCTACCCATCAATGACAGCCTCAAGAGATGGTGCAACATCAATATCCTACGTAATGAGCCGCTCTGGACCCCTGACCAACAACTATCGACAAGTAAATGGCGAGATTATTCCAGGTGATTATTCGCCATCGCATCCACTACATCCGCCCCAAACGGGTCCAGAAGCCGACAAGCGGAGGTTAGACTTTTTCTCTTGCCGCTAAACACTCCACATCAGCTGTCCCCAAGCCCCATAATCTTCCCCATTCTCACTTGGCTCTAGGGGACACCGCGCGCTAACAGTGAAAACTTCGAATTGCGCAATCGGAGCCTTGTAAAAAAAAAAATGAATCGTGACTACGGATACCTACATTTAATAAAGAGAGATCTGTGGTTCGTGGCGATGGAACATTCTCCTCTCCACATTCTCAGCTTCTTTTGGTGATCTCAACATGACGTCTAATAAGGGTCTTGACGTTGATGCTATTCAGGCTGCTCCGCCCCTGGTGCAGAACCATGAGACCGATGATGAGAAGCCTGTTCTCAACACGGGAGGCCATGGACCTACTCAGCGAAGACTGAAGGACTATCACATCACCTGGATCGGTCTTTGCAGTGGTATCGGTACGGGTCTGTTTATTGGAACTGGTTCTGCCTATGCCAGTGCCGGTCCTGCTGGTTTGTTTCTGGCGTACATCGTCGTTGGCGCTGTTCTTTGGTGTGTCATGCAGAGTATCTCTGAGCTCGCGACACTGGTAAGAACCCTCCAACAGCTTTCGTCATGGTGATGCTGACCTGTAACTATAGTTCCCTACTGCCGGTTCATTCCCTCATTGGGCCACTCGCTTCATTGACCCTTCAGTCGGCTTCTCGCTCGCCATCTCATACGGTTACTGCTATACCATCGCCATCGCATCCGAATGCTCAGCCGCCGCCGTTCTCGTCAGCTACTGGACCGATCTCACTCCCGCCGTCGTCATCACCATCAGTCTTGTTCTCATCCTATGGATCAACTTGATGAACGTCCGATTCTTTGGCGAGACTGAAGTCGTCACTGGTGGCATCAAAGTCCTCTGCTTCCTCGGTCTCGTCATTGTCGCGATTGTCATCACTGCTGGCGGTGGTCCCAATCACAAGTCCATTGGCTTTAAGTACTGGAACAACCCTGGTGCTTGGGTCGATTACAATGGCATCACTGGCTCAACTGGACATTTCCTTGGCTTCCTCTCCGCCTTCGTCAATGCCTCCTTCTCATTTGTCGGTGTTGAGACCGTCGTCATCACCGCCGCCGAGTCTGTCAACCCTCACAAGGCTATTCCCAAGGCTGCCAACCGCGTCACCTACCGTATCGGCTTCTTTTACGTCCTGGGTGCATTTTTGATCAGCCTCATCGTCGATCCGCGTAATACTGACCTTGTTTCTGGTTCTGGCAACGCCAAGAGCTCCCCATGGGTTATCGCCATCCAAACCGCTGGTATCAAGGTCCTCCCTTCCATTGTCAACGCCTGTATCCTGGTCTCTGCCTGGTCTGCTGGTAACTCTTACTGCTGGGTTGGCTCGCGTATGATCCTAGCCATGACTACCGATCGACAACTCCCTCAGTTCTTCGCCCGCACCACCTCAAAAGGTGTTCCTTACGTAGCAGTTATCACTGCCTGGTTGTTTGGACCCTTGGCATATCTGAGTAAGTCCTTCTTGCCATACTCATCTTTGAATATCCCACTAACAATCACTAGGTCTTGGTTCTGGTGGTGCTGCTCAGGCTTTCTCTTGGCTTCTCAACCTCAGCACAGTCGCAGGACTCATCGCATGGGGAACTCTCTGCTTCTGTTACCTCCGTTTCTACCGCGCCATGAAGGTTCAAGGCGTCGACCGCAACACCCTCCCCTGGAAGGCACCTTGGCAGCCCTACACCGCGTGGTTCGGCGGTATTGGCTCCATCGTCATCACCCTCGTCGCTGGATTCCCTGTCTTCCTCAAGGGCAACTGGAAGACTGCCGATTTCGTTGCCTCATATGTCGGCATTCCAATCTTCATTGTTCCCATCATCGCTTGGAAGCTTTATTACCGTACTAAGGTACGTTCTTTGATCTATCACATGAGGAATATCCCATGTATACTAACCTTGCCACTTGCAGGTTCTACGAGCCCACGAAATCGACTTGTGGTCTGGTCGTTTATCCGACGATGCCATCTCAGCTCATGACACTGAGCGGGAACACGTTTAAGCACTGCCTTCTCATGTTACGGATCTTAAAAAGCTCTCGCATGGGGTTCTGCTTAAAGGCCTGCCTGCATCATACTTATAGACTATACATAGAATTAATTACTCAGCATTGGAAGCGTACATAGACAAGCGATATCAACCCAAATAGAATTGGACTTTCTGGCCTACAATCATCTACAGTTCCTTGGCATCACGCACAGCGATGAGTACCTTGATCACATATGTTGATAGCACTTGTATTTATGCGCGGTCCGGTGAACGAAAGATCTAGCTTCAGTCTACTGCCAAGCTATTGCTTGATCAAAATCAACTTGCTCTGGCGTAGTTGCAGTAGGGCATAGTATTACGATTCCATTCTCTTTATCTTCTTGCCCTGGAATTGGATGATCAATGTTGAGATCAGCCATCATCACTCCGACCTGTGTAACTTGTGAGAAATGCAAAGCCAGCACAGGTGACGTCAAACTTACCTTCCCAGCAGTTCCTTGATCAATGCCAGACGCTCTCAACTTCTGCGCTAGTCGAACAGCCAAAGACGCCGCAAACATGTTGTTCTTCCCTACTTCGACCATGACAGTCATTAGAGCTGTAAAGTTGGCCTCGCTCTGAAGATCACCTGTAGTGAGGAAGTCCGACAAGAAAAATGATGCTGCAATGAACGACGCAAACGAGACCAGTGGATTGCGGAACCTGGTATTCAGATCCGTGACCAAAGCAACAGTAATCATTATTTGAACAGCTGAGTCCATCACTCTTGCTTTTGTAGTGGGCAGCGCAGCCATGTCCACTTGCGATCTTGTCAACGCAGATTGATGAATGCATATCAAGGCCGTATGTAACTGAAGATTGATGAGAACCGCTTCAGGGCTTTCCATGTTCTCTGGGCACCTGAGATCCAACGGTAATGTCGCAAATGCATTTGTGACTGCTTCATCGAGTTGCTGCAGCTGTTTCCAGTCATTGTTGTCCTCATCTTCTTCGACATTTCTGGAGAAGTTGAAGCACTCGTTGAAGAGATGGACCGCCACTACTCGACAGGCGCTCGTAGAGAGCTCATACATACCCTGTCCTAGGGCTTGTTTGAGAGTCAGTGTGGCTATTGGGGTATTCGACAACAACGCATCTATGGATGATGGGAGTCGCGTTTGTATCTAGTTGGGTCAGATGTCAGGGTCAAATGTTCACGAATTACTTGTACTCACGCTCCTCCAGTCCATCATAGTCGGCCATCCGCCTGTGCTGCTTGTGATACGATCAGTCGTGAAAATGACCCAGAAGGTCTTTCTGCGCTCTTCCTCCTCCGTAAAGTCCAATGCAGTCGGGAGTGTCAAGCCTGCAGCATTCTTCCCGTCCAGTCGGTGAAGTCCGAGGATTTGGGCTAACCGGATAGCTCTCGCTATGCTCATTGATGCTCTTGAGAACCAGAGATGCTGCGCTTCAAAATGGCTTATGAGAACCCAGGCTTGGCAATGCGTCAGTGATATTTGGTCACTATCGCTCTATTTTTGGTCAACTTCATGCTGATCATATCGCCCTCGACGACTCACCTTCATTTCATCAGCTTGGATGTACTGCCGCGCGCGCACATAAAATGCTTCAGCCATGTGCTTGTGAGTTGGCGATGCGCTTGCTCCAGCGGCTAGGATGGCATACTGCAAGCACATGGGTGGCTGCATGTGAACAGGCCGATAGAGAGAGGCGATGTACCTCTCGCCATGGATCATAAATGAATCGGATTGAAGTTTGGTAAAGTATATCGATGTTCTGGCATCTCAAATTAGTCCTTCGTCCCCATAGGTCATTTGTGAGGTCTTACAGCTCATCAACCAAATGCGGAGGCGGCAGTCCCTCGAATCGACCAGTGTCAACAAGTTCTGTGCTGGTACTAAATGGCATCAATTCCGGCGGACTGCTCTGGGCTTCTAATCTGGCCTCCAAGTCTCCTGCAAACAGTGTTCAGTGATTCAAGATTCGTTATTGAAGCTGCCTCCACTCCTACTTACGGATGCGACTCTGCATATCCCGAAGTCGCGGTCTGTTGGCGGGATTAATGACGGGCTTCTTCCGCGCCGAGGGATAATCACAGACTTCACCAATCTTGACGCATCGGCCACAGACTGGCAACACCCTGTTACATTTCAACTTGCGCACTCTGCATCGCTGGCACGACCACGGCGACAGTGGTCCCAGGTCGGATTCAGAACTTGAGGGCGCCTGTGGCGATTGTGATTGCGATTGCACGGACATGGCCTAGTGGCATCGGCGGGGTACGTCTTGGCGAACAGGACCTGATAACGAAGGCCTATAACAGGCGCTGGGCTATTGCTGCGGATCGAGATGGTACGATCGAGCCAGACTATGTTTGTTTCGGGGCAAAGGATAAAGAGTTGTTTGATCTGGATACTTTGGTCTGCTCTTTACCCTGACTTGAGTCGAGCTGCGGGGAGAATGTCATGTCAGCATGCCTTCCTATTTTGGGTTACTCTAGATTCCTACAATGGTGTCTTTCTTCTTATCTTATCTCCCCACGGCGGCCAAACGGTCCATACTATAAGCTTAAGCCAACCTCAAGAATTACAGTACCTCTACAGTTACACCATAAGAGATGTCTCTAATTATCACAGTCAATTAACTTCGCCTCTCACAACATATTTACTCCCTCACGCTCCTGCTACCAACCACTTGGCCTCGTCCCGTTATCGCCATTCATCAAGGTTCATCACCCAAGACACTCTGTTTCAATGCACTGTCTAAGAACAGTTAAAGCCCAATAATGAACACTGCGTCACGAATAAGTTGGCGAGCAAAAGGTCTCAACTATAACCGTCCGTGCCCGCATCGGGACATCGCACATACTAGGACTTTAAGCATATCAAAAAGCTTCTAGACTACCGAAGATCGTCATCACTTTCCTTTACAGGTCACCAATCCCGACAATGACGCGCCCCGATTCGCTAATTCCCCAGCGCGTAGAGATGATCAGGAACCTTTGCACTGCCGGCCAAACTAACATCACAGCGATAATGCGGCCAGCGACAGGGGTGCACCCAAATGGAGCTGCCCCTTTGGGAAAGGCGAATGGGAGCTTCCGTGCTTGGGATGTTGTATCACATATATCACCTACCTTTTTTGAAGCTATCGTCCGCATGGCATCATTCGCAGAAGTTCTTCGAGATAGAGGGTCTGCTGATCTGACTATAGTATCGACATATCTCGTCTTGGCCGACTATAAATTCGAGGCCATGACCGCTCTGTGAAGCCCATCACCCCGCACCTCAAATCATCCTTCTTCACTGACAAGATGCGGTCCTCTCTCCTGCTCGCCCTTCTCCCTCTGGCTGCTGCCACGGCTGTCCCTAGCTCCAAGAAATTTGACTACAACGGCTTCAAGAGCCTGCGTGTCACTCTTCCCAAGGACGCCAAGAATGCTGTAGCCGAGATCAACAAGCTCTCTGCTACCATCCTAAACCCTGGTGCCAAGGAGGAGCTCGACATTGTTGTCTCTCCTGACAACATCGATGCCGTCACCAAGATTGCTTCCGAGACCACTGTTCTCGTTGAGGATGTCGGTGCTGCTCTTGCTGAGGAGGAGACCTCCGAGGTCTACGCTGGTGAGTATTCCAACTAACGCATGAAACGCCAAGGAGCTAACATATGTGCAGTCCCCAGTGAATCTTGGTTCACCGCCTATCACAGCTACGCTGATCACCTCCAGTTCCTGAAGGACCTGCAGTCTAGCTTCCCTAGCCAGTCTGAGATTGTTACTCTTGGCAACTCTTTCCAGGGTCGTGCTCTCACTGGTATTCACATCTGGGGTAGCGGTGGCAAGGGCTCCAAGCCCGCCATTGTCTTCCACGGCACTGTCCACGCTCGCGAGTGGATTGCTACCATGGTATGTCTGCTTCAACGGTAGTACGATCGGGATTTTTACTAATGATTGCGTAGACTACCGAGTACATGGCCTATCAGCTCTTGACCAAGTACAGCAGCGACTCCGCTGTCAAGGCTCTCGTCGACAAGTTCGACTTCTACATCACCCCTGTTGTCAACCCCGATGGTAAGTCTCATACGTTCGACATTTCTCTAATGTTTCTAATCCAGAATCACAGGTTTCGTCTACACCCAGACCACCAACCGTCTCTGGCGCAAGAACCGACAGACTGTCTCTGGCAACTCCTGTGTTGGTCGTGACATCAACCGTAACTGGCCTTACAAGTGGGAGCTCACTGGAGGTGCCTCTACCAACCCTTGCGACGAGACCTACAAGGGGCAAGCTGCTGGTGACAGCCCTGAGCTCAAGGCTATCAAGGGCCAGATCGACTCTCTTGCTGCTGGCAAGGGTATCACTTTCTACGTCGACTTCCACTCTTATGGACAGTACGTCCTCTGGCGTAAGTCCTCCTGAAAATCCCTTGGTTCTCTTGATCAGTACTAATGATATCTCCAGCCTATGGCTATGACTGCAGCTTCGTCGCCCCTGAGGAGGCCGCCCTCAAGACCGTTGGTACCCGCATCACCAACGCCATCCGAACCAATTCTGGACAGACTTACACTGCTGGTAACTCTTGCCGTGCTCTCTATGCCACCACTGGCGATAGTCTCGACTATATCCAGGGTGTCGCCAAGGCCAAGTACTCTTACACCATCGAGCTCCGCGACCGCGGTACCTATGGCTTCAGCTTGCCAGCCAGCCAGATCCAGGCTACTGTCCGCGAGACTTGGGCTGGTATCGTCGCTGGTCTTACTGGTCTGTAAATGGCCGACTGGATTGATGTAGTCTCACATATTTATCACGATGGATGATCATGGTCGGAAAGGGCAGATTGGTACCTGAAAAGGTCCGAGATGATTTGTTAGCTTTATCTAAAGTACATATTATTCAAAATACATACATGACTCTCAAAGCATCCTCCGTAATTCTCTCTATGGACTTCTCAAAGGTTGGCGAAGACCAGTAGCTTACTCTCAAAAGGCGAGAAAACTTGAGACCTTTTTCCTAAGTGATAAGACTTAGGTAAGTTTAGTACATCTTAGGGGAACTTTAGACCAGTTTACTTTAGCATGCTGATCCTTTCTTGCTCCCTGGGATCTCGACAACTCAATTTCAACATCATCCTCTTCATTTCTTGGTTGAGCTTCCATCGATATTCACAGCCTGGCCTTCGATGTCTGCGAACTTCTCTCCGAGTGCTGCCTGTTGCTCCGCAATCTCGTCTGCTGGGATCCTGTCGGGTGTAGTGTTGACGAGCATGATTATGGGCAGAAGCGAAGCACCTAACAAGCCAAAGGTCACACAGCTTCATTACGTTAGCACTCTTGAAATTTATCCGTGGAGACTGAAGAACTTACAAGCCAATAAGGGGATCGCTCTTTGTCTGAGTGTTCATGCCATATGCGATAGCCTGGCCAATGGCCTCAAGACAGCGGAACGCAGCTCCATTTCGAACATTTTCTGGAAAAGTAATCAGCTCTGTTATGTGTTACATCGTTCATACTTTGTATCTCACCTTGTGCATCGGTTGCAAATGATGACAGAAGCCAGTACATGTACGACTGGGAAAGTGGTCCTGTTGTCTGCACAAAGAAGTACGGCAAGAAGGAGGTGGCGAAGAGGCTGTCGTCCCAATCGATAGCTCCTGGGTCGTTGCGGTTGAATCGGGCTTGCATGACGATGGACCAGATGTATACTCCGATGTTGAGGACGACAACAGTATAAAGGCCGATCTGAGCGCGGCGACGTTGTGCCAATTTCTTAGCATCGAGAATGAAGCCGAGGCCAAAACAGCCAACACTGAGCTCATGTCAGCACTGCCAGACTCACTCTCATAGGGAACTTACATGCAAAAGAATGGCGAGATGAGCGATGAAAGCGCACGGGCACGAACAGTGAAGTGGATGCCGAGATACGTTGACCAGGAGCCGCTGTATCATTGTTAGTTGCTGATTGTCATGTCACTTAGGGTAATGCCACCTGTAGAAGAAAGACCATACTGCCCAGATCGAGGACAGAATGATGAGTCGCGAGGTCATGGTCTTTGCGATTCGCTTGACCTCGAGCTTGGTGGAGAGGGTCTCGGCAGTCACGATCTTGGTGCCATCGGATCGAATGACATGCTGAAAGGGCGTGATCATAAAGGCGAATGGCAGACTGCACAAACATGTTAGTCGTATTCTAGGAGTGAAATGTTGCAGTGCTACTTACGCTAGGCACTCAATAATGAGGAAGGCAACGTAGGTATCGGGGGTAACTCCGCCACTAACACCCTTCTCGTGGTTCTTCGACAGGCTTATCATATGTCAGCAAGTTTCGTTACCAGGTCTTGAGGATACTTACTTGATCGCACCGCCAACAAGCTGGCCAAGGTTTCGGGACACAATCCAGAGGGCCAAGTATTTTCCACGGGCTCCAGAAGGAGCGAGGGTCATGATGGCACCAGCTTCAGCGACGTACCAACAGCCCGTACCGATACCGCCGATGGCACCACTGAGGATGAGATACCATTGGTTACCAAACTTGCTGTTGCAGTAGTATGCGGAACCTTGAATGGGGAAGGACAGAGAGCCTAGGACAAGAGCCCATTTGACACCGATCTTGTTGACGATAGGGCCTCCCATGAAGCAAGCTGGGCGTTTGTGTTAGTCTCGTCCCGATAGCATCTGGTAGGCACATACTGAAGGCAAGGGCTGCATATCGAAGGGCTGTTGCAATGTTGGAGACCTGGGGGGTTGCAAGACCACCGCCACCGAGGCCTGAAAGAAGTCAGTATCAGTACGTTGAAGCCTCAGCTGTAATGACGAACCAGCAATGGCATCCGACATGGCTGGACCACAGAAAGCTTGGATGCTCAGGAGAATCATCTGAGTCAGACTGTGATGCCATATGTATTTCCACCTGGGAACGTCTCTTGTATGGGTCATATCAGCAGCTCGCACTGAAGGCTGAGGTGATTGAGCCCTGTCAGAGGGAGAAACTGCAGTCTTGTTGTCGGCCATTGCAGATGAGTTGAGTCGATGATGGGTGGAAGAGAATCAGTCCTGATGGCGACGTGGCTGACTTATATATGCTGATCTCAGGACCAACAAGCGCCCTCTCGCCGCTATCGCATCTTCCCCATGGGGTAGGTCATTTTCCTCCGGTTGAGACTGCGACTATGAAGGTCCAAGCGAAGACAATCTAGGTCTGTATCTCGAGCCAATCGGTGCTTGGCCGAGGCTTGCTTATCCGGCTTCGAAGCGGGGTGGACCCTCTTTTCCACCATATCTTTATCTCTTATCGGATAAGTCCCAGAACTCCAGATATTGTCATAATAGGAGGGAAGGTCCAAGCGACAGTGCCGGCGATAACATCATAATGGAGTATAGCACTACACACGAACTAGAATATAGCTTGCATTAGGTTTCATTGGCTGTGCTTCGGTGCATGACATGAGTCAATAGGATGGACTTAATCGTCCTTGAATTGCTAATCACAACACATGCTAACGTTCTAAAGATGTGTAAGCTTAGTGCGTTCAAGTGGAAACAGACACTCAGGTAAGAGATTCCGCTTGGACTTTCCATAATGATACAACTAACAGGAAAATGTATTAATCCTAATTTGTC
This sequence comes from Fusarium gaditjirri, assembly GCA_013266175.1. Taxonomy (NCBI): domain Eukaryota; kingdom Fungi; phylum Ascomycota; class Sordariomycetes; order Hypocreales; family Nectriaceae; genus Fusarium; species Fusarium gaditjirri. The sequence continues at coordinate 56,963 of JABFAI010000135.1, read as the reverse complement.
TCTTAAATCATTATCTAGCTCATCATTCTAATTCATGGCTGTTGATTAGGTTCAAGTTAAGCTTACCCTAAAGGTTGGTAACTGTGGGTCCAGCTCCCCCTCATCACAAATAAAGTCGGCAAACTCAATCATGGTCATTAGCAGCTTAACATTTTGGTAGGGGCTGTATACACATTTATGTTATCGTTATAGCATATCACTCAACCGTTCCAGATTACTTGTACTACACTCATTGTGCGCCTACGTTTGCCCGCCCTAGCAGCAGAATGCATAAAGTGAAGTCAAAATAACCAACCGTGATTGAAAAATCACGGGTTCGCCATGAAAAATGCAAAAATGAATCCCCGAAACCTGGATCGAACAAGTGACCTTTCGGTGTCAGATTAACAATTACAGCCGAACGCTCTTCCAGCTGAGCTATTCGGGGATGATCTCCGAATCCGGAGGAATAGCTATTGGTGCGGGGAGAGTCCCAAACTTTAACACAAGTACCCAATTCCTTACCCCCTCTCACTGATTCCCCACCAGCAGAACAGTATTCAGACAGGGTTGATGCGATCAATCAACCCGTACAGAATCGTGGTCTCAACCCTGCATCCTTCGCCTCCTCTTGTCGCGCACCTGAAGCCCGGGCGGAGACATTGCTCTATTTCAGATGACCCAACGCCAGTCGTATTGTGTTGGCTGATGATTTCATATGCCACGCGACAGAGGGTTGTAGATTCGCCAGCCGCGACTGGGGGTAATTGATCGTCTTCATCATAATGCTGAACCGTAGAAAACATATCAGGCGCGAGAGCATCGGCTGGCGGTATCTCCAAGAATGGCGCGACCGTATTTCCATGTAGATCCTGTCGCCTAGAACGCTGGCCGCTGGTTGTAAGGATGTGATGATAGCATGTCGGTTCCTCGCAGCCACCATTGCATGCCGCAAGCCCGACTGGAAGCTCTCCTCGCCCAGAGACAAGCATGGGTTGATATGTAGTAAGAAGAGATTCAAGCTCATGGATTCGCGCCTGAGCTGTTCGTAACTCTTGCTGCGTCGCGTTCAACTGAGCCTCGAGAGACTCAGTGCGGGCTTTGGCACGCGCGCGATGACGACGTTGATTGTCGCGTACTCGAATGGGGTTGGGGTTCAGCGTCCATTTTCTTACGCCTGGAGTTTTGTCTCTGGATGTCATAATGCCGACCAGCCAATGTATCTCGGAGTCGTAAAATGATGACCTGCATAATTGCAGAGGCGGCGGGTCATCGTGGTGACATATCATTTCATTGCCCCTTGCGGTTAAAATCCGTGACATATCGAAGAATTTCCTCTTCTGGCACGATTGTTGTCCTCCCTGATATCTCTGATTGGTTCAACCTTGCTGAATCATCAAACTTCATTGTCAATGGCAACATCTGAGCAGGAACCCCGGAATATGTTGAATTACCTTATAAGGGGCAAGCTTGACCCTCTCATCCTGAAATATTCCCTTCAATTTTCACTTCTTTAGTATCTCGACAACCCTTTCAAAGAATGCAAGGCCTGCTGCCATGAATAATCAAGACATTTATACCCGAGTTGGCGAGCGATACGGCAGTGCAGCGAAAGGTTCCGATGCAACATACAGCACCAACGTCGCGAAAGCCTTTGGCTATTCAAACGAGGACCTCGACTCCATCCCCAAGGATGCTAACTTGGGACTAAGCTGCGGCACGCCTTTGGCGATTGCCTCACTAAAGGAAGTAGGCTTGGTGTTCACCAGGTTGCAAAAGACAGAGCTGACACTTTTAGGGCGAGACCGTTGTCGACCTGGGAAGCGGTGCTGGACTAGATATCTTCCTCTCCTCCAGCAAAGTCGGTCCATCCGGTAAGGCTATTGGTGTTGACATGAACAAGGTGAGTAGCATGATGAAGATACTATCGCCTCTGACTCGGAATAGAACATGCTTGCCAAAGCCAGGAAGCTGAAGGCAGATCGATCCATGGAAAACGTTGACTTCATTGAGTCTCGCATCACAGACATAGCCTTGGAAGACAGCATCGCCGATTGCATCATCTCCAACTGTGTCGTCAATCTGGTACCTCATGATGAGAAACAAAAAGCCTTCGACGAAATGTATCGTCTGCTCAAGCCGGGAGGCCGAGTCGCCATATCCGATATCCTGGCGAGGAAGCCACTTTCCGATAATATTAGAAACAGTATGGCCCTTTACGTCGGATGCATCGCTGGAGCGAGCCAAGTCGTGGAGTATGAAGAGTACCTGAAGCTTGCAGGCTTCACTGGTGAGTAGTTCTATATACATCGACATTCAACTGACCTGAACAATCTGCAGATATTCTCATCACTGATACGAAGAGTGACCTGAACGTGTATCTGGATGCATCATCTGATGTCGCAGCAGGCGTATGTTGCCCAGCCCCAGGGAATATGGCAGTTGATCTTAAAGGACAAGATCTCAACGACTGGGCTGGTACTTAAAGTCTCACCCATTGAACATGGTGTAGCGCTGACACTGGAGTTGTAGGATCCTTCAAGATATATGCTATGAAGTAGAGATCATAACCAGGAGGCAGAGCTTCAGACCAGGGAAGACCACAACAAAGCCATAAAGCCCATAAGATGTCTGTCAGGTGGAAATTATCCTTATTAGAAAATATCTTCATTATTGAGGCGCTGGTGGAATCCATCCCATCTCCTCTAAAAGTCTCAAAATCCAAGATTCATGCTCCTCATCAAGGTGCATGTGAATCTTTCTCGTCATGCAATTCGCCCAGCCTTTCAACCACCACTGTGTCTCTGCTCTCTTGGCCATAAGACAGAAGTGAGCCAGCACCGCCCAGGCCTCTTGATCTCGCGCTTTGACAAGAGGTAAAAATCCATCGATACCTCCGTACAGCCAAATGAACAAATCAGTACTCTCCCACTCCGAAGTGCAACATGCTGCAGATCGTAAGCTGCCAACCCTCTCGATGAAAACGCTCAGCTTCTCGCACTCTGAAACATTGTTTCTTATCCTCTCTTCTAGTTGAAATAGTACCTCGTCCCTTCGGTCGTAGGAGGGATGAAGGACCTTGTGCAACTCCCATCTTCGACGACTGAATGAGAACAAGGCTGTCAAGCAGCTTTCAGAACACTCTTGTTCAAAGGTCGTTTGGAGTTTAGCTGTTCCTTGTATGAGATATATCCAATCTTCAAAATCGCCTTCGCCTGCTGGTATCCCATCTTGCTGCGACCGCTTTGGCGTAGACATTGCTTTTCACAATCAGTTTACAAAGCTGGGTGGAATCACGATATGGGAGGTGTTACCGATGACGATAGTCAGAGAAGAAAATATGAACAGGCCATCGGCATTCTGTGGGTTCAACTCTTTCAACAGTCCCATTGCTTGCTGCGAAGATTCCTGATGAAGCGTCAGGGCCATTGCAAGATATTCGTGCCGCTGGTCAGGCCTGTGATGAGCAAGATGCAATGCTGCGAGCGCTAGTATCTCGCCCATCCAGTAGCCGTTGCGTATAGCCAACCGCGGAACTGTTATCCTCCAAAAGTCTTGAAGTGCCGGAAATATTGATAGAGTTGAATACGTTGAAGTCGTGTATGTGTGAAATAGTTCAAGATCTCTGAGATTGATGCCACCAGTGTTGCTTATCGTTGGTTTGGGAGACCCCGATCTCCTAACATATGTCTTCTTTGGCGGTGGTGGTAAATACTTGCATTCTTCTTGCATTCTACTGCAATTGAAGCACGCAGGTCGCTGCTCATCGCACTACTGCTATGTTAGAATATGGTGTGTCGGTTGCCAAGTTAGGTACTGACTTTGACCTTTCGTTTCTTGCATTGCTGGCAACCTTTGCGCGACTTCGTATGTGAAATCCTCGTTGGTCTCCTTAAAGTCTGGGACGCGTCAATTGGAGAAGCCCCCTCAGTATGCACAAAGGATGCAGGGCTCTTGAGAAATCCCGCCTCGGTGTTTTCCATGGTTGAATGAGAAGCAGCGACTTTCCTCGGCGCTAAATCCTGAGCTCTTGTTGCATGACGGCGTGTGGCTATATAACGGGGTAGACTTCAAGGGGTTGCTATCAAGATCGAATCAAGAAACCTAACAGATCATCCCATAAACCCATATTTTGATCATGCTAAATGGCAGAAAAAGTTCTCAAGTGGATTGCGAGATGTTTAAGGGGCCAGGCTATCTTTAGGAGAGCGAATTTAATAAACGAGGTTAAACGAGCATGACACAGACCGCGTCAAAACATAACATCGAAGTTCCGCCTACCGCACTAATGATTCAGGATCAGCCATGCGTTGGTTTGGGGATCCTTCGTTTACTCGTTTACGACACCACTCTTAGGTCTAATAATAAAAGAAACCCAGTATGGCAGACTCGCTCATTGCCTAGTGGGTGATGAGTGAATGGAGACCCTTAATTTGTGCTCCGGCTTAACCGCAGGGCAATGCTTTTCTCTCCCTTAAATTCTCTGACAGTTTTAGTGTCAAGCTCAGTATAAAGACTTTCATTGTCCTTAGACCATGAATTCTAACCAGAGCACCATTCATTAGCTTCACTTTACTAGTTCCCTTGGATTCTCATTAGCTTTCTTTCCTTTATCGCCGTTCTTCTACGTACGTCAGCAACTTCAATCAGTATTCTCATACTCTTGTAATTGAATATCCAGCCTTTTGAGAATGGACATGTTCACACTTTCTGACAATGGAGCCGAGGACTTCAAACTCTATCATTATGACCCAACAGTCGTCGGTGGTGTTATTTTCACCATCCTTTTTCTGGTCACGACTCTCCTTCATTTGTGGCAACTTGTTAAAGGGCGATCTTGGCTCGTCATTCCACTGACCGTTGGTGGTTTTTGTAAGTTTATCTGTCACCTCAACGCGACACCACTAGATCTGACATCTCCCCTTTTACAGTCCAGGTTGTTGGATACGCCGCGCGAACAAAGTCTGGTAATGAGAGTCCCAATTGGAATCTCGGCCCTTATATCATCCAAAGCATTCTTCTTCTCGTCGCCCCTGCACTTTATGCTGCAACGATTTATATGGAGCTTGGCAGAATTGTTCTGATGATAGACGGTGAAGGCCGTGTTTTGATCCCCAAGAAGTGGATGACCAAAGTCTTTGTTACTGGAGATGTCTTATCGTTCGTCCTGCAGGCAGGAGGTAAGTCATTCTCAATGCCTCAATCTTCCAAGATGCTAACTGATTGCTCAAGGTGGTGGTTATCAGGCGTCCGGTACCATCGAGGCTCTTAAAGCAGGAGCAAATGTCATTATCGGCGGCCTCTTCGTCCAATTTCTCTTCTTCGGCGTTTTCATTGTCGTTGCGATAGCCTTCCATCTAGCCATCTGGGCTCAACCGACTGCCCGCTCATCAAGCGGACTTCCTTGGCAGAAGCACATGCTTGCTCTGTACATTGGAAGCTTCCTCATCATGGTGCGATCTATCTTCAGGGCCGTTGAGTATCTGCAGGGCTTCAACGGTTACCTGCTCCGACACGAGGCCTACCTGTATGCCTTTGATGCGTGCCTCATGTTCTTTGTTATGATCTTGTTCAACTGGTTCCATCCATCTGAAATCACCGAGATCTTGAATGGAAGGGGCACTGGTAAAGGCTACAGCATGCATGCATTTACCGAGGTTGCCTAAAACTCACAGCATGGCGGGATTTTCGATCTGGAGAAGGAGATCTATGTCTTCGAGAAACTCCAATGAGAGGGTTTCAAAGTGTATTAGAGTATATCATGAAGGATAACGAGACAAATTTGGATGGCAAAGTTAGACCAGTACTTCTGGTGCAGTTCTATATCATAAAATCATTACTTGCTTAATACTCACTACGGAGGCTCAAATTCTACATATCTCCGCCTTTGAGACCAACTACTTCAAGTGGCCATGATATCCACCGTTCCCAGTATGAGCCAAGCAAATCATTGACTACCCCCACGATATCGTATCCCCACCCTTCCATGAACCAAGAATCATTAACTGAGTGCAGCAAGGCCCCGTAATAAGCATATAGGATAAGAGCTGGCGGTTGTCTCTGGTGCAAAAGAGAAAAGTACCGCTCTGATGCGAAAGGCACGAACAAGAAAGCCCCCTGCCAGGCCCTATTAAATACAGAACTTCCAGGAGTTTCAGCTTCCATGCTTGAGAACTGTGCCATGAATATCCTGATCCTCCTGAGAACGTGTAGAATCTCGTCATAAGTTGATGCATCTGGATTATGCTCCCAGATTTCCCTCATGTGACAGAAACGCTTGTCGTCAATACCCTCTACCAAGTCGGGATCGATATCGTCCCAATTGCCAATATCCAGGGCCTCTCTCAACTGACCCGTCCTCAGGACGTCATATGAAGGAGCCAGTACAGTCTGGACACCTCGAAGCATGGGAACCCATCCCGCCCCCAAGATGCGGTCTTTACGACCGCCCCAGCTAGACTCATCCCAGAGGCCTTCTCCCAATCGACCTGATGCCGCAAATACGTAGAGAAGATTGAGCGACGACCAGACGAACAATCCCTCGGCCATGCCCTCACTCGAGTGCGGAATCGCCTCGTTGAAGCCCTGTAGGCCTAGGCTGTGGTACCGCGCTGCTTCCGCTGTATATCTCAGCCTCTCTTGGGGTTCGAGATATGCGATGTGGAGAGCTGTCAGGGCTAGAAGAGCCTGCATTACAAATGGGTGCTGGAATGCGATCTTGGGGTATGTGACCTGGCAGATAATCGACAACGCCGAGTTCTTGTACACGTCAAGACTAGTTGAGACTGTCCAGTGGTGTAGTAGAGCCATATCCTCCATTCCGTAAGTGGCACAGGGTCTGTCATGTTGCTGCACCCCAAGAACTGACTGATATGCATTTGAGACCAGACTTGGAACAGGCGCAATCCTTTGATTCCGCATCTGCTTCGGCGCCTGTGACGAAGTCGACTCGGGAGACGTTTCCTCACCATGCTGTGTAGATGGTGATGGGAATGCTACCCTTTGGAATGAAGGGTATTCGCACTCAACTCCACGGCGATGACAGGCACGGCATTCGGGCCTCTCCTCGGTGCACTGCAACATCAGTTAGTTCAAGATTGGCATGGGCACCACCACATTCAAGCCACCTACCTTGACGCGCCGTCTTCTGCAATCGAGACAGCCTGTCTTTGCTTTCTTGTGTGGTCTTCGGGGCTTCGACCCACCACTCACTGTAACGACGTCATGAACCTCGGCGCCCATGACGGCCAATGACAGAACCGCGAGGAAAGGCTGGGAGCTTAACGAGATTGTCAAGTGAGATTCGAGATTTCGGATATTGTTTCTGTAGGTAAACGAACGGAAAAAAGGAAAAGTCTGTTGGCGACGGATGGAACAAAGGTACTGTACGATGCCTGTACAGAGCTAAGATTGGAGATTACGGCGCTGAACGAGATCTAAGCGAGGTCTAAAGGAGACCTAAACGAGGACGAGGTCTTGAACGAGCTGCCTCGCTCACTAAATCCTGCTGATTGGAGATGACTGTGGAACTGCTCCACTGACTTGGCCAAGAATAGTTACCGCCAGGAAGCACGAAGTGCATTAAATCCGCTTCTAATCTGCCATGGCATCAACCATCGCATAAATTCAGTTACGAAGGAGATCTGACTCTTTTGAAGCGAATCTTGTGTTGCGGGAAGAAAACTTGATCGTAATACGAAAAGAGATCCTGCGACATTGATGAAATGTCCCAGGACGCGGGTATGATACATAACGAAGAACTAACTAACAGTTATTTCCTTTCATCCTTGTATCTTCGGAGAGTCATGTCAGATCCGCTGAATTGAGGCTCAGGCCCTGCCAAAAGCGACCAGGGATGAATTCGCTCCTCGTTTATTCTCCAACCTCGTTAAGCTTCGTTCCCGTTACGGGCCTCCCTACCTAGTACTCATGCACTACGGAAGCCCACTGCGGCTCGGCATAGCCTAGTGTAACCAGCTTTTGTTGTGTATATAGGTTAAAGAGCGCTCTTCCTAGCATGGATCTCTATCCGTTGGGTCTTCAATCCCTAGACTGTTTGCTTTCCTTTCTCTTCATCATGGGCGACAACGAATCAGCAGGCTTTGACTTCAAGCTTTATCGCTACGATCCTTCTCTGCCAGCAGCAATCGTCAGCACCATTGTCTTTTTGATTCTTTCGGTGCTACACACTTGGCGATTGATTCGAGTTCGCGCTTATTATTTTACGCCTTTTGTCATTGGCGGCTTTTGTAGGTCTACCATTTCTCCAGATTGTGCTGTCGACATCGCTAACATCCTCTTCAGTCGAGACCATTGGATATGCTGGAAGAATATGGGGCCACTTTGACAAGCTCTCCGTTGGTGGCTTCGTGCTACAAGCTATACCTATCCTCGTCGCTCCCGCACTTTTCGCCGCCTCGATTTACATGATCCTCGGACGCTTGATTCGAACAGTCGGTGCTGCCCATCTCTCTCTTATACCCGTCAAGTGGGTGAGACGAATTTTCGTCACTGGCGACGTTATCGCATTCGGTCTGCAGGCCGGCGGCGGAGGTATTCAGTCAGCTGGTACCCTGGATTTCTACAACCTGGGTGAGAAGATCATCATCGCCGGTCTATTCGTCCAAATCGTCGTCTTTGGCTTTTTCGTCGTCACCTCAATCCTCTTCCATGCCCGACTATTCAAATCTCCAACAACCGAATCACTACGAGGCGATGTACCCTGGGCGAGGTACCTTTACGTTCTTTATGCCACGAGTTTCCTTATTCTTGTCCGAAGTATCTTCAGGGTGGTGGAGTACCTTCAAGGAAACAAGGGATACCTGATCTCTCATGAGGTCTACTTATATGTCTTTGATGCCATTCTGATGGCTCTGGTTATGCTTGTTTTTATGATTTGGTATGTCAAGCATCTGCAGAAGGAGCGCAAGACAGCGGATATCGAGGATAGAGAGTTGTCATCGTATGAGAGTCCCGAGGAATACCGACAAAGCAAGTGAGGACAAAAGCGTGCGACGGATAGACTGGTTTCGTTTTTTTAGCGCCTGAGTTATGTTATCCCATTATATAGAGCGAATGTCAGTTCATTGGCACACTCAGAACACTACGCCGGTGCTTTCTGTCCGTGACTGAATGATGAACAACGATAGTGCATTATTAGAGGTCGTATACCCAGTGCCTGTGAGCATAATGCCTGGTCGACGGTAAGATAGTAGAGGTCTTATCTAGTAATACATCACCATCACTTTCTCCTATCAATGCTACATGCGAAAGTTCAATTGTCGCAGCCCCAGTTGAAGAAGATGTCGATCTTGTTACAACCCCTCTTTCGACCCTGGGTTGCCATTGTGCTTACCTGCGGGCCATCGGCTATCGGAGATAACTCAGATTATGATACCTCATTTCCAGCCCAAGACCAGAGCCGTCAATCTGTAAACTCAATTCGCCGAAATTGTTCAGCGCCCACGTGCTCCCCAAAGCAATTGAAATTCCGATTAACAATAAACGTCGAATGATAAAACGTGACCGACATATTCTGCACGCAGCGATTCCCGAAAATGCCATGGCCACACAAACATTGGCATTCTCGGCGCGTGATTAACCTCTCGTCTTTCATTGGATGTGATCATGTCTTGGTACAGTCTCAATGCAGCTAGAGGCACACGAGTTAGCAGGTTTTTCGGAAGGTTACCTGTGAATCAACACTGACCATGCTCTATTCGTCCAGGATCATCGGGTTCTGAGATAAAGCCCACGCGACTTCTTTTTCTCATGATGGTGTTGCGCTTTTTTATTCTTCTTCTTCATAATTCAGCCCCTCAGTGAGAACAACAATCATGTCTTCTGTGAAAAAGAGCCAGGATGTGGAGGAGCAGAATGGGCCTAATTATGGTACTGTCGATATCAAGGTTGGCACTCAACAGGACCTTCTCGACCTTCAGGATCTCGACCCTGCTTTCAATCAGAAAATGAGACTCGTCAACGATGTGAGAAGGCAACTCCAAGTTCACAAACTACAGAGAACTGACTTTTGGACCAGGCCATCGACGAAATCGGTTGGACGCCGTATCATTTAAAGTTATTCTTCCTAAACGGCTTTGGGTATGATCTCTTGGAGAAGCACGACCTGCTTTCGATTACCCTTCAGAGTAAACACCCCCTGACTGCTAATCTGTTCTTTCGTGAAGCTACGCTGTTGACTCGATGATCACTCTCTTCCAGTCTATTATTGCGACACAAGCTTTCCGTGAGTTTGGAGAAAAGGGCTACGCCAACGGCATGACAATTGCAGCCTACGTCGGTATGCTGACTGGCGCTCTCTTCTGGGGGTTCGGCGCCGACATCATCGGGAGAAAATACGCCTTCAACATCACCCTCTTCCTCTGCTCGGTCAGCTGCATCATCGCCGGCGGTATGCCCAACTGGCCGTCCCTTGGACTTTTCGTTGCGCTGCTTAGTTTTGGCGCTGGCGGAAACCTCGTCATGGACACGGCTGTCTTTCTCGAGTATCTCCCGAGTAACAAACAATGGCTTCTCACTCTCATGGCATGTTGGTGGGGTTTCGGTCAAGCCATTGCTGGTTTCATCGCGTGGGGATTCATGGTTCCTGATCGCTGGAACTGCGTTGATGTTGAGACCTGTACACGAGGTAACAACATGGGCTGGCGATACGTCATGTTCACAGGCGGCGCTCTCGTCTTCTTTCTATCGCTTCTTCGAGTCACCGTCATCAGACTCCGCGAAACACCCAAGTACCTCCTCGGTGTCGGAAAGGAGGAAGAAGTCATTGAGACATTTCAGTACCTGGCAACCAAGTATAATCGTCCTTGCTCTCTCACTTTGCAGGATCTCGCTGCTTGCGGAACTATCACTTCCGCTCACAGCAAGAACCGATTCTCGATAAGTGAGACCATGATCCACATTCGAGGTTTATTCAGCACCAAGAAGATGACTATTTCAACCGCCAGCATCTTTCTGTCCTGGACACTGATTGGCCTTGCGTACCCTCTGTTCTACGTCTTCCTCCCGTGAGTTATCATCTTTACATACTCTTGGACCATGGAACCCTCCCCTATATTGTCATTGCAAAAGTTTTAACATCTCCTAGGTCTTATCTTGCAAGCAGAGGCGCAGTTTTCAACCGCTCAAAGTACGAAATTTGGCGCAACTATGCTCTAACAAACATCAGTGGTATCCCAGGTCCCGTTGTCGCTGGCTTCATGTGCAACACCAAGCTTGGCCGCAAGTACACCATGGTCATCGGCGCCTTGATAAGCATGGCCTTCTTTTTCGCCTATACTTCTGTGAAGACTTCTGTGCAGGACATCACGTTCACTTGTCTGATCGCCTTCTGCATCAACATCTATTACGGCACGCTATATGCCTACACTCCTGAGGTTCTGCCAAGTGCTCATCGTGCTACTGGAAGTGCTATTGCTGTCGCGTGCAACCGAGTGATGGGAATTGTATCAGCTGTTGTCGCGAGTGAAGCCAATACCGACACGCCTGCTCCGTTGTATGTTTGTGCCGCGTTGTTCCTCGCGATGGCAGCCGTCTCGGCTTCGTTCCCATTTGAGCCGTATGGACACCGAAGCTCATAGAGGATTGCCTGCCTCGGACTGCAAGCTCCCGATGTCGTGACGAGGAATAGAGAAGCCTGCTTCGAGCTTCACCATCTGGGTGCTGTGCAGGTAAGTCACTCCTTAGTCGAGGAGGCACAATGTGACTGACACTGATAAAGAATACCCCATGAGATACAGACCCACGAATGCTATAACTTATAGTGGAGGTCATTTATATCATCATTAGCTGACCAACAGAAAGTATCTTAGATTTTAGCAATGAGTTGATATGGGGAAAAGCCTCGTGGTGCTCGCAACTCGTTTAAACGTGAGAAACAGTAATTGTTGAACGGCAACATATGGATTTACAACTGACAGTAAATGCCTGAAGTTTGTTCTTCGTAGATGCAAAACAGCATCATTTGTATCACACATTGTTTCAATAGCTGTGAATCACGGCTGCGATTTTAAGCATCCAATCCACCTGTGAATTTCTTGTGCCCTCGAAACATGCTCTCTTTCATCTCTTCTCTCCATGGAGCAAGCTTTAGCGTACTGGCATCGCATCTTTCTCTCCTTGATCATTCTCTATCCCGCAGATCTTCCCAGTCCAACAATCGCTACTAAACTTCAGCCCGATCATACGGTCTGTTGCCAAGCCAAGTCGCTCATTCGTCTTTTCTCAACTAACAAAACATCAGTCCCGGTATCGATTCTCAAAGGCAGCGATTTCATCCCCTACATTAAAGTCCGCACTTCCGAACAACAGGGTTAATCCCGTCGAGCAGCCCATCATGTCTGCACCCATGTCGGAAAAGTCGACTTCTCGATCGAAGCGCAACTCCCCGAAACGCAGTCTTGCATCCAGCTCGGCAGCAAGTGACGCAAAACGCCGTAAGAGCGAGCACTTCAAGAAATTCACTGAGATGAAGCTAGAGGATGTCGAGCAGATCTTTCAGAGTTCCCGAAACGCTCTTGACAAAGCAGAAGAACTGTACCAGGAGGCAGAAAAAGCACGTACCGAGAAGTTGGAAACCTACATGGATGCCACAAAAGCCATGACAGGGGCACATCAGACACTGTCGAGCGCCATGGTCCGAAAAGCGAATGCGACGAAGGACGTCGCCAGACTGGAGATGATCAAGGATGCGCGAGAAGCGATTGAGAAACGGGATAATCTGCAGATTCAAGTCGACAAGCAGAAGAAGGAACTCTTCGCGGTCGAAACCAAGCTCCTGACGTGGGATAACATCGCAAACATGGCGGTAGAAAATCTGAATGCGGATGATCTGGAGCACTTGTTCCAGTTTCAAGGGTAGAGAGGGCGGGCAAAACATGGTATCGTGCTTTGCGATGGGCTATCTCAGCTACCAAATTCATTTTCATGGTCCTTGGTGCGCTGTAGCTACAAGACGGGTTATTATTGCAAGATCTTCGGTGTTTAGCAGGGAGATTTGCGTCACAAGACATTGCTTAAAGGGTAGCTGGCATTTCGATACAAGTCATGCTCTCATAGCAGGCTGGATTCACGGAAGCGATCGTTGTTAAGTTTGCCCCCTTTGTGTGTGTCATGCTACGAAGTGACATTTCGCTGGATAAGTTGGTAAAACTTGAGATGCTCTTCGAGGTAGTGCCTCTTATCAAAATATGACTGAAACGGATGAAAGAGGATTGATAGATAGCAAGGCGATGGTTGGTAGGCTTTCTGGTGTAGTCATCATCAAAGCTGGAAGCTTACAATCAGACACACGATATAGCTTTTATCAGTGGCTATCAAACACTAGAATTTGTATCACAGTCTGGGCGTAAGGTATTTACAGGGTACATACAGGTCACTGGGTTGTGCCTTGTGGACTCTTCGGCTAGGCAGTCTGCGGAGATGTCTGTCGAAAACTCGTTGGAAAACTGCCTATTCATCTGGGCCAATTTTTGGTCGGATGTAAGTAATATTGAAGATAAATAATTCGATTGGCTTATATTCCGCCTTGTGTGGGTTTCAATCCAGTTTTTTTTAACATGGTTAGTGTCCAAACGGTGGCGGAGTGATCCTTTGAACTCAGCCTTGAGGCTCATCACTCCACTCAGCGGATAAAACGGAACGAACCCTCCAGAGCGAGAAATTCATAAAGACACATCCAACGACTCATTCCCTACCATAGTTGACATCACGAGACAACACCATTCAGCAGAGCATTCGCATCAACTTCACATATCAGAAATAATCTAGAACCATGTCTTTCTTCGCTTTATTCGTCGAGTTCTGTATTTTCTCCATGGGCCTCACTAGCCTCGCTGGTGGATTGCTCGCTCTCTTCAACCCACGAAACCAATACCAACTCAAAGGCATTCCAGACATGAAATCCTCAGACGATGCCGCCAGCTTCGCGCCGATATATATGCTAGCAGCGAGAGATATATCATTCGGCATTTTTATCCTAGCACATCAATTCCAAGACAACCATATTGCTATCGCTACCATCCTGGCTGTCATGAGCTTCATGAAATTCGGCGATCTTCTTACTGTTCTCGCAGTTGGCGATGGGGAAAAGACGCTCCCGTGTATCTTGGACTTTTCAATGGGTATTGGTTATCTAAGCTGGGTGATATACCTGTGCACAAACTAGTTCTGTATAAAGAGCGAACATGTGCTGGATCATCCGTGTCATGAGTGTCAGGTTACACTCATTTGCTTATACGGAAGGTTAAACGATTAGTCGACGTTGTAATTTGGCATTTCAACATCAAAATATCATAAAGGGGAAGGTTCGAGATAAACTGCTGCCGTTAGATGAAGCCGTTAGCCATCTGAACTTTGCGCCGGCTAGACGGTTCATCAGCGCCACTTCGATGCGACATTGGTGGATAAAAACCAACGCAGCATACCGAATCCGGGGTTAGCAATGAACCAGAAGCTCGGAACCAGGTGGGATGATGGGCTAGGGGCATAAATAGACTTTGGCCAGTGGTGCTTTTAGGTGGCATTACTTGATCGTAATTAAACCTTGTTCCATAACCAACATACGTCAACACCAAGTGCCGAGGACGACAAAGTCAAGGTTATTTCGGAGAATGCAATTGCAAAATATGCTGTGGTGATTCTCAATTATTGAGTAGAAAATACACCACCGCTGAATGACTAAGTAAATAATCTTTTTACATAACGACCTGCGTAGACCTGCGTAGAAGCCAGCAGGCTTTGACCGTCATCTTCTCTGAGACCTAGTGCCAAACTAGCAACAATAATCGAGCGCTGACAAGGCAGACAAGCACAACTGCCTGCGACATCGGTCCCAGACTTGCGAGCAAAATTGGCACCAAATCGAGCATCTTAAAATGAGGAATCTGTACACGGAACTTTCGGCACCCTAAGCAAGAAAGCTTATTCAGATACGCCACGGCTTATGTTGTGTAACACAGTCATTTCGCCTGACGATAAAAGCCCGAGCTGTCCTTCCATCATCTCACTCATCACTCACGCTCCACTCTCGTTCTCTCCAGTCTCTCTTTTTCACAATGAAGTTCTACACCTCTGCCATCGCTTTGGCCTCATGTGCCACCGCCATTGTCGTCCCTGCTGGCTCTGCGCCTAAGTATGACGTTGATGTTGCGATCATCGGCGGTGGATCCTCTGGTATTCATGCTGCTATCAACCTCAAAGATGACGGTTTGAGGGTCGCCGTTATTGAGAAGGAAAATCAGATTGGTGGTCATGCCCAGACATATATCAACCCTGTGACCAAGCGACCTACCAACATCGGTGTTACGCTCTTTGAGAACACCAAGACTGTGCAGAAGTACATTGGTCGTCTTGGCGTTGCTCTCGCAAAGAGCAATCCCTTCTCTGCTACTACCAGCACAAACAAGCAGTATGATTTCACTCTGGGCATTCCCATTCCTGCTCAGTCTCAGGCTCAGGCTGCTGCTACCAAGGAGGCCATGGCTGCTGCTATTCAAACTTATGCTCAGAACGTCCTCCCTAAGTATCCCTGGATCGACCAAGGTTATTTGATGCCCAACCCTGTTCCCCAGGAGCTTCTTCTACCTTTCGGAGAGTTCGCTGCCAAGAACAACTTCAGCGCCATCCTGCCCCTCATCAGCCAGATGAACTGGTACCCCGGCAACATTACCGCCATCCCCACCATCTACGGTATCAAGAAGTTCGGTCCTGGTCTTCTCCAGAGTGTTTCCAGTGAGTTCCTCGTTGCTGCCTCAGGCGACACCCGAAGCATCTACGAAGCTGCCGCCAAGGTGCTCGGTGACAGCATCTACCTCAACTCCGAGGTCGTTAGTGTTCGACGAAAGGCTGCTGGCAAGGGTGTTGTCGTTGTCTTCAAGCAGAATGGCAAGACTATCACCCTCCGGGCTCGCAAGCTTGTCGTCGCCATTCCTCAGACACGCGCCAACACCAAGATGTTCGATCTCTGCGAGAAGGAGAGAAAGCTCATCACCAAGTTCTCTGCTTTCGGCAACGTCGCCGGTGTTGTCCACATTCCCGGTCTGGACCACGGTCTTCAGAATATAGGTGCTCTCACCCCCGCCAACTTACCCCTCGTCCCTGGTAACAACGGCTACTTCCAAACTGGCTCACCCGACGACTTTCTCATCGGCACTGCCTTCGACAACACTCACTACACCCTCGAGGACGTCAAGACTCTGGTGCGCAAGGAACTCGCCACTCTGGCTCGTGTTGGCGGTGCCCCCGCTGATGCTGCCGAGAAGTGTACGTTCCCTATGCTTGAGGACCATGGTCCTTACTTCCTCCACGTCACCGGCCACGATATTGCCCAGGGCTTTTACCGCGATCTCCTTGCGCTTGAGGGATATCGCAACACTTACTGGACTGGTGCTGTGTTTGCTGGACACAACAGCGGTTTGATCTGGAACTGGAACGACGGTACAGTTCTGCCCGCCATCAAGAAGGCTCTTGAGCTTGAGACTTCCCTGTAAAGTGGACCGTATGAGATTATGTATTACTTTCGCTATAAGTCTTTTTCTTTTTTTAAACTTTCCTAAAAATACAATGATTTAATACAAGCGCTGTAAATATTACCCGATCGATATCTCGAAAGTGACACTGTCAGTGAAGCTCTTACGGTAGTACAGGTAATATATTCCAACCAGTAACTACTTATCATTATAAATTGTGTTTTTAACTCATTCCAATAAGATTCATCACCTTTTGTCTCTTTTCGCAGCGATTGCCCGCAAATGCCAGCGGCCTATTGTTCTGCGATCTGGACAAACTGCGGAGCTAAAAAGAAATTGCACAACACCATAAAAAGATGGAGAAGTGGCTATTACAGCTCTTGAATGCGTAATCAGGGAATCGAACCCTGGGCTCCCCGACGCTGCTCGAATGGCAACGGAGAATTTTACCACTAAACCAATTACGCGGTGCGATTGTTGAAGGCTGATGGTCTCCACGGGTCTCAAGAGCTTTTTGGTGGAGTTGGGGTTAGGAAGGGTTCAAGGCTTCGAACACTCTCATTTGCTCACCCTAGACCTGAGGTCCATTTTCCTTCTCCGTTTGTCCTAGTGCCAATTGACTACCGAACCAATGCGATGCCACGGTCCATCAGGAGTGGACTATCAATTTACTTGTTGTGGTTTAGCTCTCGACAATACTGAGTCTCGCTAAAAGCTACTGGAGACGCTTTGTATTTCAGTGCTGCGGCTGCCCCTCCGCTCCATCGATAACTTCCCTCTCAACTCTCAAAACCCCTGAGAAGAAAGAGAATGGATGATTATACTATCCTTTCAATTGCCTTGAGTGCCTTCGCTATACTAGCAGGTATTTTCCTGCTTATCTCCAGTAACAAGGCGCAGGAAACTGGATTGGAAGTCACTCAAGTACGTGTGCTCACATTAAGAAAGTTCCGGCTAACAATATCCCGAAGTTATACGTTTACCCTGTCAAAGGTATCCGAGGAACTTCTTTGACCAAAGCACGTCTCGGTCCATATGGTTTCGAGGGAGACAGGACCTTTTCCCTGCAAAAGATCACCCGAGATGAAAACGGCAACGTTTCGTATGAGACAATGTTGATCGGGTATCATCTGAAGCTCGCTCTCTTTTCGGCTTCAGTCGACTATGATAAGGGCCAAGTCACGGTGAGATGGGTGGGAGACAAAGCTGACGACGGCGTCGAATTCCCTTTGAAGCCTGCTGTCGAAGGTCGGAAACCGACTGAAACCAGTCTGCATACCAGCAAGGTCAAGGCCTATGATATGGGTGATGAGCTGTCCCAATGGTTCTCTGACCGTCTTGGTGACGAAGTCCGACTTGTCTACATTGGGAACGAGTCAAGAGCCGTCCTAGGTTCCTTGGCTCCTCACAGCTCAGACGCTTTGAAGAAAGCCTCTTTCACTGAGCGAATCAAGAACGTCCTTCCTCCTTTGTCCCATCCGCCTGAGCGCCTTGCCTTCAATGACCTCGCCCACTACCTTGTCGTCACAGAAGAGTCCAACAACGAAGTTTCATCTCGCCTTGATGAAGGCTACTCCATGGATATTACCAAATTCCGTCCTAACATTGTTGTCCGTGGCGCCTCCGAAGCATTCGCCGAAGACTTCTGGGGCGAACTCACCTTTGCAGGTGGAATACGCATGCCGTTGACAGCAAATTGTTACAGATGCCAGAGTATCACTGTTGACTACAGAACTGGCAAGACTGCTACCGATGATCGCGGTACGGTCTGGAAGAAACTCAACAAGGATCGGAGAGTGGACAAGGGAGCGAAATGGAGTCCTGTCTTTGGACGTTATGGCTTCTGCTACGGTGATGCGATGAGTAAATCCTTAACAGTTGGCCAGCGAGTTGACGTCACGCAAATAAATACTCAAAGAACAACGTTTGGTAAGTTCTATGCCTCGAGATGTACATACAGCACTGACCAGAACAGATTGGCCGCATTTAACTACATTTGGTGTTTCAGAAAAGAAGTAATTTAGGCATGAGCAGTGGAGTAATTGGAAGTTGACTACTATGATATTATCCAACCCTTCATGAACCCCAGTTCCCCTGCTTTTTTATTACATTGATGCTGTTATACCTACAAGCCTGTCGTATTTTCCCAAAGACCTGTTAGCCGAGTCGTGAGCCAAGCCGTGAGCCAATCCGCCGTGGGCCGTATCTGCGGCGCTTCCGGTTTTTCCACGATGACTTGCCCAACGTTTCGCACAGCAAAGAATGGCGGAGCGATCAAAGACCTATCAGAAGCCTTCCAGCTTATTTCCAATTTCTTAGCCGCCGTACTATCATGGCGCTGCGCGAAGTGCTTGTAAAAAGGAGGGTTGGGCCTTCTCTTAGCAAAGTACTCTCCCCATTGCTTCCTCATTTCCATCATGCGTTCGTTCTTTAGCCTCGTTATCTCTACCTTTATCTCTTCTTCTGTCGGGAAATGGGCTTCTTGGCCAGGGCAGAACCTCGCGTTATCGAAGAATACCCATGCTCTCTGTTGGTATATGGTGCGTTGCGTTTTCACGACTTGGTTGGCTTCTGTATCCGTACCATTGGACTGGCCTGAGTCGATTGTTTAAAATATGAGCTCTTTTTTCCTCTCGAGATATATTCTTCACGAATAGATGAACAATATGCTGGGGCCCGTCGTTGCTCTCTAGGTCATACCTTGAGCACGTCCTCGCAATCCAGAGTTGTGTTCCTTTTGCCTTCTTCACCTCCTTCATCAGTTGCGACATCACGTCAAACCCACACCAAGGTAGCATCTCTGGGTAATCCCCTACATACGCGGGATACTCATAACGGAGAAAGGGATAATGGGGATCGAAGCACATCGCCCCGGGAGAGAGTGGTTTCTTACGCTTGTTCCGTCCCAGATCATCACAAGTCTTCTTGTAATCCTTGAACGTCTGTGCACCTGCGCACTGAGCAAATATCGCACTATAGGAATCTCTCATGTATTCGTATACGCACACCAAAGCTTTCTTCTCCCGCCTATTTAATTCGGGGGGCACCAGCTTCAATGGAAGCGTTGCCTGTGCGGAGTCGACTCGTTTGCTGCTTAACTTGCAGAGGACCTCGAACTTGATGAAGGCTTGAAAGAGACGAAGTCTCTCTTGGGAATTCAAGTCATGCAAAGTGATGCGCTGTGGGTCAACGGTATCGATGTATGTACCGCGCGGGGGCTGAAGATATGCCTCAACAGTATTTTGGACCATTGCCTTGTTGAGGTAGTCGTCGATGAACTCGTTCATGGGCTCGAATAGAAGTCGAAGCTTCGTGACTATTTCATCCTCGCCACGGCTGAAAGGCAATGGAAGAGTCTTTGCCTCCCAATCGAGGACAACATTGCAGATTTGGTCTTCATGGTCAGCCAGGCTCAAGTAGATGATCGCTAGAGCGTCCTGGAGAGTCCCATGACCATCCATGTTGGTACCAACGAGTATGGACAAGTATTCCTTCATATTTTCCGACTCTGTCGTTCTGTATTGGGCCAGCATGGAGGGCGAGACTCGAATCAGTCGGGCGGTTGTCGCATAGGAAGGAATAGAGCCAAGTATCTGAATTCGAATCTCAGCGGGGAGGTTGTGGAAAGGATCCATCCTGAGTGAGTTTGTAGATTGTTATCTGGAGCGGGAAAGATGTTGTATAGTAACGGCGAGCTGGAAAGGAATTGAAATGTTGTCGTTGTTGGGGGAGGAAGGAAAGCCGAGGCCTTTTATACTAAAAAGTGGAAAGTGTTAGAGAAGAATATCAGTGTAACTTAGGGGGCCTTTCAAGTACTTACCTTTGACTTTCGTTCTTTGAAACGACTCATCATCATAGTTGCGAGCTAGATGTGATATTTGCAACAGAGGCTTTTGGCTGGGAGCTTAAATCAGCATCCAGAACTTAGTTGTTCAAAGGGCTGCCTTCGGAGGCCGAACAATGAAGAAGACACAGACAGACCGATCTTATCAAAACTGGTCAGCATGGCGAAGGTAATTTCGTCTCTGGTTCCCCAGTCACAGTTTATCTCTTTATAGTTTGGGGGAGAGAAGCAATAGATCGAGGTTTGAGAGTCAATGTCGGTCAATTAACTCACTTAACTATCCTCCTCCACTGGCACAAAGAGCACTCGCATCCATTGTAAGAGGTACATTCTACATCGTCGGCCTGACTGTTCTCAGAAAATCTTCCACGTAATCCTCATGCTTTCGCTTCTAGGCCTGAGATGTCAACACTTCGTCGACAGCCTGGTCCTCCATGTAGGACCCAAGCATCTCCGCCACGATGCGATTCGGAAAGGTCAGGTAAGGTTGAAAGGCTACTTTCGTATGCGTAACTTTTGGCCATGCCGCCCCGTTCAATTTGAGTCTCGGTTCGTCAAGTGCTTTGAGGATATGCGCGTCAACATCAGCCTGGAAGACATGGGCAAAATTCTTGTCTTCGTCAACAGCCACGAGGAGTCGGACCTTATCAGAGTCAGTACAATAAGAAAATAATCGCTGACAGAGTTCATCAACATACAGGGAAGGTCTCCGGCTTGTCTCCATTTTGCTTGATCCATTGCGCTTGTGCCAGCGACAGCAGTAAACAGACGATGTAAGGGTCCTCGGCCCAGTTTCCTGGGGTGACTTTGCGCAAGTAGAGCTGGCAGAGTCTCTCTACCGGGGTATTGGCGCCAAATTTGGGGTACAGCTTAGGAGTGTAACGTCTCTGTCGCTCACGGTTGATAGCTTTGTAGTATGTGCAGCCGATGACAGGGGGTTGCTTCTGGGGGCATGGCTTGGCGACATGAAGAACATGGCACAACGTTTCGTGAACAGGTCGTCTTGCGTAGAAGAACTTTGCCCTGTATCTATCCAAGTAAAGCAAGTCAGTTCTTCGAAGTCGGGCAAAGGGAGTGGGAGTCAACTTACGGCTTGGGCCCAAGAGGGCTCCCGGGGGCGCAAAGAAGATACAAAGCAGACTTGAGCTTCATCTTGGTTGACGGAACCGTGGCGAGGCGAGTGACATGGAAGACGACTGTGACTGCGTCAAGCTCTACAGCGTCATCTCCGCGAGGTTGTGGTGCATGAAGGGGGCCATCGAAGTGCTGGAAGCGAACGCCCAGAAGATCGAAGTGTTGAGATGTCCAGAGTATTGGGTGCGTGGCAAACCAAGAGTTCTCTACGCTCAGTCGGCGAAGGGACTGATTCGGTGAGGAAGGCATCCTGGGTGGTGCATCGGGCGGAGGATGTTGAAGATTGGTCAAGGTGAGATTTGCGTTGGTGTTGGTGTGGTGACGTTTTTGCGTGTCAGCAATCGTCGACACAACACACCACTTCCCCTCCAGATTTGATGGACGTGTCAGTTCTCTCTTCAACGATATCTGATATCAAGAGCGCGCCAGATCCATCCAAAGTCGAGATTCAGGATGATGTCTGGTAAAGGGGAAATGCTTCTGCGGCCAGACGTTGTGGACAATCGGGGGTTCGAAAGCCCCACTACCCAGTGACTCAAGGGCCTGTCCCTTGAACATAAGGCAGCATACACTAAGTAGGAACATCAGAGAACAACAGTGTCAGCACGCCTATGAGAGTCCTGAACACGGAACAGCCCCAGATGAAAAACTCTTTATCCTTGACTTTTCCGAAGCTGCCAAATCCCTATTCCAATGCGCTCTCTTCAACTCGTCGTGGAGAGCTGACAACCACAAACAACAACGAAATCCACACTCCGACCTTTGCGAGCCTCGATACCCAAGCCAATAGCGGATGGCTGCCAGAAGCAACTCTTCAGCGGTCGAATATTGACACGGCGATCACGACGACGATACAAACCACAGACAAATCCCACTTTTCCCGAACTTGCAGCGTCCTGCAACAGTCTCATCCGTCATGATGCCGAATCCCTCATTCCCGATGTAAAGCATGCGCCTCTCATCACCGTACACTGGCACCCCCTGAGGAGCGCCTGATGAAGTCGCGTTCCCAGTCGCTACAAAACTCGTCAGGAGCTCTTCAAACCCGATAGCATGAGATCAGAAGCACGTTATCCTCTTGAACCTCTTCAGTGGACAACATTCCCGCGGCTTCCAGATCTGGAACTCTTGCAAGAGCGAGGAACTTGCCGATAACATCATTCTCGAGTTTTGTCATTCGCTCGCTGTGCGAGCCCTAAGGTGCGTTAGCCAAGTATCGCGTGAGTCTTTGCGTGCCTTACCAGTCACTCTGAAGGACTGACCGCTGGAAGAGTGTTGTCTCATCTTTGCCTCTAAAGGGCGGTCAGATTCTGGTACCAGTCAAGTTCCAGTCAGTGTTGAAGCTCACTCCATCTGACTCGCCCATCATACTTCGCCGTCGAACCGATGGATATTCTCTTGGATCCGTTCAAGTGCCAGTCGCTGTTCGTCAAGTGCTGCATTGCCTACCATCATTCTGAACTGGTCATGCTATACGTCATCAGTACCAGGTCGATTCGCATCATTACAAGGGTCCAGCTTCGGTCTAGAAAGCCATCCAAGAGCACCAAGCTGTGACCCGTCAGCCTTCTAACTTCCTTGAAACCAGCTGACAACATACTCGATAGTTTACAGAAACAAAGACCAAGCCTTCCTTACTCGATGTATATCTCCCCTTGATCAGAGCCGCCGGGTCACCCACCCCTTCTCACCAGTCGTGTTTCCACCTGCTAAGAGCTAGAAACAAACGTCAATTTCTTCACTGGGCTGTCGAAAGTCTTAACTGGCAGTCCAACGTCGAGGAAGAAACTACCTTCTGTTTCTTCAGGACTTTTCGATATCTTGAAATCTGAAGGCTCTTTGAGACCATTTATTTGACCTTCTGTGAGAGTTGACACCTCGCCACTCCAAGAGTCTGGTCCCGTGAACTAAGCGTATACTTCCTAAGCAGCCATCGCCTGGGGACAAATACGACCAACATCACCATTGT
The DNA here is from genome assembly GCA_013266175.1 of Fusarium gaditjirri. Classification (NCBI taxonomy): domain Eukaryota; kingdom Fungi; phylum Ascomycota; class Sordariomycetes; order Hypocreales; family Nectriaceae; genus Fusarium; species Fusarium gaditjirri. The sequence continues at coordinate 33,550 of JABFAI010000135.1, read as the reverse complement.
CTATTGTGACGTTATGTCCTTTAAGAGCAACAGGTTTCGCGCTCTCAAGTCAGTACCCCGGCAGATAACACCCGGCAGTAGAAGTTTCGTTTTGGGCAGCGTGGTACGTAAAATCGAGGATCACCTATCGGCGGTTCACCATATCCGATGTTGGAGAAGTTGCACAGATATGAAGGTCCCCTCACATGAGTCACATCAGCGCCGTTGAGATATTACTGCTAGTTCTTTCTGACCTCTTGCACAGATCCTTGTTAAACAGCATACCCAAGACCTACAACAGGACCTTCAGAGGCGAGGACTCCATGGATACCGAGAAGAAGCACGAAAATGCGACTTGCCATGATAGAACTAATAACACACGAGATTATGGGCAAGGCAATGCGGACAGTGAAAGGCAGTCTTTTCGGGTAAATAAGTCACATCATTATCAATTCCCAACACTACCAAAGCCTCTGCAACATGTTCTCCATGGTTAAAGGGTGTACTTGTACAACGGACTTCGCTCTCCCATAGCATCCAGTTCTTCCTGAGAATACTTCTGACGTATCTCCGCCTCAGAAAGTTGAGCCCTTGCTTTGTTCGACTTCCAGAGAAAAAACTCCATGAGCAGAGCGCAGGAAGCAGCCAGGCAGATAATCCCGAGCGAGACCCCATAGCCAGTCGGATACCGAGGGCCTTCTCTATCGAGAAAGATGTTTGTTCCAATGAGGCCTATTATCGTGTTAGAAGGGAATACTGATGAGGAGACTCCAATGTGTAAACTTACTGCCAAGATTTCCCGCAGCCAAAAGCCAAGCCAGACCGATAGATCTCTTCCATGACGGTGCAAGGTTGTTACCTGTCCATGCGCTGATACCTGGGAGAAGTGGATAGATACCGATCTGGGCCAGCATCACACCAACATACATGGCTGGAACATTATCCGCCACGTTCTTGGAGTAATTGAACAGCACGGCCAGGGCGACGAGGAGTACCGACATGGGTCCGACGATAAAAGGCATACGCCACGACAATCGGTCTGAGAACCTTCCAGTCAACCACGCAGCAACACCGCCACATACATATGGAGGCATGGTCAGGAGCTGTGACTGTGCAGTCGAGAATCCAAGCTGCTTAATGATCTGGGGCATGGTGAACTTGAAAGCAGCATTAGGGACAGAGTTAGCCCAAGCGAGAATAATTCCCAGCAACACCTTCCAGTCAACCATGGTCTTGAAGAGCAGCTTCCATGAGAATTTATCGCCCTCTTCCGTGTTTGATCTGACTCCTGAGAGACGCAAACGGAGGTCCACGAATCGCTTCTCATCATCTGAAAGCCACTTGGCTCTTTCGGGAGTGTCAATGATGAGTAGCGGCATCACCAGACCAGCTGCGACAGTCACAGCTCCCTCAATGAGGAAGATCCAACGCCATCCAGCAATACCTCTAGCGCCATCGAGACGAGCGATTCCGAAAGCCAGAAGGCCACTGAGTGCGCCAGAAAATGCTGAAGCTGTGTAGAAAATGGCAAGACGTTGTTGAAGTTCGTGACGGGGGTACCAGCTCGAGACGATGAAGACGGCACCTGGGAAGAAACCTGCCTGGCCTATGAGTCAGCATGGTAGAGCAGAAGAAGGAAGCGCTGGCACTTACCTCGAATACTCCGAGAATTACTCGGCACGCAACGAGGCCTTGGAAGTTCTTCACTACTCCCATACAGGTCATGACGGTTCCCCAGCATATGACCAAGAACGACAGCCAAATGCTCGCTCTAACCTTCTTCAAGACAATATTGGAAGGGATCTCTACAGTTTATCAGCACATGTTCCCCAGTTTTCTTATGGGAACTTACCGAAAATGATGTAGGGCACGAAAAAGATGGTGCTGGCGATGTTGTACTGGTTTCCGACAAGGCCAAGGTCCTTATCCATGCCCTCGATTTTCGCGTTTCCGATATTTCCTCGGTCGATATGCGCAAGTAGATACAGCACGGCCATAATGGGGAGGAGTCGAAAGTCAATCTGCGCGTGTCAGTTGAAGCTACTTTGCCGCATGTCATGTTCGACATACCTTTTTGACGACTTTTTTGCCTGCCTTTCCTTCGTACCCCCTCATAAACTCAGCATCTTCCGATGATAGGCCTGGATAGGCATCGGGAGCGTGCTCGACAAACTTGTCGTCTACCTTGATCGGCTCAAGGGCTTTGGTGTTGCTTTGGTCCATAGCTCGTAGGGATACGTCTCAAGGATTGTTAAGGACCTGTTTGCCTGCTTTCTCACTCTGTCGCGGGCCTAAGCATGGTATTTATGTCGACCTGAATCATGGTGATGAAAGCAACTCTGGCCATCGGGTGCGCTCCGGTATTACTGATGTCTGAGCTCAACCCCACGGGGACCCCGCATCTCACTTCATGTACTGTATTGAGTTAGAGTAGACTTAGTGCTGGCTAGTGGCTAGGTTCTTCCTTGCCTGAGTCACGTCGCGAGTGAACCTTGCTTCGGTCGGAGAAACTTCCGTTGTGTCACCAGAACGCGACATTGGTCGGACACTTTCCGACCCCGGGAAAAGACCTAGCTCCTAAGGATAGGCTTGCAACCTTGGAAAGAGGGGATTACGGCCTTGTCCGATAGTTATTCACAATGAGCCTTGATATTTTTCATATTCAATATCCTCCTGGAGGGCGCAAAGAGGTAGTCACGAGGCCATGCAAGCAAGTTTTAGAGACACGATGCTGAAACGGCTTATTGTAAGCATTTATCAGCCCATTGAGCAGTTCTCGATGAATCAATTTGCCTCTAGGTATAGTAACTATGTTATCCGTCTCCCAGAAACCGCCATCTCAAAAGAATGCAAGGGCATTTGGCGGGCTTGCAACAGCCCCAGGTACCTATCCAAAGTTAGCGGCTTCGAACATGACTATGACGGAACAAACCCACGTTCATCGGCGAACTTGACATGAAGAAAGTATATCTCCCTAGTGTCTTACATGTTCTGGCAAGTTCTTCCAGGTAGAATAGTTCTCCGATGGGCATACCCCAGCCCGCCAGAAGCCACTCGTGCAAGTGCCATTCCAGATCTTTACATGGCCAGACTTCCAATGACCGTGCGTCTCCACAGATGGCAGCAATCTTGGTATCCCAGAGGAACCTTAGAAGTTCTTCAGATGGTTTGAGGCCAAGATTGTCAGGCTTTTGCGTTTGGTAAAGCTTGTCGAGATACTCGCGCTTGGCAGCATCCATGGTCTCGTATTGATGCAGATATCCGAAGCGGATAACGATGATGTCCCCCGCTCGCAAAGAGTCCAGGCTCATATTTTGAAACTCCAGAGTTTTGACGATCTGGTCAAAGGGGATCTCGTATGATGACATGGCATCGAGTTCGAGACCCTGGGCGAGCGCCCATGAGTACCAGTCAATGAAGACAGCGCGGCCCGCGATGCCTTTAGCCGAGACATCTATTACTTGTCAGTGTATAGCCCGTTACATCTTTCAATCAGTTGTATCATACGGTGGATGCTATTCGGGTGGTCCGATGCGGCAAACTCCTCGGCTTTGCGGCCCATGTAGTACAACTGTGCTGTTAGCCTTGGCAGAGCGACGGTTGGTGTGAACCCACTGCTTCATTTTGATAAGCGTAATGACGGAAGCCATCCCACTGCGAACTGCATTGTGAATTGAAGCTCCACTGTCGCATCACGGTCAGCTTCAGAAGGTTCGGTGCGGATGAGGAAAGCCCACTTCATCGTCATGGGCATGCTTCAGCGGAGCCTTATTGATCAGCTTTAGATCCAAATTTTTGCGAGCAAATTTGGGGTATGAAGCTCCCTTCATTGACCAGCTTCATCGTAAGTTAACGCCAGTGTACTGTAGTTCTACCACGACCTCACTTACTTCAATGACAGCCTGGTCCCAGTCTTGATGTTCTCTCTTGCTGCTTGCCCGACTGCCTCATCTGTCAAATGATTCAGAGTCCCCAGCTGGTCGTCTTGTCCCCAAAGTCCCCATGCATTACCCCGAGGGCCAGTCTTGTCCAGTGGGAGCTTGTCGAAGTCGGGATATTGAGCAGCCATGTTGTTCAGTAGCACGCACTTGACTATTATCGACGTTCAACCATCGAATTAGTCCCTGAGCTATGCATAAATAGTGATTCTGGGTATCTTGCCGAGATCCGAATCCGAGTCATAGGTTGCGGGGTAGCCAACTTACTGACACGGAAGTCTTCCAAAGCACGCCCGGGAAAAGCCCGCATGTTACTTAATGCTCGGGCTGGGTCCGGTAGCAACGCTATACCCAGGTCGGACTGTGAAAAATCAGCTCATTCCCTCGTTAGAAACATGCCCGAAATCGGCAGTAGAGTAGCTGAAGAATGAAGCGTCAGTTTTCCAGTTGTCTTAATAGATCGTTCATCGAGCAAGGTGAGCAATCTAAAGGACATAGCAAGTTCAACATTCTCGCCTCTATGCTTGCTAATCCTAAGACTAGTTCTGATCAATTTACACCCCAGAAACAGCCGGCATCTTGAACATCTTTCTTCGTCAATTTAAGGTATGGATATCAGTCAACAGGTCGACCGATTTCATCCTTGAGGCTTTCCCTAGGCAGTTACTTCAGACTTGGACAAGACGCAAAAGGAACTATACACAAAGATCTATGTCAAGTTATGAGTAATCGGGAGGAAATACAAGCTTTGCCACAGGTTATAGCAGAGCCAAATTGCTTCTCTTCTTGTCCTTCAACATCATTCTACCTTGATGATAATTTCCCCTTCGCCACTGGGTGGCTCAAACCCACCTAAATACATAGCAAAGGTCTCATCATCGATATCAAAGGCTGAGTCACCATTTCTTCCAGGATCATTCATGTCTAATGTGTCCCTCTCGGCTCTTCGTCGTTGAATCCGTTTCCAAAGAAGATCTCGGCCGGCATCGAGGTAGACCAGTACCCAGCGACCGCCGTTACGTTCCACAATATCTTTGTACTCATCACGATACCCTTTATCGTAGAACGATAGGTCTAGTACTACATCGTTGGACTTGTCTCGCAGGATACATTCAAGTTCCGCGATAAGTTTCTGGCTTGCTTCCTGTTGGTACACTTCATACTGTTCTGCGGGGTAGTCAATCTTATAGAGACCATGAGACTCGTATATGATTTGGTCGTTTGAAAGTCGCTTAAAGTTTGGAAGTTGAGTCACGATAGCTTTTGCGAGAGTTGACTTTCCTGCGCCTGTACATCTTCATCAGTAGCCGTGTCTCTGTATTGAAGTAGTTGAATGGTTCGTCTGGCTTACCAGCAATTCCGCAAGTCATCACTACAATGGGGCAGCCGTCTTGTCTTGTTCGAGGGAGGTGAGGCCAGAGCTGAGGTCAAGGTCAGCCTCGCGCAACCTTGATTCTTTCCGACTTGCCTGATCAGGGATGTCCTCACATGGGACGCCATCAGTGCTCTCCGTTGAGGCCATGGTTCACTATGTTAGGCTTAAATCGGTTGGTGCCCCAGACTCGATAATAAGAGGCGCTTTGGCAAGACCTCGAAACTTAGATATAGTCGGAAGCCGAGAAGAAAGCTGATGAGTCACAACATAACATCGCAAATGACTCTCGTGATCCTTAGTCATTCGTACAGCACAATTTGCACAACATGTTCAAGCATATATGGTAATGCATTGTTGTGTTAAGAGAAGTAATTAATCTTATTAGAATGAATATAAACTATTGCCAATACTTGGCATGCCCAAACTCGACCCGTCATGTACTACACTGGTCTTGCATATGTCTCATCTGAAACACGAGACCCTATCGACTCGGCATTGTTCTCCAATGTATGCATCTCCATGTCCACGGTAACAATAATCCCTCGCCTAGATGAGCCATCATCAAGACCCTCCCAGTGGTCCTTGCCGTCATGCTCCACGTCTCGTGATATGTTGTAGCCTTTAACGCGGCTTGCGGTTCCGATATGACTAGTAATGCCCAACCCATTCGATCCCCCGTATGGCTTAGGTGGCGAGTATTGGCGAGCTGAGCTGTCAAACGTGATCCAGCGTTTGACGAGTTTTCTCAAGGCAGGGAGGGAACCAGCTATAATCCCAATTCCGGCTTCGACAGTGCACCATAAAGAAACATGGCAAACCCGATCTTGAGTCATGTTAGAGAGGTAATTTGTTGAATTATTTCAGTAGCAAGAGAATTGACTGACAAAGATAGTCCGGATCAGGGTGGAAGTAAAACATGACGAATGGCATTCGAATAATTGTAGCAACCGATGCACTGCCCCAGTTAGTAAAACGAGTAGTAATCCCGAGTTTGACCTACAGAGAACCAAGCCCAAGCACCATACCGATAGATACCTTTGTCGCCAGTCTCATCTGCGCCTTGTATAGCATAAAAGCAGGTAGTACTGCACAGATAATGTCGGTCAATATAGAGGAGGCTGAGACAAAACAAGCCAGAATAGCCAAAGTCGAAGGAGGTGAACACTTTCCGCCACCAGCCCATGTTGCTGACAATGGCTTGCAGAGCACAAAAAGACTTATAAACACAATCAGAGCGCATATAACAGCCATGGCTAGTGTCAGCCATGCAACTACTCGGTGCCACGGTACAACTGCGATTCTGAGCAGGGTATCGCAAATAGAAGCTTTGATAAAAACGAGGGATGCACAGTAGAATATTTGGAAGAGCCAGATAAACTGAACCGTTAACAGGGCCGTTAGCCAGATACGAGGAAATAGAGGAGATAGGGTTGGCATACAAGCCTTCCGTGAGGGTATATACCCTCTGGGAGGATTGTGTCTCGTTGGCCTGCCCCATAGTATGTAGATTTACAAGCTACGCCGGCAAGTATTGCAAAGAAGACCTTGTGTCTGAATGTTAGCGGCATGGTTACTGTAAGCATTCCAGGGATGAAACCAACATATCCAATGGCCATCAAGGTATCATCAGCTCCAAAAACGCGGTTCTTTACACGAACAAAGGTCCGCAAAAAAATAACAATAGTGGTCAGGATGGCGAATACAATGGAGGTGATGAGCTGTGCCATACCGAGCCCGCGAGGCTCAATTGTTGGTGCAGCAGCCATTTCGAGGCGTTAGATATCACGCAATGCACGCCAAGAGAATGTATTTTTGAGCGGATATAACTACGGGGCGGTCTCTTATACGATGTTGCTATCAAGTTGCTGGCGTTCTGCTTCCAATACTCGCTAAATCTGCAACAGCACGCACAGACCTCCGGGTAACAGTTTTCCAGGCGATGGTCCGCCACTCACTCTTACAGGATCTCACGCCTTACCCAAATACGCCATAGTCTTGTCCCGCGAGAACAGGAGGTTGCATTCTTTCCTGGGGCAACGTATCGGAAGTGCCGCATTATCGTTTGTAATGGAACTAGGTTCAAGGCTTCATTGTCAGGGCTGAGAGTCGGGACTGAGTCGCGTGAGTCCTATGGGTGTGTGTTGAAATTCCTTATCAGCTCTTGGAGTTCCATGATTGGTTTACCAGGCTACAGTAGAGTCATCCCGGTAATCTTTATTGGACAAGGATATCCTGATATTCTCTTGCGGCATGTGTTCACGCTTTGTAATATACTTTACTAGGTTTTGTTCTTCTCTGCACATCGAATTGCCTCTAACGGAGTAGGTATCTTAGCTTGGCCTCCTTTATCTGCACCGAATGGCCACATAATTAGCCTCGATCCATTCGTACCTTAGTAGACAATGCAAGGTCTCTTAGGGCCTTGATCCAGTCGATCCATACGATGGATGCACTCGATCCGCACAGACATGATTAGTGGCTTGTGGGCCTGCTAATTCCGATTAACTATTGATTATTCTATTTGGACAAGGGTAGAGTACCAGCCGTTTTTGTGTGGCCTTTCTGGTCAAGAATCTGACCGACCCGGCGCTAATTTTTGATTGTGTCGCGCGACCATCCAAGACCGCGATACAGAGATGTGTAAGTCACGTGACTAAAAAGTCCCTGTTCCGGGTCTGAACGGATCGAAGTGCACTGTTCGAATCAATTGGATCATTATTAGGGCCTAAGAAAAACCCCATTCTTCAGCTTACTTCGGCACAATTAACTCCTCGTCGCTATAGGTATCTCTGGTGTTTTCTGCAAGAGCCCATGATCCTTAAAGAAAAACGCGAGGGGCTAAGTCACCATGGTGAAATCTTACACTTGTTTCACTCAATTGCTCGGTATAGTCCTAGATAGAACACTTGTAAGACTGTCGATGGAGTCTAAATTTTACAGTACACTGGTGAACGCACATGACTCTCACAGATACTATTAGTCCTCGCTGTAATGCAATCCTCCCAGCCTATTCAACGATGTATAATAAATTAATAAGAAGGTACTATTATGTCAACTCAAATAATAGTTATCATTAGAGCGAGAATCCATCCTCTGGCTCGTTATATATAATTATCGTAACCTAATAGCTAAAGATGGGAAATCTTATCTATGTGATCTGCAAGGCTGTCGATCATGTCAACACGTCATGTCGAACAAATGATTCTCGAATTGTTTATCCTGACAAGCGTACTTCCCCTTGATACCCTTGGAATTATTCGCTGTTGGAACAAGACGGCATTGGCTCGCCTAAATCTTCAGTGAGCAATAAATTCATCTCGAGTTGCAGAAACATGATCCGCAATTCAGGCCAGAAATTGCTGTGCCATTCACCTGATACAAACACAGTCCTTGGCACAAACAGGTCCACAATCGTGCTAGGGTTTCCCGAGTTGAATAACGTAAGTGAGCCAATGGGACTCAAAAACGGCCAAGAAGCGCGTGTTCTCGCTCCGGATCCGAACTTGTCGATAGAGCGAGCAGTGCCCAGTCAAACAGTCTCTCAAAACATTTCGTTCAATTTGGTGACGAAGTTCTTGTGGTGAAATGAAGGAAACTGTCAATTGTTTCATCAGTGTTTATATAGCCTTTTCCTCGAACAAAACACAGACCTCAAAACTAAACTTCTTGTCAAATAAGCATGGGTAATAAGCATAATTTTTCCGTCACCGTTTCAAGATCATCTTGGCGCCAGCCGTTTGGGTCACTACAGCATGGGCATGAGACACTTTGTGTTGGACATTCGGCTCGACATACCATCTCGGCCTAGCCCGTCTTAAACGAACCATCTAAAAGGGCCTGACATCGTCAACTATTATCACTTCCTCTCACTTCTTTGGTACAGCTCTTCACTTTCCTTCATTTGGCTCTCATTCATTCGTTACATCTTAGGCCGGCCTAAGTCATTCGTTTATTCTTTTCACGGCTTGTCATTCATTTCTCTATTCAATATGCGTCTGCAAAGTATCGCTGCCGTTTTGGCTGCTGCCGCCACGGCTTCTGCTCAGAGTGTTTCTGGCAAGGCTTATGGTTTTGCTGCTGGTGTTACTGGTGGTGAAGGAGAGGCTGTTACGCCTTCTTCTGCTGAGGAGCTTGCTACGCTTCTTGCTGACGATACTCCTCGTGTTATTTATCTGGACAAGGAGTTTGACTTTACTGGGGATATCAAGACTGGTGCTGGTTGTGATCGCAAGAGCTGCAGTGCCAGTAATGGTGGTCAGCTTTACCTCGGTGATCTTTCTTGCGGAGGTGAAGACAATGTCGCTGTTAGCTCCATCACCTACGACGCTGCTGGTCCTGAGCCTCTTCCCGTTGGTAGCAACAAGAGTATCATTGGTAACGGAAAGGCCGTCTTGAAGGGCAAGGGTCTCTCAATCAAGAAGGGATCCAAGAACGTCATTGTCCAGGGCATTGAGTTCACCGACATCAACCCCGGTATCGTATGGGGAGGCGACGCTCTCGAGCTTAAGGGTCTCAACGATGGTGTCTGGATCGATCACTGCAAGTTCTCCAAGGTCGGTCGCATGTTCATAGTCTCCCACTACGACGGCTCCCGCCTCACCATCTCCAACTCCGAATTCGACGGTGTTACCGACACTTCTGCTTCTTGCAACGGCAACCACTACTGGACCATGATGTTCTACGGCGAGGGTGACCAGGTTACTCTTGACCGCAACCACTTCCACGATGTCGCTGGCCGAGCTCCCAAGCTTGGTGAGCCTGGTACTAACGGTTACTTCCATGCTACCAACAACTACTTCCAAAATATGAAGGGCCATGCCTTTGATGCTTATCAGGGAGCCAACGCCATCATTGAAGGTAACGTCTTTGATGGTGTCGACACTCCCATCACCAAGGAGGCTGCTTCCGTCAGCACTCTGTTCGTCGCTGATGAGAGCGCTGCTTCTGCTTGTCAATCTGCCCTTGGCCGTGCTTGCGAGCCCAACTCTGCCACCAGCAGCGGCGACCTTCCCTCTTTGAAGGGTGAGAGCGGTCTCAACGCTCTCGCCAAGAACAAGGATAACATCATCATCCCCGTCTCTGCCAGCGAAGTCACTGCTCTTGTCCTTGGTAGCGCTGGACCCGCCAACGTTGGTTCCGGCTCCAACTCCGGATCTGGCGATGATGCTACCGAGAACACTCCCGCTGCGCCTGAGACGACCCCGGAGGCTGTCAACGAGCAGGAGGCCCTTCCCGATTGCCCCGAGGAGACTGGGGCTGAGCCCGTTGCGAATGCTGAGGTCAAGCCTGTCGCCACCGACGACTGCGAGGAGGAAATGGCCGCTACTCCTTCCAAGACTGGGGAGAAGCCTGCCGCTACTGGCGACTGCGATGATGAGATTGAGGCTGCTGCTGATACCTCATCCGAGACCCCCAAGGAGGAAACCTCAGCTTCCGAAACAGAGCAGAAGCCCACTGCACCTGTAACCTCATCTAGCGACGATTGTGACGAGGAGCCCAAGGCTGAGGTGAAGCCAGTTGCCTCGGGAGACTGTGACGAGGAAGAGACCTCCGAGGCTGCCGCCGACTCCTCTTCCACTGGTTCCTCCACTGCTCAGATGTACGGTCAATGCGGAGGTAAGAACTGGACTGGTGCTACCACGTGCCCTTCTGGCTCATCTTGCAAGAAGATGAACGACTATTACTCCCAGTGCATTGGCTCCAACAGCCGTGTTCGTCGCTATGTGCAGTAAAGAGCGTTGGCTGTAGTCAATCGCAACGCGACGCGACGCGACGCGATTGAACTTTTCTTGTAATTATTAACATTTATTTACTCACCTCGATGTCGAGCAATGAAGAGTATATAGAAATTGACTGGGCACATACCCGATATCACTTTAAAAATTTCTTATTATACAGTTCCAGAACCGATAGAGATTGAGTGAGTATTTGAACCGTGTGATCAACCCCGTTTCCCACGCTAGCGAGACGCGACCTGTTTCTTCACTGGCGAAGTTACCCTGTAGAGAGTCAGGTTTTGCACTCATTCACTCAAAGCGTCCATTTAATAATACAAAATCCGTCACTTGAGTCAAGCAGTGTTAATTTCCTGTTAATAAAACTTATATTACAGAGAAATCTGCAGAGGAAGCTAATGAGGAGTTCGATGTTTACGCAAGATTTTAAAACGAGCTCCTGCGTAGCCGCTACCCTCACCAGCCAACATTCCAAGCAGAACAAAATGCATCGCATTTCACCTTGCCAACGTTTACGTGTTCGAACCCAGGGATTGACAGTATTGCTGTTATTTTGGGAATGATTGCAATACGCCACCAACTCTCGATCAAATCTCGCGTGCATGTCCATGTTGTCTTCCACTGCTCAACGCCTCCTCGGGCTCCAAGCACCCGCTGTGGATAAGTCTGTGCAAGCTTGCATATGCACGGCATTATCGGGTGCTCACTTCTGGAAGTCAAAGTCGGCATTCACCAATAAAGGCGAACGGTTCATGCGACCACTGATCAACAGAGACGCTGCAAGTTGTCACGAGTCTTATATCATGCATAAGTCGAACCATTTGCCTTGTTTCAATTGAGTTGATGCTGCAGAATTTGTCTCACGCATGTTGCTTCAGCTCTGGTGCCCTCCAACACTCCCTGCAACTCTCAGTCTCTCTCCCGTCCAACTGAGTCACCCCTCTTGTTGATGTGTCTTGCTTAGAGGCATGAACAACAAAGCAATCAATAATCTGAAACAGCTGGATGTCAATATTTGGTGAGGGATTATTTAAACTCACCTCGGCTCGGAGCTGAACGGGACCTAACCCGTCCGCTACCGTTATCTCCACTTCCAAGTTTAGCTCAGACGTAGCAGCCTATGGCAGATGGCGATGTGGCTTGACACGTACATGATCCAAAACTTCACCAGCGCATGACTCCAGTATGAGTCACTCAGCAAGTTTGGCGCTTCTTTTCTCAAACTGTATAAGAGTCTCTGTTTCAGTTTCTCGGTTTTCGCCTCTTTTCTCTCTCAGATATCAGGCCAAGACACGAGAATAACACGCGAATTGTTCACGTTAGACAGTTTAAATTGCGCAATCTCCCCAGCCACACACCCTCTCCCTCAGATATCATCAGCCACAGGCCCCCCTCGATAACCCTCCAGTCAAACCTCATGACCCATCTAGCCACATCCCATGACTTGTCAATGCTCACCGCTCTTCTTAAAACAATATTATTTTTAACTCAGCATCGTCCAGGTTGAGTTGGGAAAACTGAAAGAATCTGACCTTGAGATATCCCATGTCTCTTGGTCAACAAACAAACAAGCAAACAGAAACAGACAAAACAGACAAAAAAACATAGCGCACAGGCCGTTGGAACGCCGAGAAATTAGTGGTGACGCTTTATTTACATAGACCCTTGAACAAAACGCCCCACGTGGCTGAAGAGTAATCTCCGGGCCTTGTCGTGTCGCGCCAGTGACCAAATCTTCCTTAACTATCCCATCTAGCAGGCATCGCGCCCGCCAGCCCCCTTGAAATCTTTCAACTCTGCACTGCACTATTTACGTCTCTTGGGTTGGGTTGGCTAGGTAATAATAAACCCCCACTCATCATCGTATCATTGTTCCTCTAACACATCGTCTCACAGACTGCTATGGCCCATCAGAGTCGTGTCAAAGGTCCAGGGATTTCTGCCGCCAAAGCTCCCGCTCCCGCTCCCGTCGTCCGTGACGTTTCTGACTGGGAGGTCTTCACTGATGACGAGTCTGACAGTGACACTTCTCAGAACACTGTCGATTTCATTGAGCCCCCTCCTGCCTACAAGGTAGACGATCCCGGCTTGGTGCTCAACAGACCCACGCTGGGTAGACCGACTTTGGGCAGGCCTGTTGTTGAGAGGCCTGTCCAGGAGAAGCGTCAGTCGTCGTGGCGACAATGGCTCAACAGAGATAAGATCAGCCCGGAGGCGGCGGATGAACCGACACTACGTCCTGACCGGAGGGTCAGGCGTCATCGGTCTGAAACCGAGACACCCGAGGAGCGGGAGGCGAGAAGATCAGAACGTCGTCGTCGACACAGGGAGCATGAAGAACGTGGTCGCACAGAGAAGGACCGCCATACTCGTGACAGAAGCCGAGCAGGTAGTCCAAGCACGCGACACAGACGGCACAAGCGACGCGAAGGTGAGGAGAGAGAAGCGAGAAGCGATGAAAAGGAGTCTCGTCGCCTCTCACGGAGGTTCCTCGGACGAAGTGATGAAGAGGACAAGGAACGGGAGAGGGACAAGCGTAGATCTATGAGAGAACGACCTACTCTTGACAAGAGACACTCCACCTCTGCTTCCATCAGGCATCGCGACCCCGAGTATCCTGAGCGCGAGAGGAGATCCAGTCGCGTGGACGGTGAGAGACGACACAAGAGTAGCCGTGAGCACTCACGAGCCTCGCATAGCCACACTCCTCGCGCTCCAGAGGAAGACAAACGTCGCGATGAGGACCGGGAGGCTCGGAGAGCAGAGCGTCGACGATTGCACAACGAGCGCAAGGCAGCTACCCCCAAGAACAGTGACTCTGACCGTGGCGAGAAGGAGAGGTCATACACCAGAAGTGTTGACCCTGAACGCGCAAGAGAGCGACGGCATAGCCGACATCTCAGCCAACTTGACAACGACAACCGGAGGGACCGGTACAAGGACTACGAATCAGCCCGAGCCTCAATGAAGATCAAGAGTCCAAGCCCAGGCTCAGATCCTGAGAAGGAGAAGTTGAGGATGCATGAAAAGGAGCGCGAGAGAGAAGAGGAACGGCAGAGAGAGCGTGAACGCGAGAAGGAGAATGAGCGTGAACGCATCCGCTTAGAGGAGAAGCGAAAGGCTGAAGAGAAGAAGAGGATTGAGGAGATGGAGAAGGAGCGTGAGAGAGAGCGACTTGAGGAGCAGAAGAAGCTTGACGAGAAGAAGAGAGCCGAAGACAGGCGACGTGCTGAAGAGAAGAAACGCGCTGAGGAGAAGCGTAAGCTCGAGGAGAAGAAGAAGTTGGTCGAAGAGAAGCGTCGCCTTGCAGAGAAGAAGCTGAAGGCTGAGAGTCGACGAAAGGCCGCCGAGGAGCGCGAGAAGGAGAAGGAGCGCGAGAGACTTGAGGAGAAGAAGAGAATCGAGGAGGAGAAGCGTCTTGAAGAGGAGCGACGTATTGAGGAAGAGCGAAAGCTCGAAGAGAAGAAGCGTCTGGAGGAGAAGCGCAAGGCTGATGAGAAGAGACGCGCCGATGTTCAGGAGAAGGAGCGAAAGCTCGCCGAGGCCAAGAAGCGTATCGAGGAGAAGGAGAAGCGCGCTGCTGAGCGCAAGGAAAAGGAGGCTCGCCGTGCTCTCCGCAAACAACAAAAGGAAGAGCAAAAGAAGAAGGATGCTGCCGCCGAGGAGCAAGCGTACGTCCCCAGTCCCTATCCATCTCTGCCATCCCATACTAACACCATCATAGAAACAAGCCTCAAATTCTCGGCCCCAACAAGTGGCCTGCCCCAGGAGCACGACTCGGCCCCGCCCTGGGCCCCCTGAGACTAGCTACAGCTACAGCTACAGAGACCAAGCCGAAGCCGGCTGTTGTTGACGACTCTGACAGCGGTGTCGACTAAGCGAGGAACAAACAGTACATGAGGCGTTTTCCCGGGATGATCAAAGCGGTTCTTTTGATCTATGACACAACATCTCCACTCACAAACTTGAACTTGAACTTGAACTTGCAGGATGAAAGATTCCTGAACGGTTCAACCGACTAATGCGGCTTTGGAAAAAGCCTATCTTATACCCTGACTGATGAAACAGTCACAACTCCACTCAAAGAAATACTTTAACGTTAATGCTCTGTATGAGTATAATATGAATATGAATGATTACGAACACTTTTGTTTCTCTTGTGACTACAACCTGAGGCTTGTTCTTGAACTACTTGATCATAACTGCGCCTCCATCGACAATGAGGTCCTGACCTGTCACGAAGCCAGCGTTGACCAGATACTCAACAGCCTGAGCAATATCTAACGGCCTTCCGGCCCTATTCGTAAGGTGATCCTCGACGTCCTTATCCTGATTCAAATGCGCCCATTCAACACCCTTCTCATCACCCTCCTTCGACTCATGATCTGCCTTGATACGACCTGGCGCAACCAGGTTCACCCTGATCCCAAACCGCTGCAGGCTCACAGCCATACTATGCGTGAGACCCAGCAGACCAGCCTTTGCAGATGCGTAGCCCTCTTGGTTCGGATCACTCTGCTTTGCGCGGAATGATCCCACGTTGATGATGCAAGGCCCAGCAGTGCTGTGACTATCGTCCGTGACAGGCTCTGTATCTCTCTCATTCTTCATGAACGGGATACAAGCCTGCGACACCACAAAAGGCGCAGTGAGATTTGTCTCAACATACGCCTGCCACTCCTTCAACGTGTCTCTATCAACCATAGTCTTGCCATCTTTCCAATGAGGCGACGCAATACCTCCATTGTTAATAACAACGTCAATATGGCCGTCTAGAAATTTGGCTGCTTGCTGGATTTTATCGTAGATCTCATCCGTGTTACGTAAATCGCAGATGGCGGAGTCAACAGCTTTGGAGTCGTAGTAGGACTTGAGATGCGTGCGTGTTGTGTGATCAAGTTCTTGCTCGGCTATGTCCAGGATGAAGACGCGATAGTGTTTTTCGAGGAAATAACGTGCGAGGGTACGGCCGATACCACGGGCTCCGCCGCTGACGACGGCTGTTTTAAGCATGATGATGGTGTTGCAGTGAGGTTTGATCTGGTTCATAAGAAGGGAAGTCGAGTGCTAATATCACCAGAGGCACAGGCGTCATGAGCACGCACTGAAGACGTCACGCTACGTCATTGAGTCTGAATTTTCGAAGGAAACTACAGAACGATAACTTCTTATCGAGGCGCATATTGTTATATGCATTGATGCGTGTTGTTAATTCTAGGCGAAGTGGCCAAGAGAAGTTCTTCCATGGCTGCCATTTCGCAATAATGAGGGGGGTTATCGGGTCGCCTTAAGACGGGCTAGGCAGATAAAATTTGGACAACACATTTTATTTTTGCATAGATACGTGACAAAATTAGCCATGGTCACTCTGAGACTCAATGAAGACATCAAGAACAGTTTCGAGGTACAATACTTGACCCAAAGCGATTGGCTCTGAAAAAGAAGCACTTTATGTGGTTTGGGTAACGGCAACAGCACTACGATGTAGATAGATGGAGTAAAAAGCTCAGGATCTCGATGAAAATTTAATTCCTAATATGTGATGACCTTTCTCAGCATGATCCGGCCGTCCGTTCTAGCCCATTGTAATACTTGCGAAAGGAGATTCTGCCTCGGTGCGTCACTCTTGTGCATGATTGGCTGTCACCGAACAGTAAGGCTTCGGTTAAGAGATCCGGTGAGGCTGAAAGATGACGATTCCCTTTATCGATAGTTTCCGCTTTCTATGAAGCAGATATTATCAAGTCTACAAAGCGTTTGCAACTTGTATCTCAAGTTGCTCTGAATACATTAAATCCTCAACGATGGAGGGGCCCCCTATACGCGCTACACGAACTCCGTCACCACATCAGGCTGCGCATTCACCAGACATTACCAACACCCCAATTCCTGCTGCGGGAATGAGCAGTAATCTTGATACCTCATCTGCCACGAGGCAAGGCCCCTCAGAGGGTATCATAACTCTCAACGACGACCCGAGCGCTGTCGCCGATATATGTTTTATACATGGGTCGATGAGAGATCGCGTGACGACATGGACAGCGCGAGGAGATTCAGAGTCAGAGCCCTGGCCAAAGACGCTTATACCTTCACAGCTTGGCAAAATCCGCATTCTCACGTATGGGTACAATGCGGATGTGTTCTCAAACTCACCGGCAACTCTAGAAAGTCCCGCCAATCGCGCCGCAAATAATCTTCTGATTCACTTGACAATGGAGCGAACCGCCAGTAATGCATCATCACGGCCTTTGATCTTGATGGTGCACAGTATAGGTGGTCTAATATGCAAGGAGACTGTTCTGCTGTCACGCGATAATACCAACAGCCACCTCCAAGGTCTATACATGAGTCTGAAAGGAATTGTGTTCATAGGGACTCCCCATCAAACGTCACAGACGTCTGGTTGGGTGAGCGTCTTGAATTCATTCCTTAGGTCTTCAAGTACCGCAGAGGATCATCACCTATCTGAACTTCCACCAAATTCAATGGTACCTGAATTCATCCATGATAAATTCCACGTTTTGATAGAAGAACGACGGGACAGGGACAGGCCGATTGATATCCAGTCTTTTATCGAGGAGAACCTGGCTAGTAAGATTGGACTTGTCGTCCCAAAAGAGCAAGTGACGTTACCAGGCAAAGAACCTATTATTATCAATGCCAGTCATCCGAACATGGTACGCTTCAAATCTGTTCATGACGGCGGATTCCAGAAAATTGTCAATGTATTACAGTTATGGATATCGGAAACTGGTAGGAAGCAACACCTTCTTTCAGTCTAATTACTTACCGTAACTAGAAGATATAAGAAACAAACACCCGCAGACTGATGGCTCTAGTAGCCATAGCCTGCAGACCGGAAGGTCCCTGAACAACGGCCGAGTTTCGCGCCGTGGGTATTTTCCCCCTCCACCGGCCAGACAGCCAGTTTAACGGCCTCCCAGTCCCCTTGAAATCGCCCATGTGCTCGCAGAAAGGCCCTCCAGGTTCCGGACATGCTATATCATATGTTTTATCATGATACTCGTCGTTATCGGAAGTGGTATTCTGGGTGTTTACTATACGGTCCATTTAGATAGGATGGGAGATGGCTTCACGGCTGCGAGCTGGATTGTTGCCATAGGTGCTATGGCTTTGACTGGCCCTATGGCTCGACATTATCCCCATTGTTCATGCTGGCGTCCGATAGCAGCTTACTAATGTGAGATACATAGAACCAACGCACTGCCAGTACCATGAGGCATATTGTTCTCGGATGCTGAAGGCATGAATAAATGGAACCAAAACTTATCCTTGATTGTATTTACTTGCCCTGCAGACCCTCTCGTACGACTCCATCGGCCATCGTAGAATGACTGCTTGGAAGCTTTTGTAACGGACCTATATGATGATTCGAGAGTTACTCTACGTTTACTTAACTACTATAGGTAGATAGCCGCTTGCTTACATTGAGCCAAGTTCACTAAAACATTTTCCTCGAAGTGCTGTAGGAATTCGGAATCACCCCAGGATGTTGCACCGGTTGTCTCGGTGTCGAGACACCAAAGAACAACTTTTGCAAACCGACTACCAACCATACCAGCCATGTCACTATCCACTCGGTTTTGGAGGTATTGTGAAAAGGGCTTGTCCTTCCAGTCTTTTTTGTTCCCTTGGCTCTTTTTCAGAGCCCCCATTGTCCTCCAGAATCCTAGCTCAGCCAGCAATACCCCAAGAGCGTATATATCGTATGCTTTGAGGTATCCACGTTCCTGATACTCAGGTGTTGCTCTTTTCTTGCTAACTGCATTTGGATGTCGGTAGAGGTCCTGATCCTCGGGATCGCCATCTCCTGATACCTGCCCTGGCTTGTCGAGGCGTGAGAATTCGAAGCCTGCAATGATGAAGTCAACGGCATGCAGTTGCTCTGAATTTTCACATTCTAGACTGGATGCGTCCAGGCCACGTGCAAGTAAAATATTGTCGCTTCTTAGAGCCTTATGCAGCCATCCAGCTGAGAGGAGTTGAAAGACCGAGGCTGCGATACTCATAGCAACGTGCAATCGTAGCTCTATTGGGGGCATGCGGTATTTTGCGTTTTGTATAGCCGCATGTAAAGACTCTTGGCCAACCAGACAAGTAAAGGGGTCCCTGTGAATTGTTGAAGGGAAATCGAGGACAAGTCCGAATCGGGTTGATACATAATTGCTTTCCTTGATGAAGCCCAGACAGCGAGGAAGATGAAGGTCTGGATGGCTCCTCAAAGAGTGTAACAGCCAGCACAACTTAACCACATCAGCCTCAAACAAAACAACATCATCGTACAGTTCTTTGTTAAACTGCCTCCATTCGATAACGACAGGCCGGGGGCTTGACGAAAACTGTTGGCTGCTCATAAGAACACTGCAACGCTCTGTTCCCGCGGGGAGGAACTCGGGAGCAATTAGGGAAAACTTTTTGATGTAGAGATTTTCCACCCTGGCATTGGCCTCCTCAAGAGTTGGGATCGTATCTGGTGATAGGTCGCGGATGGCGATTGTGGCACGCAATGTGTTCAGAGCGCCAGCGTCTATTATGTGATTCTCGGTAGTAGCTCTAGCGGCGGTATCAATAGTCGTTACGCTACCGATAGAAGTTGAAGGCATAACGTCCGCTAGAACTTGAAGGCTCATGAGTTGCATGTCTGGGGGCAAGAGCTCTGCTAGCTGCCCTCTGATGGTTTGAATGTGTCCAAGGAGATCTTTGAGGGTCTCAGCATCCCACACCGCCCATTTGAAAGGACTAGACGTGATTTTGGCCTTTGATAAAACTTGAAATAGTCTGTTGAGTCTCCTAGTAGGAGCTTGTCCTGCAGCAGCTTGAGTTTGGCCCGGTGGGAATAGCGGTGCTAGATCTTTGCTGTGTTTGATTACCAGCTCGCTTGCATCTTGGACTGGCTTTAACATGGCCGTCAAACGCTCGTGAATAATACGGCAGTATTCCATCGAGATTATTCGCACCTCGCCATGAGGCCCGATCAAGACGCACTCAGCCCATCTCCGAAGGAGGACGCCCTCGAGGTAGAACTGGCCTCGAAGAATGGTAACAGTGTCTCTGCGATCAAGAGCGATGTAGCCAAGCTTTAGCACATCGATTGCGGTACCTACAAGTCCAAGGACGCCTAGAACAGTACCGACTGCTTCAGCCATTTTTCTGAATATGCTGGCCTTCTAAATTTGAGTTTTATAGTTGAGTAAACGTGATTATTTTTCTTCGAGATTGGTGAATCTTAAAAGCACTGTTATAGTTTGTGTATAAGGTCCTCATATTTCGAGCAACTTGGAGATCACCGTCTCGGCACGGATAAATGCATTCCAAGACTTTGAAACTGCCGTCTACAGACGGAGAAGACCTGTTCTACGTCCGTCTTCAGCTCAAGTGGCTTGCATGAGTCATCGTATGACCATCTCAAGTTCTCCAATTATTGGATGTCATGGACTGTCTTTCAAGCCACGTAGGACTCCTCCAGTGAAGCCCTGGAATGCTGACCACCACTTTCACAAATCGGAGAGAGAGCACACACACTCAATGACTTCCCATGTTTCAGCTCTGCGGATGTGATTTTGAGCCACAAATATGACGGCTTGTGCGACAACAAAGGGCGGTATGACTTGGTGGTCAAGACCACGAGTGCATTCACAACAGAATAAAATACCTCTTTCGCCGCTACTCACAAAGGCAACAAAAAAATCGGCACATGACAAAAAAATACGTTTCGTCCAATATCAAGACCAAAACCACACTATGTATAGCAGCACAGCACACTCAAGCCAGAACGGTGACCGTCCTGTAGGCCAATCTGGGGATCTGCTGCGACGTCCGCGTCGCGTCTACGACTTTGCCTCCTTTGTCGTGGTGTTTTATGACATTTTTGTGAAGGACCAGTACTACCGAACTTTCGGTACGATCAATGATATGCGAATTAGTCATGAAATCGCAAGCGGCTACCAGTTTTCTGTCCGGCTCTATCGCTTGACAGACCGTGAATCGGTCCGTACATCAGACGACCCTTACTCAAGACTCACGACAGGAACACAAGTAGTGCTGAAATGGCCGAAAATATCAGACTACGCTGGCTCTGCTAAAGAGGAGGAGGTCATCCGGGCAATCACCACAGAGCTTTCAGTCATTTCTCACCCCGGAATTAGAGAGCATCCTCGGATTCTGGATGTGTATGGCTTCGCCTGGTACCAGGAGGGGACAGGCTCACGCGCATCCAGTGTGCCTGTGTTCATGGTAGAGTATGGAGAGCTTGGGACACTGGACAGTTATATGCGTGGCGAAAAGGATGTCGATCTCGATACTAAGTTGTTACTTGCAAGCGACATTGCTCATGCCCTACAAGCCCTTCACCAGAATGGGATCGCACACTCGGACCTCAAGCCCGGAAATATCCTGATATGTCGTCATTCAGATGGAAGACCTATTGCTAAGCTAAGTGATTTCGGGCTCTCTATTTTTCTTGAACAGCACGATTCAACGGTGCCATGGCGCGTTGGAACACGTGGCTGGTGGTCTCCTGAATATTCCACTTTAGTTGATAAAGATAAACTTCCAAAGACAGACAGTAAGTCCCCAAGCCCGTCGATGTCGCGGCTTCTCATGTTTTCAACAATAGTTTACAGCTGCGGACTGGTTCTCTGGTCAATCTTGCTCAATGGGCGCCAGCCTTTGTACCTTGATGATTTTAAGGGCAATCTTGAGACATTCAATCTCAAGCAAAAAGACCTATTGGGGCTCCTCGACACTATAAGAAAGTCCCTTCGTGATGTGGACGCTGTTCCGGAAGCAAGAATGGAAGAAATCTTCAGCATTTTCGAGTCGTTGCTTACGAGACCTGAGAATAGGTCTCTGGGCCGTCTTCTTGAGCTTCAACCCAAGTAGAATACCCATGTATCGAGGAAATTGAGAATATATGTTAACTGTTATTTCTAGTTTGCCTTCATCTAGATCTAGCACCACTGATGGATTACTCCTACGGCGAGAAAATATACGCCCGGTAACAGTATGCCATGCGATGGGATAGAATCTCTATTCATACTAACTCGAACTTCAACTAGGCTATCCATGACTTTGGTGACATGGCCAACTTCCCTGGCCCGGTCAAAGAGCACATCCTATCTGCATTTACCAACATTTCTGGCCGTTCAGATGAAGAGGCCGCCGAGGCCCACCATGCCGCGGCAATCATGACGCTTCTCAGAATTGGTACTGTCTCATTGGGGCCAACCGGTTATACTGGCTACGATATCGATGCAAAAAGGGTGATATGTCTTCTCATATCCGCCGCTAATGGAACAAATGGCATCGGGGGTTCACCGCGGGCGCAGGCCATATATCATCATGTCAGCAAGGCATTAACAACAAGTTTCGTGAGCCAGAACGTATTGGTCAATGTCATAAACATGCCAGAGAATACCTTGGCTTCTCCTCAGACAACCACAAGATGGCTGAAGAAGGCAATGGCACTTGGATCCCATATTGCGTCCAGCACACTTCATGCGTTAGATTATGAGGCGTGGAAGGAGACTCTTCAATCGTTCCGAACCGAGTATTGCGGTGTTGGCCGCAAGTTACTGGACAACGACGAATGCAAGCCTTACGTTGAAGAGCCTCTCTTATTGCTCAACAAGTCTGCTTCCGACAGCATCGGCGCATTTGGAGACACTGCCCTACATCTTGCGGCTACGTTGGGCAGACTAGATATTGTCCAACATCTCACCGATGGTGCACCAGCTAATTTCATAAACAAGCAGAACAGTAGAGGGGAAACAGCTCTTCTTCAAGCCGCTCGGTGCGGGCGTTCCAGGATCGTTGAGCATCTCATAGACTCTGGCGCCAGTGGCGCAATTCTCACTGACAACTCGGAATCCCCGCTCCACTGGCTTTGTGCCTTTGTTGACCTAGACGAAGAGGAGTTATCAGGCCTCGCTATGTCTTTGTATTACAGTGGTGCTGAGATTGACGGAGTATGTACTGCCAATACCGTCTTCAACGATCACTTTCAAGATTCGCTCGGGGTTGGGACCCCTCTTTGCCGTGCAGTACAACGAGACGTCTACATTGCTGCCAAAGTTCTTGTAGATATGGGAGCGAATCCATATAAAGACAGAGAACTCGGGACGTCGCAGACGGCGCCACATGCAGCCGCTCTTGCGTGCCGTGCACACAACTCTCGCATGTTACGCCTGTTTCTTACCTGCGACACGCCAGTGTGCCCACCCGGTTGGTATGGACTACCTGGATTCTTCGACCCCAAGTATATGGGTGAAGCGGTATCGGCTTGGCTGAGCGGCGCCGAGACATATCAGATTGCAGCACCCAATGCCTGGAAGTCAATGGTGGGCATGGGGGACCAGTGCTCTTTGCTGGGCTACGCAGTAAACCCAGATCCACTTCATGAACGAATGGCACGACTTGGTGATTCATATTTGAAGGAAATGCAACAGACCATAGATATGCTGGCAACTCTCGACCCACAAGATTTCGATAGGGTTACACACGACTACCACTCTGCACTGATGCACTCTGTTCTTAGCAGGGATGTATCGCTGGTCTCTTATCTCCTATCCACATACCCTGACCAGACTCTCCCGGCACTCACCAACCCTGTCCCATCTAGCTCCGAGATGCGTCTTCCGGTTCAATTGGCAATTGCACAAGGTGAAAAGCCGATTTTCGACCTTCTCTTGCGGCATGCAGGCCCTGGTGCCAAGGTAGGCATCACACAAATGCAGGGCTTGACTGATAATTGGTTCAGCCAGGCTATGCTGTCACTCATATATCCAGAGGCGACCATTGCCGCGGCTGAAGCATCAGAAGCCATCACCAATACTGTTCACCTGGCGTCAGGCGCACACCCGGATCCTCATTATATGCGTGCACTATTGAGCAATCTTCCGACAGCAGAGGCTCGACGTCTGGCCAATAGCCACTCCAAAGCAGGAGATGTAGTCCCTCTTACGTTAGCGCTTGCAAACAACAACTTTGATGTCGCTGATGTCTTGCTGGAGTATGGTGCTAATGTTAATGAGGAGGCTGGCCACCAATATGGAGGCCCTAGGCAAACCCGCACGCCTCTTGGAGCAGTAATAACGTTCAACAACAGAGGAACTATAGGAGCTGTGGACTGGCTTCTTCGACATGGTGCGTCGCTTATTACTAACCGAGAGGTTGGTTTCCCAGCTTTCGTGCCTGCTATCAGAGCAGGCATGATATATGAGTATTCCAGGTCGAGCATATTGATCCCCGTACGGCTTGACAACCTGCAAATGCCTGTTTTGGAGAGACTTGTGAATCACTTCTCTCGCCTCGATGAAATCAATCACCAGGTCGAAGGACACTTTGGCATGACAGCGCTGCATTTTGCAGTGCTGAGACTAAGCACAGAAGCAGTAGACTTATTACTAAAAGCAGGAGCTGATCCAGATATGAAGGCTCAGTTCGATGAGCCTCTAAGTGCTAGGGAACTGGCGGATTCGCTTGGAGAGGATAATATACCGGCTGAGGCTAAAGCAAGGGGACCAGAAGAAATTCAGAAATATTTGACGCGATTTACTCGCATACAAGAGATTTTCCATAGTCGCTACTACTAAAGAATTTTTAGAGAATATATTACAGACAACAATAGCATACAAGTCTTGTTTATCTTCTCCACAACACTCTCAAGTCTTCAAATCGGTATTGAATCAAGGCTTCCAGCCAACCACCGCTCGAACAGCTTGGGTCATAGCACCGAGTTGATTGTTTGTCTTGACCGAGTTCCCTTTATCATAACCCTCTCTATAAGCGATTCTGTCCTCCCCTACAATTCGTTAGCCCATGAAGTTAAGCCTCGAGTGGTGGAGAGCGGTCTTACCAAGTAATGCTTTAACCCAATGCTTTGGCGCTGCCTTCTGTTGTTCATCCCACAGCGTCAGAAGATAGAGCGCAGTAGTGCCATATTCCGTCTCGTGCTGATGCACAGAAGCATTAAACTCCCTATTGACACGTTTGGCAAGATCGAGCCGATTTTTCGTTGCCTTTGCCGCTGTCTCGATCGTGACGAGTTTGTCCTTACGACTAATCTTGTTCAGGCCAAGATCGCGTGCAACGGGATCAAAGACAGTAGCATCGAAGTGCAAATCATCGCCGAAGAAGATGTCGTTTCTCGTGAGAGAGCCATCGACCTCGATCTGGTCATGTTGAGCCAGGTCTCGGAGATTGAAGGTTTCATTGGGGCGGCTTGTGGTCGAGATATCAAGCTGAAATACCATGTTGACGGCATCAGTGTAGAAGCCATCCTCGAAATGATAAGCGGCTTGGGCTGCTTGATTGATCATGTCGTAATTGATGTTTGCGCCATCACGTGGAAGGTAACCGTGGTTGGCGAGAGCGTTGAGGCCTGGGCATGGGGATCGACCTGTGGTGAGATGCAATATTAACATTTTGATCAGCTTTTCAGTCTCATATGAAAAGACTTACTGTCATAGGGTCCTGCGGCGCGGAACTCATGACCTTTCGGATCTGGCAGTGCAGAGGCCACGATTGCGAAGAACGCTGAGGAAAAAAGAAAAGCTTTCATTCTGCAAAACAAAACTGATTGGGGTTGGAAGTAACTCTTTTTCGAGAATCAGGGAGAAATACACATGCCCAACGCTTTTTATCTCTTTTATTCTCGCTATATCTTCTGTTTTTGCGTTTAATCCTGTGGAAAGAATACGCTGTTATTGGTTGGCGTATTGCGTTGCGTATTAGAGGCGTATTGTTAGCGGCAAGCGTATAGCAAGCGTATTGCTTACAGGGCCACCAGCCAATCAAAGGGAATGTTTTACTACTTTAGCGTCCTGCTTGGGGCGCAGGCACTCTTTATAGGTAATTAGATTGTACTTGGGCCCGTCATAGAACCGCTAGAAAGGGACAAACACATTGATAAAAGAAATCCCTTATGGAAGAGATCCCGCTTAGAAGCATAAGGGGAGCCAAATAAGTAGCATTCTTGAGTTTGTTTGCCTTGTAGAAGCTCTACTTAGAGTTAGAGACCCCTCTGATCATTTCATGTATGCCAGTTTGGCAATCTCATAAGCTGCCACATCACGTCCCTTCTTCCCTGCTTTAATCCTATCACCCAGCCATTTTGCTCGTCACTGTAAGAGGCTCTCACCGCAACCGTCTATTCCTCCCATAAAAGCATCCAACAAACACCCACTCGTCTAGTTGGGTGTTGAACTCTTACAACCCCATACCCCAATGCCACTTGTCTCAGCCAGAGCAGCATAATTGTAGAGGTCGGCCCATAAGGGAAGTATAACTTGAGTAACACCGGCTCTTATCAATGGTCAGTGGTTGTCTGCCAAGTAGTCTTGAGAATTTACTTCCGCAAGGCCTTCATGATAGCAGTTCGAACCGCCATGATGCACTAAAGTAACAATGTTACCTGTATCGAGAAGTGACGATGGGTCTGCTACAAGCCAAGTTGGCATCTTTAGTCGCTCGCTGTCAAGATAGGGCCTCAAGTGCACCAAGAAATCACCGGAGAAGTCTCCCAGCTTATTGAACTTCCACAAGGCCTTGTAATCGGTAGAGGATAGTAGCGATGCTATGGCGATTGCCATAACCTCAGCGCGACTTTCTTCTTCGATGCATTGGGCGTAAACATTGCGCTGTAGATATAATGAATATTCATGTATACGTTCTCCGGAAGGCGGAGCAAAGGAACTGGAAAGGGAAACCCTGATGATGGGCTGTCACCATTAGTGTCAGTTAATTTTCGTGGAAGCAACGACATACGCAGGGTATTTCCAGAGCCTATTCCAGAACGGCTGAATGCCCAAGAAATGGTCTACAAGAGTGTTCGGCGAGATGAAGGCATGTTGCCTATTTCTTTTGCACGTGGCATCTATAGCTGACCGGAACCAACTGTCTAGCACGATGTCAGCAGGATCAACCTCGTCGATAATGCTACAAAGCTCTTTGTACAAGTGCAAATGATCTTCAAACGTCCATGGCGGTATCCAAAGCTATATGTGTTCGGCCAAAGTAGCGATACGTCTCAATCCGGGAGGGGATATGAAGCTTCGACCTTCTCTGGCGATTGCCTGCACAAATGTCAGACCTGTGAGACCGTGAAAAACAATTGGTCTCGCATGGGGTGATTTAATCTTGGTGAATGAGGAAACTCGTTCCAGCTTTTGCTCAATAGATGGGAGTGAGGCAAAATGAACTTTTATATCGGGGTAATTCTCTAGCATCGCTGATGCAGTAGCATGGTGGACATTCGACAGACCATGCTCGCTGTTTGTAAGGAAGAGTACTGTTTTGTTTCGTCCTTGGATATAAGGCGCATGTTCTGTCCAGGTCTCGCGAGATCACAAGCAGAGCCGTGAATAAGAGAAATCGGACAATCATCTTGAGCCCTATGTTCACTGCGATTACTCCTGACACTTTTCACAGGTCTTTTAAAAAGACAGTGAATTGCCTCATATCTCTCTGTGTAGTAAACCAAAAACCAAGGCAAGTGTCTGCCTCCCCGCTTTAACTCATGTTCCATATCTTTCTTGGTGAACCTCGCTTAACCAATTCCACCAGCTCCTCCAGTGGTCAGCCATAGAAAACACCTCGCCTTGGGAGCTCTATCCCTTGAAAAGATTAGCTCATCCTTAAACTGCTGCCTTACTAGGGTAGGGAAGGGGCATGAAAACCCCGCACCACAGAGGAAGAGCAGGGAATGTAATCCTCTGCATGCTACCTTGCCATTCATTCCAGCTTGGCATCTCGCTTGCTATCATGGCGGCAACTCGTACAGATCAACAAATTTCCCCCGCATCATGGCAGTCAGTGCAGCACTTTGCAAAGTCTGCAATCTCAACAGCAATGTCGGCTTTGCTAAACTACCTACCCTTTTCCAAGAAAGAAGAGCCAAGTCCTCTCCCGGACATTATTGAGTCAGATGACATCATTCCGGTGCACTTGTTCGACGATACTGCAGCGGCGCGGGGAATTGTGCTGGTATGGACTTTGCAGTTCGAAGACGTATTGGACCCCCTTAAACTAAGCGACGCTCTGTCCAAGCTTTTTGGACTAGACGGGTGGCGGAGATTAGGTGGAAGATTTCGGCAAAGGGTACGGTTTCATGACTATTCGAAGTTTCTCGATATTGACCCGCATGCAGTCTGATGGCGGACTCGAAATACACGTTCCGCGAGAATTTACAACAGAGCGTCCAGCAGTTTATTTCACCCAAGAGGAGTTTGAAACCCCAATGTCAGAACATCCATTGGCCTCACGATTACCCAAGCCGACTGGGAGTATCTCTACTTATACTGGTCCGAAAGAATTTTGTGCTCTTGGACTCCGCCCCGAGACGCCTCGCAACATGGACGACTTTGTTCATTCCGACATGCCTCAATTCTGTCTTCATGTGCAAACTTTCACCGACGGCACTCTTGTTAACTTGACATTTTCCCATGTGACAACTGACCTGATGGGGCTGTCTGCCATATTTGAGGGTTGGAGTCAGGTCCTTGCTGGAAAACCAGAAGCTGTTATCCCGATGCCGGGATATCGGAAAGATGTCTTTGACGACATGCTCAAGTCACCGCCGAAGGAACGCCATGTTCTTGCAGAAAAGATTCTTGATGGCTGGCGTTTCAAAGTCTGGGGCTTACGAAGCTTGTATGAGTCGTGGAGATCCGGCAACATTCAGTCCCAGACTCTTTGTGTTCCGAATGATACAGTCAGCAAGATGATGCAGCAAGCGAGGGGCGACCTGGAAGACGAGGCAACAAATGGCAAGCCTTTCATAAGCGAAGGCGATGTTTTCGCCGCTCTTTCTTGCCTCATGCTGGCCAAGTACCAAGGTCGGGGCGCGAATCGAGACCTGGCAACTATCATGGCAGTCGACCCTCGAAGTCGAGCCCGATCGATATTCTTACCAGACAAGGCATACGTGCAGAACTCTCCTACCAATGCCTTTGTGTTCTGTCGTGCCAATGAAATCTTGGACTTACCCCTGGGGAAACTTGCTCTCCAAGTGCGAGAGGCCATACAAGCACAGGCCACAGAGGAACAGCTCAAAGCCTCGACGGCGCTCTCAGTGGAGTCTATGAAGACAAACAAAATGCCTGTCGTCTTTGGAAGCACGACCATGGCAGCCCAGTTCATGTCAAATTGGACCAAGGGTGATCTTGCTGAGAAGTTGGACTTCAGCCCCGCGTTAGAGCGAGAAGCAAGCCCTGAGGCTAGAAGGGGTAAGAGGGGGCATCCTGTGTATTATCAAGCATCTGACCCCGGGCACAATACTGTCTCCGCCATATCTAGCGTGTTTGTAGTGGTTGGCAAAGACTATGAAGGGAACACTTGGTTTTCCAACTCTTTGCCGAAGGAGATGTGGACAGACTTGATGGATTACCTTGAGCAGCTCAGTCATGCTGGCAGAGAGTCTAAACTTTGACCAAGATCTTTTATTTCAGCTGAGAGGGACTGTCGATAGCCTGACTAGTTTAGATTCAGCTTTTTAAATGGATAAGTTCGAGACTTTGTTTGTTAGATGAAAAGACCTCGATATAGCCTGATATTTTCTTCGATGAAATTTGCCAGACATCGAAAGGGACGTAGGTAGATTACACTCTATCCGAACGCTATCTATGTCTAAGGACATCCCCAAAACTCCCCGGTTGTTCGCACCACGAGTTCGTACGCAGGCTCAATGAACTGTCAAGTTTTCAGAATCGCCTTCGAGATGTCATTCAGTCACGAAGAGCAGCTTGTGCGAAAAGCACCGGAATCAGTCCCAGCAGCGACATAGATCCCCAGGCCCATGAATTCTGCCTGGGAAACCTTAAGACTTGCCAATATGCCACCATTGTCAGGCCGACTCGTAAGAATGCATGGGCAATCAATGGAGCTTTCACGTTTATTCCAGACGTTGTTATGTTGATACCGTGAGTGAGCAATGATTCGGCTAAAACGCCTACTGTAGCCATAAGCAATACCGTGTTCTGTTTGCCAAACTTGACCGGTAATGTTTTGAGACCTTCCTTAGTATCTTCCGGAATATCTCTGATGTCGCATGATGTCTCGCGGAAGAATTGGTATAAGACGGCGAGATAAAAGCTTCTTGCTCGTAAATCTCTGCTCGCACATTGGTACTCCTTTTGCCGACAGCAGTAAGCCATGCTGGCTTCGGCACAAACACTTGCCATACAGAAGGCGACTACCAAAGACTTTGCTTCAAAGAGCTAAGAGTGTGAGGATATGTCATGTGTATAGAATGAGTGGTGAGCTTACCAGAGTTTTGGGCTTGCTTAGAATCCACCCCTTGGTGATCGAGTACAATGGGACGCAAGGGATTCCCCAAGCCAGACCAAGAGGTAAGACACGATATATGTCGTATATAGTGTGAAGGTCTAACGTTGCAGTGCAGGCCAGGACAATGGCCCAGAGACTGTATACCCAAAGATTCCATATCCACTTGGCAGGCCGGTCTGTTGGTGAGAGATCTTTGTATGTGTCCATGGCTACAGAAGGGATGGTCAGTAGCACATTCTTCAGTTGAAGTTGGATAGAGTTAAGAGCATGACTTGCAGTCAACAACAGCTGATATGGTACCAATGAGTCCAAGTAGCCTCACAGGAAAGTGGTACGAGCCGGTTGCAGTCTGTATAGCACCTATGGCTGGAGACAGATGTCCCAGCCCCATCAATGCAGGCATTACGCCGAGGCTGTACAAGGTATTCGTCCTGGACATATTTGATGTTGAAAAAAGCCGAGAGTGTGATCAGCAGATGGAAAGTTTGTCAAAGGAAAGGTACTAGG
Organism: Fusarium gaditjirri; assembly: GCA_013266175.1. Classification (NCBI taxonomy): domain Eukaryota; kingdom Fungi; phylum Ascomycota; class Sordariomycetes; order Hypocreales; family Nectriaceae; genus Fusarium; species Fusarium gaditjirri. Next base: position 2,711 of record JABFAI010000135.1, on the reverse strand, counting down.
TAAATAAACGTCATAAGGACGAGAAGAGAATTTCAACTTAGGATGGGCTGCCATGCTTGCATGCGGACAATCATCGATACTCCCTCCCCCTTTCACTAACGTCTGTCGACTTCGGCATCAAATAGCCAGTCCATCAGTGATCCACGGAGACTCCGACCTAACTCCTCTCGCCAAGCCGTTCCATCATTGACCAAAGGCAATCAGCAACCCCCATCAGAAACATGTTACTGATGCATTCCAAGCCTCCCACGTTATCACTCACCCTCCGTTACCCAATGGATATGCGGCAAGAATGTTAACCAATCAGTGACACCCTGTGACGAGGATACCTCTGAGCAAGGTTGCCCCCCGCCCTCGTCATGTAAGCGAAGTCCAGCAGCGGAATCTGAACCATGACGAGATATTTCCAAGAAGTCGATCCGACCCTAGTTAAGACTCTTGTATGCAGAACAAAATCGACCATCATCAGGCGGCAGCATTCTCTCACAAGTAATTGGCTCCCCAAATTCCTTGGGTTGGATCCTAAAAAGTGACGGTCGCATCCTCGAGGTGGGGCGAGGATTAGCAAGAGATTGTAATCTTTACTCCAGCCAAGATTCTTTTACCCTTGACCTCATCCTCCATTTCAGTGAGACCTTTACAAGCGGCTTTGACCTCCACTTTTGGGGGACAATTCACCATTCTTTCCAATCTCAGGCTTTGTCACAATGGCTGTTGATCTCGCTACCACCGTCCAGGCCTTTCTTCCTCGCATTGTTGCTTACACAATCATTGGTACCACTGCGGCATGGCTGTTACACCTTATGCAACCTGCTTTTCAGGCGGCTCTCTCCAAGGATTACCAGAAGTTCAACTGGGCTGGTGACAAGAAAGGTGTTGGTATATTCATGAAGGCATCATATGAAGTTGCCCTGAAGTCTCGAGAGTATTTTAAGGAGACCCATCGCAAGGTTAGCTACACCACTTGCTTTTTGGGGTACAAAGCTTATGACCTTAGATACTTGAAGCTGGCCATGGAGGTATTCAGCTCGTTCCAATTCCTCACTGCAGCACGGGCTTCATGCTCATGGTGCCCAAGCAGCTCCTCAATGAATATGTCAAACAACCTGAGAATGACATTTCCCTCAAGAGATACACTCTTCAAGCGCTTGTCCCTGACTACACTACCCTTGGTCCTCACATCGTCATTCACCCTGTCTACAGAAATGTTGTTCATAAAGAGCTCTACCAAAAGGTCGCAGATAAAATGCCCATGGTCAATGAGGAGATGAAGGCTGCTCTGGATGACAATGTCGCCTCAAAGCTTGACGCCAATGGAGTTGTGCAGATTAATATGTGGGATACGGCGAGCGCTATTCTCAGCAGATCTGCCAACCGTATTATCTCAGGTCAGCCTTTGTGCGACAACAAAGAGTACAGAGACGCTACCGCTGAATACGCCGCCACATTTTTTGCGTCAGCGCTGTACGCCCGCTTTATCCCACCATTTCTTCGCCCGTAAGCAGTCCCAAGACAATGATTTCTTGCCAGTTTTAGTGATAGGTTGCTGATATTCTACAGGCTTCTGCTGCCTTACATGTGTCGCCCGTTAATGCGATGTATCGAGACAGCTGCCAAGCACGCGACGCCCGTGCTGAAGGAACGCATGACTATTATTGATGCGGCCGAAGAAAAGGATATCGAACCAGATCTCCCTGTAAGTTTGAAGATTTACCGGCTGTGTTTTGACAGCGGCTGATATCTCCCAGAATGACATGCTGAGCGCCATCATCTTGGCCGCTAAAAAGGATCCCAACGGACCATCAGAGTACGAGCCAATAGTCATCGTCGCCAGAATGATGGTTCTTAATTTTGTCCAATCGTACACTAACCTTGTCACAATGACCAATTTGGTATATGACCTCATCTCACTCCCCGCAGGTGACTACGAAGCCATGATCAGCGACTTGCGTGCTGAAATAAGCCGGGAAATGGCAAAAGGCGATTCATTTTCACACGAATTCTTCCAAAGGTTGACGCTAATGGACTCTCTAATCCGAGAGAGCATTCGCTACAACCCAATTGGTGAGACGGGCATTGAGCGAGCCGTGGGTAAACAGGGTGGCTTCACTTTCTCCAACGGCATCCATGTGCCGCAGGGTGCCATCCTTGCTGCACCTATCAAGGCCTATCAGAGAGACGAGAGGTTATACCCAGGCGGGTTTAATCCCCGTCGATCAATGGAAGACCCGGAGCATCCTAAGATGACGGACATCTCACCGGATTTCTTGAACTTTGGGCTTGGGAGGGGAGCTTGTCCTGGAAGGTTCTTTACTAGCAATTTGCTTAAGCTTACGCTGACGCATCTGCTTATGGATTATGACTTTGAGAGATTGGACAAGAGACCGGAGAATGTTCGCAAGGTTACGATTGACGAGCCATGCGGACGATTCCTCATTACGCTGAAGAAGAGAAACCATGCTTGAGATGGTGTAGATAGATCTCGGCATGTATGTAGAGAAAACTGCAGTAAGAAATTAGTCTTCATCATCGCTCAATAAAGTAATGAGTGACGGGAATGCTAAGTCCGGTCGCAACATACGCCCAAACCTGATAGACCAGAGCTAAATGACTCAGTCGACCAACCCTTGAGCATGAATAGATACCCTGAAAAAGCTCAAAGGATCAATTCCTTTTCCCTAGTCCTCATTAGCCCCCCCTCCCCCCCCAAT